>JAOXXN010000205.1:4557126-4644627 GCA_026770055.1 Myrmophylax atrothorax
CGCTCGGCCGTGGCAGATGGACCTCAGGACTTAAACGGTGGGGCCAGTTCTGCGCACGCTGTGCCTCACCTAAAAAAAATCCACTGCGCAGGCTGGAAGGGCACACCCACGGGGGGAGAGCCCTTCCCAAATCTTCGTTCGCGAAGTCTGGCCATACATACATTATTCAGAATCATATTTATTATTATTTAAACCTTCTTGTTGAATTCTCTCAGCTCCAAATAGACTGAAAGGCTAGTGCAGCATTCCTCAAATTTCAGATGGTACTGAAGCCAAATTTTGAAAAACATGATAAGTTTTGAGCCTCATTTTTTTCATACACAGTAAGAAATGCTATGAAAAGATAAAATTTCTTTAAAAAATGAGTTAGTAATAATAAAGTGTTTTCATTATTGGGTTCATTACCTTATAGTTCTTTAGCAGAATAATTAGCTGAGCTTCAGTTAAGCCTGAAAATGCATAACAGTTCTGGAAATGGATTAATGTTTCTGAGACTTCCAGACTCCAGGCTAAAGTTTTCTGGACTATAAATTGAGGTGCCTAATATATTTGGAAATAAACATATTTTAAAGCCAGCAGTTTTGTATCGCCACTGTGCTGTGGAAACAGCCTACATAACCATGAGAAAGAGTCCTTCTTCTATTCAAAGAGGGAGGCCTCATGTAGTTGTGTATCAGGGAAAGGGGGTTTGGACCTGTCCAAAGAATGTGCTGATGGAAAACCTGCTCAGCAATGCACTAGAACAGCACAGGGCACAAGAAAATGTGCCTTTGAAGATGCAAAACTTTTATGTAAAGGGCAAGTTCTGTCATGGTGGGCTGCTCTGCTTCTTGGTGTGGTTCCTCAAGACAAACATGGAAAAGGATGCTCCAAAATTGCCAATAGTTGCAGCCACAGTGATTCTCAGCAGCAGAGATGCCTGTAAAGAGGAGATGTTGGAGAGTAAGTTACCTGCCATATGAGTGACCTTCAGTTTAATATGCACTTGTCTGTATTGATTTTTATCTTACAACATGTTATTGAACAGCAAAGCAAGATGAGCCAAATTCCCCTTACTGTTCTTGAATGCTGCAAGACTCTGTGTGTGAATAAGGGGACTAGGAGGTGACTCTCTAAAAAGAATATTTAGCTGGTTTTTTATCTTCTCCCAGATTCTAATCTCTGTAGGCATAGAAACAGGTTTCTTTTTTTTTTCTTCGACAGCCACGCATCTGAAATTAGAGTTTAACTCCTACAGTTGTCAAAATAGATTTTCTGTGGTTTCAGAGCTTTTTCTAGCATAAAAAGAATACTCAGATTAAGTTTCATCCCTGTCTTATGAAGACTTGGGTTAGATCTTTCTCTAGGCTGATTTCTTGTCTTTAGTTACAAGGCTGGGTGCAGCTTTGTGTGCCCCCAGTTGTTATAATTTCTCCTAAAGGAAAGAGAGTTTAAAAACAGGTCTTTTGGCTGATGTAGGCCATTGGAGGTTATGTCTGTGCAGTTACTCAGCTGTAACACAGTTGTTGTCAATCAATGGCTGCTCCTTAATGTATCTTTTTACCAAATTTCATCCTAAGAACTACCAGGGCTGTTAAAAACTTCAGGGCTAATGTAGAGCAGAATATAGATTTTTATAACAGGAGGAGCTGCTGCTCAGATAGAAGAAATTTCTAGAGGTGCTTCAGTGACTTTATATGGCAGAAATGTTGCCTTTTTTATCCTTTCACTGTTTCTGTCTTGTTACCAGAATGCAGCTCAGAAATACACATGAAGTCTATTTAACAAAAAATTAAATCAGCTGAACTAAGACTATGCAAAAGCCTTTACTCTGAGCATAAATTTTCTCCCATGAAAACAAAAAAGCTGCAGCTTTGCAAGTTCCCATTTGGGACTGTGCTGCATATATGAGGTAGGCAGAAAGATGGTATAGAGAGGAAAGATCATATTAAAGTATTATAAGAAATAAGACATACCCTCTCTCTGAATTTCAAATTTTTGACAATAGGCTTGTAAATCATGAGGAATAGAGAATGTACCAGACATTATACAGCTACAAGTGTGAAAATAATTTAGGCAAATAGGAAAACCTCTTTTATAAATGCCCTTATCTAGGCAATCTATGAAATTCTTCTTTTTGTTTTAAATTTTCTGGACATTTTTCCCACAGTAAAAAATTGAGTGTTAGTATTTCTCATCCCTTCACTGTAGGTAGGTGTGATTTATGCATCAAATTAAAAACACCTCTCACATTGGGAGTCTGTCCATTTTTGATCCTAGACTAGGAAATTAATTTTCTGGTTTAGAGGAAGAAGAGCAGGTAAAGATCTTAGTCATCTCTGTCTGTCATCCTGCTTCAAAGCAGGATCAACTGTGCTTTTTTCATCCCTGGCAGATGAGTATGTAACTGCTCCTAAAGATCTCCAGTTAGGAAGTCTTTGCAGCCTCCTTAGGGAAATCTATCCCGAGATTAAGTGTTCTCACAATTAGAAAGATTTGCCTAATATCTAACCTAAATCTCCTTAGCTGGAAGTTAAGCTCATTAATTCCTGTGGTATCCCAAGTAAAAATGGTGAATGGATTCTTCCCTTCCTTTTAGTACATTAAGACTATTATCAAATCTCCTCTGTAGACTGAGCATCAACACTTTATTTAAGCTCTTCTCATAGGAAAGATTTAATACCTTTGGATTTTTTTGTCTTTAATTTTTAAAAATTACTTTAGCAAATTCTTCAGCTTTCTTCCTGAACAGCACTGAGATCCAACATTTCAGGTGATATCTAAATGAGCTCTTATTTCTGGATCATGGCAGGGGTTTATGCCTCTGAGGAAATTGTTCCTGCTCTGTAAGGCCATGACATTTACTGAGTCATAAACAACTTATGATCTGCTGTAACCTTCTGATCAAGACTTCAGGCTTCCTAGTTAGCTGACGAGTCACTGTATTTGCTTTGTGACTCTAAATTTATTTGTTCCTTTTGAATTCCCTTCACTTTTCTTCTTTACTTCTCTAATTAGCCATAGTTCTGGGGGGGGAGTTGTTTTGTTCAGGCTGTGTTCTTTTAGAGCTTCCTGCCCTCCTGTATCTTTCTCACAAAAAAAATGTGTACTCTCTTTAATCCTGTTACCAAACCCCTCAAACAATAGGAAAACCAGGGCAGTCACTGAAGGAACCTGACTTATTGCTCCCTCTCTAATGATGGGCACCTAATCAGTGTAGAAAATTGTTTTCTGTCCTGTATTAGCACTGCCTCAATAGCAGATTAATATAGTTCACAGGGGTTTAAGTTTTGGTGGCTGTTGCCTTGTTTTTCTTAATTTTTTTTTTTTTTTCCCCAAGCTTGCCCATAAGAATGCCAACAAGCCTGCAAGTGTCAGGATATTTAACATCAATCATTTTGGGGTTTCCCCCCTGCTTCTTTCTCCTTTTTTTTTTTTTCTCTGTTTTTCCTGTGTCTCTTACCTTGCTATAGAAAGCAATTAGAAGTATTTCTGGTTACTACTTCTTGCCAAACCTGTTCTGTTTCTCATCACCTAGAAGCTTACAACTGGTTTCATTATTTGTCCAAGTAATTTTCCAGGAAACTAATCAGACTTCCCTGAAACTGTCTGACACTTATTTTTGCCTCCTGCTTTCTAAATGCAGACAGGCACAACATATTTCCCTTTCCTGCCTGTCCAATACTTCACCACTGTCACAAGTTATAAATGATAATTAATTTGGGCATCGCCTCAATCACATCTTTAATGAGCTAAATCCACCTAGCTGTTTTGAAAATAAATTTAACTTATATAAACAGTCCTGGATTATTTTTTATGTGTTTTGGAGAGATCCCATCTTGCCCTGATTCACTGGTATTGACTGGACTGGCAGCCTGTTTGCAATTATGCAGACTGAAGCAAAAAGATTTGAAACTTTTTGGCCTTCCCCATTTTGCTCTTTCTAGATTTTCTTCTCCATGCAGTAGCAGATCAGGAACTTTTATTTTTTTCCCCTCTCTGCGTGTCAGTGTTCTCCTCATATTACTAGAACACTTTCACAATTACTTCAGGTAACTAGTTGCTAGTTGTGTGTGCTCTTGGGTTTTCCATTTTGTATATTCATTTGTGCTCTTCTTTTCTACTTGTTCTTGGGAGTTAATAACAGTCTCTAATTTCTGACCTTTGAAGTCAATAAATAAAATTGTGCTTTAGTGAAGTGACTTCTTGATGATCATCTGTTTCATCTTCACACTTAAATAATCTGTCTTTAATTGTCCTTTTTAGTAAAGGAACTTCTGCTTCTCCTTTATTTTTACATCTTTTCTCTTTCTTTAAACATGCACATGATGTGACAGGGCTTTAATATCATGATCTCTTTGCATCATCAAATTAATAACATTTGCAAGTTCTATATTGTGTTTCTCTTGGGAAAAGGCTTTCTGGTTTTTTTTCCTTCTAGGCAACTTTTAATGTTTTTATTTGTGTGTGTTTTCCCTCTGGTTGCTGAACGTGAGGCTTCTGTGGACACCACTGAGTTGGCTTTATATCATAGAGGAAACTGCAAAAGAAGGAGGAAGGGAAAATGATAAAGTAATATCGACTTCTTTGAGAAAAATTAGTAAGTTGTGACTCTATGACTGATCTACACTTTTTAAGGTGTTGGTGGTTTTTATGTTTTTTTTAAGGTGTTCTTATGTTGGTTACTGCAACCTATGACCTAAAATCACATTAACTAATAGAACTAATGTCCCAAGTTACAGAGGAACTTTTTTCTGAAAAATCTGGATGCAAAAAGAAAGACTAATATTTTCATTTTAAGGATCCTTTCATTTCAGGGTCTTGCTAAGAGAAAGTTACACAAACACCAATTTTCCATTTATAAGTGCATAATTTAAATTTCCTTGCCTCAGAACAATTCCGTCCCCTTTGCCATTGGACATTTTGTAAGACAATGTTAAATTAGATGGGTAAATGAGTTGGCAAAATTACTACAGAAAGGCCACTGAGAACACACCAATTTGACCATTTAGTATTTCAGTTTTAGGAGAACACAGTCAATGTTGTGCATAAAAGCTGAAAGTTTATGGCACAGGAGAATAGGGTTTTTTTAAAAATGCTTTATGTGAACTACATATTAACATATTAGTTGTATGAAATACAATTCAAAAAGTTCTCTGTTGGAGATTGTCTGTTTGTTCTTTACTCTTTTATTTCTCGCCTGTATATGCAAATTATTATTTAATTATTTCAGTGATGGAGAATTCCAGAAAGGACCAAGTCAGGCATTCTTTCCTGAACCCTTTGCATATAGTAAATGCAAATAGCAAACTCGGGGACTTTGCTAGATATTGCAGGTAATGGCACCTGAGTTTTACTGGAATCTCACCTGGGTCAAAGACAGTCCTTGAAGTCCAAAACTGCTCTTTTGTGAGAGCAGAGGATTCATGGGCAATAGGGAGCCTTGGTTCAAGAGTGAAATCCTGATGTCAACTGAAATGCTGAGCAAAGTCTAAAGGAGTGTTACTTCACTGGAATCATTATCCCATATTTGAAAACCAGTTGAATTAGTTATAATATTCTGGTAGAACAAGCCTTTGCTAGGTGTTCCTGCTGTTTTGAAAAAGCTCTTTAATATGTCTGTTGTCTGCAAGGATCATTTTGCTCTCAGAAAATTCAAGGAGAGTGTTGTGATGACACTCTGCAAAGCAATTCCATTGCAGAGCCCAGGCAGCAGCATAAAAAAATAAAGGGAAGAATTTACCTACCTTGATGTACTTACAGAACTGAAAGGACAGCAATCTTTTGGAAGAATTCATATTTTTAGATAAGGAAAGTTTTAAAGGAAATAGAATGGGAAAAAAATTTGAAATTTTCTTCTGAAAAAAAAAAAAAGAAGAAGTTAAGTTGCACATCTGGAACATATCCTGAACAAACCCCTCCTTTATGTACTGCAAAAACTCTCGAGATTTAGTGTGGATTTTCAGTAGAGGTGGATTTGAGTCAGTCATAAATTCAAATAACCTTTACCTTGCTATAAATTTACCAGGGATTCAAACCAAGATTGAAGTTCTTGGACACTTTGTGTGAGTTTGGGACTCTGGTACCTTGACAAATATGAGAGTCCAGTGGAGGGATGTCAGAGTGTCTGGGGTGCACCACAGGATGTGTGAGTAGAGCCTGGGAGAGCTGCCTTTGTTCATCCTGCAGAAGAGAAGGGCCAGGGAAGATGTTACTGTGGTTTACAACTGACTAACGAGGGGTGTACAGTCCTGATGGGTTGGACAATTAGGCAAGAGGTTGGAATATTGGCAATTCCAGCTTGATGTAAGGAAAGAAATTCAGTGTGTTAGTGGTAAATTTTTGGAATGAGGCTCAGAGAAGAATAATTCCCATTTCTGGAGGTCTTCAAGACTTCCCTGGACACAGCCCTTGGCAATCTCTTTTGATCTGCATGTGTTTCTCACCCCAGCAGATCCCTTCTACTTTCTGTGGTTCTGGGCACCACAGCGCAAACGCAATTCCTTCAGCTTTGTCACATCTGTGCCTTTGTAAGTTAAGCTGGCATTGGAAAGACTGGCACGTCTCAGAAGACCTTTGGAATGAAATATTCAGGAAGGTTTCTCAGTCAAAAGCCCCAAGAATTTCACATAGACAGACTTTTAAGTACTTGTAAAACCCAAACAACCCTTGACTCCTAGACTTGTGCAGTCAGTCCACGTGATTCTGACTTTACCTTTTAGGTGGCCCACCAGCCTATCAAATGGATTTTAACTGCTAAACCCAATTTCTAAGCTAAGAAATACAAAATGAGCTAGATTGTGCTCATAACCACGTTAGGAGATGCATATGTTATGTGATGATGAGTCCCACAAGGAGCTGCATATTCAAAACTGAATTGTCTCATCTCTGTATATTCACTTCATCCCTTTATATCCTTAATATCTACACAGCTACTCATATAGGTGTACCTAAATTTTATTATTTTTTAGTAAAATGCTGTAAAATATGGAAATAGCATTGTGTAATTTCTGCAAGGTTATATACCTTTCTATATAAATTTTCTAATCTATTGTAAACACACACGAGGTGTTTTTTTCCCCCCTTCAAAATTAAATAAACTTTTAATTAAATAAAGATTTTCTCTTCAAAATGGAGTCTACAAATATCTGATCCCAGAGCTACAATTTCTCAACCTTCCTCCTCTTGTATGAGATGTTGCTATGGTTATTACCCTGCTGGGTAGTGAAATGCAGTAATTTGTTTAGCAATTCCTTTCTTCCACAATACTGTACACATATATAGGAGGTTTGCATTTACTGAGTGCATCAGTGTGACAAGTCTGCTGTTTTTCACAAATCCTCCTAATATAAGTCATGGTTTGTAAAGCACATATTTTTTGGGTTAGTAACTGAAATTCTTATCCAGTAAAAATAAATTTCTCTGGCAGTAAAAGTAAGTTTATAGAAAGCTGTTCCTTTCCCCCTCTCTGCAGAAAATTTGATGACCCTTTTCTTTGATAGAAGGGGCAGCAGATGACATGGATGATATCTTTTTGAATTTGTGGGTCATAATTAGCTAGCTGGCTAAATAATCAGAAGCTTCATAGAAACTTGAGTCAGAGTGGAGGTTTGACTAAGAGCAGGAGATTTGCACTAAGATCTGTTTAAGAAAAATGGAGAGAATAAGAACATTCCTGTTGCATGTTATGTTTTCAGTATGATCTGACAATTCAGATCTTAGAGTGCAACTGTAATATGAGTGGTAAGCAATGACAAGGGTTACAAGGGTTTCTTTGAGTAGGGTGTGCATCTTCAAAGTTGCTCAATATCTATAAACCAATTAGTTTATGGGCTTATTCAAACAGTTGGGCTGTGTTGAACATAAAATATTTGAAAATATAGAAGAAGGTTTTGTCATGGCAAACAAGATAAACAGTTTGGGGTTTGCTGGATGGTGGTAATTCAGCTACACTGGACTAAGATTTTTGTGTTAACTACAGAAGGTGTAAAAGGCAAAGAGAAAGGAACTGGCAGGTAATAAAATGACGCAAGGAAATAGAGTGCAGGTTGGATGAGTGTGGGTTCTATTTAGACAGAAAACCCAGCAGGCCAATGCTGAGGAAGTACAGCAAAAGAAATCAGTACTGCTTTTTTTTTGCTTTTTAATTCAGAAATTCCCAGGAGTCCAGGCTCAATGCCACCTAACCAACACCGTGGGCAGAACCTTTAAGTCAGAGAATGTATTTACACCTGATTAAAGAAGTATGGGTTAATTGGCCTTTTTGCTGGTAGGAAGTGGATGAAGATTCGCAACTCCACCTGGCAGCAAGTTGGAAGGTGTTAGATGGTGCTTTTTGAGCCTCTCCAAAATGTTAGAGACTTAGGAAGATATCCTGCTCTTGTCCAGGGATGCATTTTCAGCTGCAGTGTCTTGTCACTGTTGCTGTCCCTTTTTGTGTTGCAGAAATTGTGCATTTCCTTAAGCAACCTCTGGCCACAGGACCAGGCAGTTCTCTGAATATGCAGAGTTCGTTTTCTGACAATTTCAAGTTGCAGTATACCTACCAAATGTCTACTGTACTGCTTTACCAAGTCATGAGGTGGTTATCTTACTGTGGATTCTCCTTAGTTGCATTCATTCATTTCATAGTGTTTCAAGTGATGGAAATTCCAGCTCTTCCTTTGGGAGAGAAATTGTACTGTATTCTAATTAATTGCCAAATCAGCTTGTTTCTTCATATTCGTCAAAACATATACTCTTAATTAACCCCTCAGCCCTTCTTGCTTTGCATGCTCAGCAGAACACATTGGAATTGATGGTCTGTGGCCATTCTTGCTGCTTTTTGTGTATTACTGCAGCCACCTCCAAATTATGTCAGGTGTTCTCTGATAGACTTCTCTTCTATATCCTGTTGCTACTCACTGTTCACTGATATTTGCAGGATGGGAAAACTCTAGAGTCCAATTTCTGGAAGGAAAAAGTGAGGAATGGTCAAAAAAAAGAGAAGGAAAATGGTAAGGCACTAAGCTCTTACCTTCAGTTTTTGAAAGCCTATGGACTGATTCTGTGAGGAAGCAGTCAGCCCACTAGCTGGATCTAGACCCAGAGCTGCTTCCACATAATTTGGGGAAAAAATCCAGGATGAACACAATTCCATGACCAAATGAGGTGGTGTCCACGTCCTCATCTGTAAATCTGCTCCCTCACTTGGGTGTGTAGTAGTAACAATGTTGTAACAACTCCTGTGTAGAGAATGGAGTAACTGCGTGGAAGGGTTTATACAAAATGATCACATTCTGTTTCTGTGCAAGATCACATGAAAGCAGGGATCACATTTCATCCTTTCCCCCTTTCAGCTGTTTGCATGTTTTAGTGCCATCTCTCAGCTCTCTGTGTTGCCAGGGTTTCACAAACTCCTCCGTTCCTTTCTGGAGGATGAAATAAGTGTTTTATTGCAATCGTCTGGAACTTTTCTTCATTCAGCCTTGCAGAAAAAGTACATCTGTCAAATGCACCTGTCTTTCTGCACTGAGCTGTCAAAAATTGATGCATAACTCCCAGAAGTATAGAGAAGTTGTTCTCAGCACCTTGACTTACTTTTCATTTCTAAATCACCCAAGATTCCCCTAACCTTTTATTTGCCTCACAATCATACAGTAAATTTGCAATAGACTGGCTTCTCACTCAGCCTTCCAGACTGTTTCCTCCATTGAGAAGTTTCTATTTTTCCACTTCATCTGCACAGCCTTAAACCCGTGGGATTTTCCCTCAGGTTTGTGGACACTTACTCTAATGTGCACAGTGTTATAGAATGTGAAGTTTGGAGGCAGTTGGGTTAGTACGAAGGGCTTCAAAATAGCATTGGTTTCAATTGTTTGATTTTTGTGAGTGTCTTTCATTGCCATCTTCTGTACCTTCCCAATTTCCCCCTCATTTTTGCCCAACCAAACATGGTCCCTGTAGCTTGAGCGTGGGTATGTGTCCTTAAAGGTAAGGAATTCAGGAGATAAGATTAAAAGAATGAGAGGAGCCAGAATATAATTTCCAACTTTTAAATGCTATGCAAAGCAGGAGAAGTAGGAAAAGTACTGGACATTTTTCTTCCAAAATATTACTAGGAGTAATCACACGGGGGAAAAAAAAGATGGCAGCAGTCAACCAATTATGATTGTTGATGTTATAGGGTAAATTATATGTTCATTTTGAAATCATGTTGATGAGTACAATCAATAGATTATAACTATGTTGATGTTATATGATGTTATATGTTGATGTTGAAACTAAAATCATGTTGGTGATTAAAGTCAACAAGTTCCAATTATGCTGTTTGAAAGTTGGATCAGGCTTTTCATGGCCTTGTAGAAGAATTTGGAATACCTCCAATGGGAGAAATTCTCTTTTACCACTCACTTCAGCCTGTCATCTCTACACTCCCTGACAGGCAGCTGTGGAAACCAGTAGATTCCTTCCTCCCCCTGAGCCTTGTCTGTCCTCCCTCAGCCCCTCCTTGTACACTGTATGCAGCAGTTACAGCCTGTGTTGGTAGCTCTCCACTGAGCTTAGTCTGGTCTCCTGCGTACCCAAGGTCTCAGGTGTGTCCCACTCATTGCTTGGCCTCATGTGTGTGTCCAGTTGGCTCAGATGTAGCTCAGTCATGCTCTGCTCTGGGTAGTACTGCACTTTCCTCTTGCCCCAGGGTGTGTGAGCAGCCCTGGCAGTGTAGGATTGAGGCATTTATCTTTATTGAGTCCTTCCTGTGTCCCTCAGCTCTGCATCCTCCACCCTGTTGAGCAGTGAGCTCACATTTCCCTCAGTTTTCCCTCTGCTGCTACTGTACCTAGAGAAGCTCTTCATCCCCATGACATCCTTTGCCAGTCCTGTTTCTCCATGCTTTGTGTGTGGGGTGTGGTTGTGTAACAACACAATGGGATTTTCTCCATGGTGTAGATGGAGCAGCTTGCCAAGGGCTGCAGGTGAGCCTGGGCAGGGAGCAGCTCCTGCTGCCTGGGGAGAGGAACTGGTGTGTGCATTAATGAAGGGCACCATGGCAGATAATCCAGTCAGGGAAGAGCTGTGAGCAAACTCCAGAAAACTCTGCCTTGTTTTCTCTACAGTGAGGTTCCCCCCCTACCACACAGCTCCAGAGAGGGGTGTGTGAGAGAAACCACAGCTCTGCAGCTGCAAACCCTGGCTACCAAGGCAGAGCAACTCCTTCCAACTCTTATTCAGCAATAAAACATTAAAAGCTTGTTTCATCTATTCTTTTGACAACCGTGTCTTAATGACCCAGAAAGGAGGTATCCAAGCAAAAACATAGTAAGACTTTAAAACCCTAAAGGAATTCAGTCACTAAATTGTCTACAATTATGTGACACCCACACATGCTGCTTAATGTATTACACTGAGAATATGTTGACGACTTCACCGGCAGTTTCACATTAAAATCACTGAGCAAAGCCTGGAGATTTTATTTTTCACTCTTTATGTGAAGAAGGAAATTTAATAAATATTTTGCGAATATAATTATTTTATGTTAACTATATTTACATTGGCATATATCATTTTAAAAGGAACTATTAAACTCAGCAGTAAGAAGAGAGAATATGTATATATACAGTTCTGCTCGTTAAGTAGGACTGTGAACTGACTTCATCATCAAACTAGAGGTACATAAATGGAGAGGATATGCCAGCGAAATGTTTTACAGTTTCTGTGATCTCATTTCTCTTAGAGAAGCAAATCTGATTTTTTTTTCTCCCCAGTCAAAATGAGGACAAAATAATTTTTTCCATGTTGTTTGGATCCTTTAGCCTTAATTAAAATTATAATGGTTAATAGAAAAAGGGTATTTTATAAATTTGAAAAGTTAAACTGAGGGATTTTTCCCTTCATAATTTTTTTTAAGTGACATTTTAAAGATGAAGAAAACCTTGGTTACAGTGGCCTTTTGTCTTTAATAAATCTTACTGTGTAAACAAGAAAACTTTAGATCAAAGTGTAGGTAAAATTGTTGAAGAGAGGCTCCACGTAGTATTTCTGATGCCTCAGCATTGCTACAAACAAAGTCAAGAAACTTTGTCTGGGTTTTCACGGATTTTTAGTGTAATAGTTCAGGAGCCTCAAGTTGAAATGGGTAGGCCTTGAAGAACAGAGACAGTCTGAGCACTGTGGAGAAATATCAATCGCTGGAGGGAAATCTCAAGATCATAGAAAAATATTAATATTCATTAAAATTAAAACTTTTTTTCCCTTTGACTATCTAGGCATTAGAGGAATAGGAATTCCAGGGGTTTGCCAAAAATCCAAGATACAACACATTTCTGATACTTGATGTCGAGCAAGTTAATGTTATACCTCAGTTTCCCTGGCCATAAATGGGGATAATGATACTTATCTCCTGTAAATTGCTTTGGGAACTTTTGATTATGAAAGTTGAACATGATTATTCATTATGTTTGCTTCCTATGAATATTCTAGTGAATGTGTTTCGCAAGGGGATGATTAATTTTCAACAAATATCGGAGACTTGAGAAAATGAGTTTATATCCTCATAAATATAAATGTTCTGTTTCAGATATTGAGGAAATGTGACATATTTGTATTCCATACAAATGAAGCCAGTATTCTCAAATGAGGAACACTGAGCCCACACGTGCTAATCACATGTTCTTTCATGCCAAGAGCTATCAAGCTTCCCTCGTGCCAAGAGGGAACAGTTCTGAGTAAGGAATATATATATATATATATACTTTTAGACTAAAGTAAGGAAGAGTTGTGGATACACAATTTAAAAAGAAATGGTTATTTCCACATGTTACAGAGGTAAAACTTAGGGGATGTTTTCTCTGACAGGTTTCAAATATACAAAGCATCAGTCTCGCACTGTGTTTGGTATGACAAAGGTCATGACTATTGTGTCGTGTCACAAATGTCACTCGAGTGTAACTGCAGGGAGATCCCCTTTTAATAAGTGTTTATTTCAGAAAGGCCTGAAATGTCAAGAGATAGGAAATGTGTGATTTGCCTTTGTGGGTTTTTCTGGTGGTCAGTCCCCCTCACATTTGCCTCACAGTTGTGTCTCTCCCTGGCTCTGGTTGCTCTCTCTGTTCTCTCCATGCAGATGGTACAATCGCATAATACTGGCGGCTTCTTTGGGACAGGCTAAAGAGATTAAGACGCATTTTTCTAACCTTGAACTCATCCTATATTTGCACTTTCCCTCTAATTTCTCAGTTCTCTTTAAGACTGGTTACTGGATGCTCTACTGCCCCATGGGATGGAACATTGTCTTGTTCTTACCCTTTGCTTGGTCTTTGCCACTGTGGTAGTTTTGGCTTTAGTTTCAGCTAGGCCTTAGCTAGGCCTCAATTTAGCAGGCCCAAAGGATGTGACATAGATTAGAAGGGACAAGCATCACCTGACTTAAGCAACCAGAGAGGTATTTCATATCACCTGACATCATCAAGAAGTATCAAGAGAGGGAAATGGAGCTTCTGTCTCTTTTGGTCTTTGCCTTAGACCCGTGAGGACGCCCTGCCAAGATTAGGCCTTGCCACCTTCCCTGCTGTGTTATCCAGGGAGGGGAACATTTTCTTGTTAATTTTCTCCTCTCTTGCTGCAAGTTTTCTCTGGAAGATTTTTTGGGAGGTTTGGTGGGGTTTGGGTGGTTGGAATCCGTATTATTTGGTTGGGTGACTTGGTAGTTGTTGTTAGTTTGGTTTTTCTCACATTTGTGTATATATATGTACTATGTCATGTTCTGGTTTTGGTTGTCTTTCTTTTGTATAATATAGAAGCTTGGTATTTCAGGTTCTGGGGTTTTTTCCCTCTCTCCTCTTCCCTTGGTTGGGGTGGGGGAGAAACCCTTTCTCTCTGTGTTGGGCAGTTGGCATTTTGCCAGCTCAACCTAACACAGTCACATATTGAACTAAGGTTTATTTTTATTTCTACCCAGCATCGCGACAGAGTATCTGAATTACCTTTCTCCTTATTCTCTGCTTCCTTGGCAGAGTGGCAGCTTTTTTGGCTTCAAGCTGTTATCCCTTTGGAAGGGCCTGTATTCCACACTCTCTGGGCTGTAATTCTGTTCAGTATTTGCTTCAAAGCAACTTTCTCAAGAGTTCAAGTCTTTCCATATATTTTTTTTGTCACTGCATCATCAACAAATTTTAATAGGAGTATTTGTATTGGCATTCAACTGTGTGATCAAAATGATTCTCATCTCAATGATTCTTTTCTTCCTGTTCTTTCACAGTGACCTTAAGATCTGTCAGCATCTTTTATCAAATAGCAATTTCTGTGGTTTCATTTGTCTTAAAAAAAAAAATCTTGATGCAGGAATATTCATAATTTAAAAAAAAGCCAGAGTTTGTAGTTGAAATGATTAAATCTAATGAATGAAACCAGAATGAGTATCAATACTGTTATCTTCATCTTGCTATTGAAAAATAACATGTAAGTAATATCTTTTCAATTGTTTACAAGCATACTTATGTAAGTTTAAATGAACACAATTGTACTTGGCTTTGAGGACCAGGAGTTAAGAAGCATGTGGGAATTTAGCATTCTTGCTAGAGAAAAACTCTTATAGTTTTTATTACAACTTTAATCTCAGTGCCCAGGAAACGAGGGACAAAACAACAGGACTGGTCAGGAATGAGTTGTATCAGCAGAGATAGTTTTGGGGCTAGCCCTGAATTTAGTTGCTGCTATAACTGAATAACTCTTTTCATCAGCAATGACATTCAGCTTTCCCCAGAAATACAAACGTAGAGCTTTCTGTCATTCATGTAAAGGAATAATTTCCATTTCTAGAGTTGAAGCATCAAAAGCATCACTGATATATTGGGACCAGGAGCCAAAGAAAGGTTCCAGGTAGTCTGAACCAAATCAAGCAGTAACTGAAGAGTATTCATTCAATGTTTCTGTAGGATAACTTTAAAAGTTATTTTCACTTACGGGAGCTTAATTGAATTATTATTGCCCTGTGGGCAGACTAAAGGACAGCAAACACTTAGTCCAGCCCCTATCTAACAATGTGAAGATTAGTTGGGGCATTTAAAAAACCTAAACAAAAACTCCAGCAAAAGGAAGCCAACAGACCAGAGCCCTATAATTTTGTCAACTTTTATTTTATTTCATTTTTTTCAGAGGTGTGAATAGATATTGAATTGTGCCTGAAAAGTGTGATTGTTTTGTCACTCCTGCTGCACCGAGGGATTTTTATTTTGGCAGTTATCGTTAAGTAAAAACTGCCAGTGAAGGAGTTGAGCTGGAGGAACATATTTGAAAGATTCCTGCACCAGTCAAACTCGCTTAGCCCCTTAATCCCTTACATTGGCAGTTGGATCCAAGAAAAAATGTAGTAGTGCACAGAGGAGCTATAAACAAACAAAGCTTGAAGCTCTTGGCACCTTAAAAAAATTGCCTGTTTCTCGTAAATACATTGCAATAAAACAATAGCTACTGAACATTAGTGGGGAAAGAAATCAGCCATGAGGAACTCAAAGTAGGTGGCCTTCCAATTGTGGGAAAAAGCATCAAGAAAGAGGTTGAGATAAATCCTGCAAATACTGTATGGGCCTTTTGAGGGCTTATTAATAAAACACACTCATAGAACATGTGCAGAAAACTAAGCTGGTTGATTGCTGGAATTGTGGAATATTTGTCTTGGGCACTGAGAGTCTCCATACCCTGCAATGGAAATAGCTTGCTTTGATTACCCATTTACTACCCCTGCCTTACCACCCCTTCTTAGCCCTAATTACTCACACTCAGCAACATTTCTGTTAGAGAATATGGGAAAGAAATAAAATTAGATGTCACATTTGTAAAGTGCAGTGATGACAGCAAGGATTCATTCTCATAATTAAGAAAGTTTCACTGTGAATAGTTGGAGTGTCCTGCTAGAAATGCAAAGTGAAGAATTTTCATGCTGACTTGATGCATATGCCTAAAACTGAAAAAGCAACATGTGAAATTGAGTTTGGATTGAAATTCTGCTCCACTAACATTACCATCCTGTAGACTAAAGACTGAAGTAGAAATGCTGCATAAAATCGATGACAAATAGACAAATTTAAAGACATTGTGTGGCCACTTTATACATGCAGAAGGTATTTGTTGGTGGGGACAACTATATATTTCTATAACCATCCTTTTTATTAGATGGAGTGGACAGGTGAGGAACTGAGATAAAATTATAGGAGATGGAACAAAATAAGCTATTTTAAACTGAATCTGGTTGTTGTCTTTTGTTCTGTAATTTGTCTTTCTTTTGATTTAGCATCCAATTCATTGCCCTTTCTGACATCTGTCACTTAGGTCTGCTCATGATGCTTTTACATCACTTTCTCGATCTCACATTGATAAACTGGTCATTATCAGCTGATGAACACACTGGAAAACTAGTTTGTGTATTCTGTCTGATGGTGAAATTATGAATGCCTAGGATACATTTTCATCAGCCTAAAACTTTCATCATGGTGGCAACACGAGATTGCTTTCTTTTTGCCCTCACTGGGGCTTAGCCAGGTGTTTTCAGGAAATGGGCAAAGGCCTCCCTGAACAGGTAGCCTGGATGTCACATCAGAGAGGAGCCTTTTGAGTACTAGTAGAAGGAGAGGCTCTAGAGGATAAGATGGGTATGTCTGGGTGTTTTGCAGCATTTTAAACTTCAAGTTACTTCCTTATGCTTAGTAAACTCTGTGTGGGAAAAGTGTTAGGTGTTGTGTTTGTGTAATTCCCTTCATTTGTATAAAGCTACTCCTTGGAGTGGTTGGTAAAACATAGGCTGGTATGCCTGTGAGGTGAGGATTGCAGCATCACATCCCATGAGGGTGTGTACTACACACAGTCTTGTTAGCAATAGAATTTAATAAATCCCACGTCTCCAGGCTGCCCCAGGTGAGTTTGCATCCCAAGCTGCGTCATTCCCAGAGCACGCTGCATCCTCCAGCACAGGCTCTGCAGAGCAGGGGAGAGGCTTCCTGTGCACACCTTCCCTGCTCCCCAGGTGAGGACTGGAGTGAGTGAAGGCAGCAACTCTTCTACATTTGCCTTTAGAAAGTGTCTCTGCTAAATCTGAGCAGTTTTCAGGCTTATTTAAGGCTGGAAGGAGCACAGGCAGCAGCACAGGTTCTAAATCTGTGTAGCTCTACGTTGTGTGAACAAAGCAGGGTCTCTGATAGCCTGGGACCTTTTGAATGGTGAAGGTGCTGCACATCTAATAATGCCATTTGGTGTTACCTCTCAAGATACAGGATTTAATTTTGTTGTTGTTCTGAGAATGATCCCCAAGGAAGTCAGTACTGCCAGGGAGGTGTTAGGGAGCTGCAGCAAGAGACTGAACTCCTCCCAGGCAGTTCATGTGCAACGCAGGCAACAGAATGCAGGCACACCATAATTTGTGATTAATATACCATAATGTATTAATCATGTGCCTCACTGTTATCATCTCCAGAGACCAGAAAAATTATCAGTCGTTGTTTAAGTGCAACCTAAATAGATAATCCCTATTTACTTTTCAGTACTTGGAAAGCCCTTAAGTCAGGGCGATATTTTAATTGTATGGATTCCATCCACATCCAAGGTTTGTTATTTGGAATTCACTATGTCATAATTTTATCCTGGAATTCTCAGGGGACTTATTTTCACTTACATGAAAATCTCTTCATGCTGTTTTGTCAGTGAAAAGGAGACTTAAAATGGGAACAATTACACTGATATCCGGCGTTGTTGTATCGTCAGAGAGATGTAAAGCAGCGTTATTGTAGTTGAACATGATGTCCATCTGCTCACTTCAGTTCTCAACAAAAAGAAACCGTTTCCTTAACTAAAAAGGAAGGAGTGAGTAAAGTGACTTAGATTAATGGAAATGGCAGCTGCCCTTTTTGTAACACACCTGATTTAAGCCTGTAGAAGAGAATCTGATAATATTCCTAGTCTTTTAAGCAACGCTGTTCCTTTGGATGACTGTATTGCTACCTCAGTTTAAGTAAAATCTCAGAGTAAAAATTGTGGATACTTTCTTTGCTGGTGTTCTAGAACAGATAATGAGTGTGAGTGCCTGCATGGGCTGTCTGACAGGAGGAGAAAAATGAATTATTACTGGTGAGCAACGATGTGTTATTAAAAAGAAGTGCTTCCTTCAGAGAGATATATCAGAGTTTTCAGTTGGATTTCTTAAAAACAACCAACCAACCCCTCAAAACCACAGCCCATCAAGACACAAAGCTACTGGGAGGCACGTGTAGCACTTTTAAAAACCTTGTCATTTGGTACTCAAGCACTACAGGATAACAGGAGAGCACTTGAAATCCACTTAGGATCTTCCTATCTCCTACATTTCATTTCAGAATCCAGTGCAATCTCTAAAGCTGTTTTTCCTGTCTTTAATATTCCACTTTGTTGATTTTCATTGAAACCAGAAATATCTTTTCTTTCGTGGAGGATTCTTTTATGAGACAGTCTTAAAATGTCTGATCTTGAATTTTGGCATAGCTGACTGATAATTTTTTTAATAAATAATGTCTTTTAATTCAATAGTTGGATAAAATTTAGTATGAGTTATTATGAATAGTATATTTCAGGATCAAAAGCAATCGCTAATACTGTAGTACTTGATGTTCTGATTTCATTTACCGTACAAAAGCCTTCTCTATTCATGTGAAGTTTTAAAAATCTAAATGCATAAATTGTGGTTCTAAACACTTTGCCTTTTGTTTTCCATATAATTTCACAGCTTATTGCAAAGTGCCCACGTTCAAATTAAGTTCTTAGTGTGTGATGTAGCTGTCAGTGGTACTAGAAATTTCCAAAGCCACCTTCACAAGAGAGTCTGACAACAGTTGTGTGAACTCAGGAGTCAGTGGCTGGTTCTTGTTTTTATGGAAAGAAGTTATTTAATAATACATTCTGACTGAGTTAGTATTGAGTTTTTGAATGGGAGGAAATGAAATGCTTTTATGATACTTTTAGAAAGCAAGATTTTAGAAAAGAAAGTGTAGGGAAATCAAGTGGTTACGCACATGAGACGGTCTAATTGACAAGGTGGTGTTAGGTTGAAGGTTGGACTTGATCTCAGAGGTTTTTTCCAACCCAGTTGATTCTGTGATTCTTTGAGAAGGCTCCTAGAAAGGTTGCAATAAGTGAAAGGAAGAAAAGGAAGAAAAGTTTTCCACATGTAAGTAAGTTTGGACCAACAGCAGTTCTGGCCGTGTAAAATCGTACAAAAAATTTCACAGCAAAGTTATAGTCATTTGATGAGGGTTCTCAAGATATTCCCACAGTATTAATAGCAAGGAAGGTGGACCTGATTGTAGTATTTTCTTGTAATTTAGCCATGTTCACTACTGGGTTTAGAGCTGGCAAATGTGGGCAGTATTGGATTAAGATGTCATTTGTAGGTGCCTTTGTTGATGAAGGGCTGACAAAAGAGAAGATTTAGTGCTGGCCAGCAAAGTTAGGCTTTTTCTTCAGTGGCAAAACCAAAAAGGTCCCAAAAAAAGAAGTGAGGTAAAGGGGGACAGGATTGAGGCCTGGCCAGATCAGCTCAGCTGGGTGTGCAGTTCATGCATTGCAGCAAATACAGATGATAGCATTTGAGTCTCTGGTCTTTGTGTCCTTTAACCATGGCCAAGGAGGAATAAAAGTGAATTCGCAGGTCCTGGGTGTGCAGCACAGCAGTTGGAATGGTGCACTTTGTCTTTTTGGTCTGTGCCTTCTGTTAATGTCAGCATGAAATCAGGATCTCAATCTCAAAACCAGCACACTGAAGGAAGGAAGTGAAAGGGAAAGAGCAAGTCCTTTCATTATTTTATTCACTAATTGGGCTTAATTTCCAGCACAGCTCTTTCGGTCTGTTAATTTGTGGCTTCACGCTCCCCTTGTTTCCCAGAAATTATCTCAACACAGCTGCTGGGTTTTGTGAGTAGGCATTTTTTGGTTTGCACTACTTAAATCTTTCTGTCTTCAGCTTTTAACTTTGGCAAAATGGTTTTATGCATAAGCCTGAGCACTTGTTTCCTTGGATAACCAGAGTAGATCTGTCTGTGGAACAGGAGCTACAGAAAACAGTAGTGGTGTGGCTTTTATTCCTCTGTCACATGTTTGTTGTTTTAATTTGGAGGTTTTTGCTTCTGATTTCTTAGCGAACTTCAGGACACTGGAGCAAAAACACTATAAAAAGAAAAGTCAGTTCAGGAATATGTGAACCTTACTTACTTTATAATCCAACACAAATTTTAGCACTCTGCCTTTGCCTAAGAAAAAAATGTGGAGGAAGACTAAATTTCCTATGTATTGTTAAACATCCCACCCTTTTCAACTGAAGCCAAGAGCTTGGTTGTTTGGTAAGCAAGAATTTGCATGCCTGCAAGGGAGAGGAGGTAGAGAGGAAACACCCTCCAGGGGAGTCTCACCTGCAAAAATGGAAAATGGTGGTGATGAAAGCGATAACTTTGTGCAGTTTGAAAGCAGAAAGTAGCTAAAGCTCTACTAAATCATTGTTTTTTTCACTAGAGATTTGCATTGTTTTTAAGAGAAAGACTTGCAATATATTTCTGTGATTAGCAATGCTGTTATGACATAAAATTCAGTGGGCCTGTGAAACAGTATAATGTCATTGTCCACAGATTCCACTAGAGGTTGTAGGGAAAATACAGAGCTGTACAAATCTATATTTTATCTTGTATAATGTTCACTAAAGCTTTACAGCAGGCTTAATCAGTTGGACATGAATTAATGATGGTTATCAAACAAAAAATAATGAATTCCAAATAAATACTTATTGCATAATTGAAGTCACAAGAATTTTCTATGAATAAAATATATTTGTATTTACAATGCATAAATTCAGTTGTGACACTGTTGGCCATAAACAGCTTTCTGATGGAAGTATTGATGAGCTGTGTTAAATTAGTAATAGCTTGAATACATTTCTTAATTATGTCACCAACTTTGTGTGCAGTAGTGTTGTTTGCAGTGAATTGGCTGTCATTTATTTTGTCTGCAGTAGGGGAACAAAATAGTGTGGGGGTTTTTTTATTTTTAAACTCTAATACATACTCAAGAGCCTCAGTTAATGCCAATGTTTCAGATTAGTCTTTTTATGTTTATATATGCAGTGGATGTTCTGCAGTTTACTTCTGCTTTGCCAAAGACAATTCAGATAATTTTTTCATTGATGCAATAATTAGCATAGATTCACATGTGTTGCAGAAAATGTAAATATGCTACTCTGGACCTTCTCAAGGAGCAAGACAGAATATACCAGAGAGCTGCATGAATATTGCAGTATTAACAGAAAAGTCTCTAAGTTTTAAAAAGAAACAAAGCTAAAAGTATAATTTGGGCATACTCAGGGGACGTTCTGGAGCTATCAGAGTAATCCTGTGCAACAGAGACTCTTAATTCTCTGGAAATATCCAGCATTTAAAAAGGCAAGGCTCAGAAGAACAGCACCTTTGCTGTGTACAGGTTTCTGTGAGGTCACACTGTGCTGTTTAGTGACCTGGGACAGAAGTGATTTCCAGACCTGGATGCGCTTTGAGACTGGGTTGGTGAGGGAACTTTGTAAACCACATCAACTTTTTGCACACCAGTTTCCTATTCATCAAATGAGAATAACTCTTCCCTCTGCAGCTGGGATAGCATGAAGTTTATATAATGTTTTTAGTCCATCAGGCTGAGCAACCCTCAGTCACTGCAGTGCTAGTTTTGGAAAGATGATTTGACTGCTTCCAGTTGAATTAGCATCACACATTTCAGTGGATGTGAAATTTGAGTTTTAATGTGTGTTGAGCATAAACCACCCTCTGCTTTGAAAGCAGTGTTATCACTATTGCCATCCTTATCTGAAAGCCCTGGTTATGGCCCATAGTAAAATCCTTCTTGCGAAGGGCTCTGAAAAGGAAACAGATAAGTAGAAAAGCAAGAAAGTGCAAGTGCATGATAGCAGAAGCCTTAACGTGTCAGCAATCTTATTAAGTCTTGCTCTTCTTTTTTTCCTCAGCAAATGGGAAGTTTCAGGAGATAATTACAGAAGAAATAATGAGCCTTGTTGGTGGGAGGCACTCCTAAGAGAGAAGTACAGAGTGGTAAGTGTTCCAAGGTGCTTGTTTAAAAATGTTGGTAGGATGGGTTAAAAGAATGTTGATGGAGGAGAGTGAGGCCAAGTGCAATAGATGGGAAGTGAAGAGAGGCTGGGACCATGGGAGCCAGTGAAAAGGGACTTGGATCTGGGACAGGGACTCTGAGGGGGTAAGCAGCCTGGAGAATATAGACAGTTTATATCAATCTGCAACATTATCAACCTCTGGGTGGCAGAGAGAATTTATACACCTTTGTGAACCCTTGGGGAGCAGGTGATGTGCTGAACTTTCTAACTGAAGTGCAAGGATTGCTTTTCCTTACTGCTCTCTTAATGCCCAGAACAAAATTTGGAGGTATGAAACTATATCTGAAACAGTATTGGAATGAATGAAGGGCAGAATGAAACACAGTGATCCATCTACACAATCCTTATGCGCCACCAAAGGTACATCCACTTGTGGAGTGGGATCTGATGCTCTGTTGGGCTTCATGCTCCTCCTAACAGGCTCAAGTGAATTCACTGCACTTGCAATCAAGTCCCAGTGGGTTCACACTGGAAGAAGTGCTTGTGATTTCTGAAAACTGTGACCCTCTCCCTTGAAAACTTGAAGCAGTAGAGCACCCTCTGTGGAAATGTTGAAATGCTTGGTCTATCAAAGAATTTCCAGATCTGGTCCAAGAAAAAATCCTCTTGAGAAATGATAATAAAATTCTTTGTCTTGCACATTTAAAATTTAACAGAAAAAAAGCACAAGAAACATAGAATGAAGGATAATGGTGTGTTAGCATAAATGGTATCTCCACAGTTTTTCTTCTTTCTATTTTTTTTTTGTATTTTATAAATGTTTCTTAAAGGAATGAGCATAACGAATACACCTTAACCTGCTTCCTCTCTACTTTATATTCCAAAAGTTCAGAATGATAAAATTGAGAATATTTTGGTTTTTTTTTTCTTTTGTTTGCAATAATGAAAAATTAGAATGAGATTTACAGTGCTGTTTAAACTCCTGAGCCACCCAGTCTTGGGTTCTTTTTCTTACAGAGGCTGGCACTAGATGCCTGGAGAGAGCTGGAGAGCCTCCCACTCTACAGTTCTAGTAAAATCTGTTTTCCAAATAAATACTTTCAACAATAGAGCCAGCTAACATGCAGAAATAGCTTCATTTTTTGTCATAAGATTTGCAACATTTAGGTCATACTTAGACCAAGGACAAAGAAACAGATTTTCGCTTTATTGCTCCTATTTCATCAGTAGCAGGACTAGGTCAGAACAATTACAGTACGTCTCATAAAACTGTCTGCCTCTGCCTCCCTACTCTGCAACTTGATTATTCTGTATAAATATTCAACTGAAACTGTTAAATCTGAAATATTTATACTACGACATGAAGCTGCAATGATGTGAAACCTCTCCATTCACTTATGCTATGTCTGATCACAAAAGACTTGAGATTTTGAGTAGATTTTGTTCACTACAATCTGTAAGAAACTAACATAGACTTTATCCTTTACAGATCTGTTTTACTGTACCATGTTATTTTAAAGTTATAGAATATTTTTGTCATACCCACGTGAAAGAATCATTGAAACAAACTCCAGCAATATCTGTGGGTTAGATTTTGAAGAGAAAAATGACACCACACAAAATATTCTTTAGAACTTCGCAAGAACATGACTATTTTAGGACCTGAAAAGAGCAAACTTTTGCATCCTTGTGGCAGTGCCAGTTGTGTTCTGTTTTTCAAATGTTGTCAAAAATTATAAAGCATAAAAGTTTTCAAGCACTGAAGATTAATCCTCCCTCCCAGAAAGATATAGATTGTAGTCAAATTCTATAAACCTCATTTTGCTTCTAGCTACATATTTTTAAGTATAATTCTGAAGCAATATCAAAGCAGATGGTGCAACAGCAGCATTGAAAAAGCATTTGGTGTATTGTAAGTGTCAGGTTAGAATTCACAACCTGATGAATTGCCCACAAGTTCAGTGCTAAAGTGGTGCCATTTCTGTTTTAAAATAACTAAGTTAGAAACTATTTTCAGAACTAGAATTAAAACAAAAAAGAAAATAAATAACACATATGTCCCTTGTTGTTTTTAAATATTTAAGTGTCAACTGGAATTGTGAAAGCCACTGTTATGTGGATTGTAGTGCTATAAAGATTTCCATTTGTTCAGGATTTTCATGCTGAGTGAACAGTGTTTTCGAAGACCTTTGCAGCTGGTATTGTCAGCATATGCAATAGATTGGAGTTTTACATAATAGTTCAGGAGCAAACACACTTGACTTTGAGGAAAAACTTTGTTTTAAAGGTAGCAAATTCTCAACAATATCACTGGCTGGAAGCAGAGAAATCTTCCTGAGGTGATGGATAAAAATTGACCTTTCTAACTATGAATAATGTCAAGTGCTGAAGCCATTAAAGTTCAGTTTCCTCACAACTATAAGGCTACCTGATGCTATTTTATATTTCTATTCAGGGGAAGAAAAAAAAAAAGGTTAGGGTTTCTTTCATACTATAGATAAGAGGAGACAGCTCCCATTTAGCTGGCAATTCCCACAGCGAAATTTGAGGTTTTATACCCCTATTTCAGTGCCAGAGGATTCATGGACCTTCATTTAGAAGCAGGGAAGATGGAGGGCTGTAAGAAACTCTGGAATAAGAAGTTTCCCGAGAATAAGAAACTGCTTATTCTGAAGTTTCTCTGCTCTCCTTGTTAGGGAGAGAATCCCCCACTGGCAGATCGGTGGCAAAAGACCTGTGTGAATTTGCCATCTGACAAGCTCTGACAGCATCGGTTACCTTGTCAATGATAATGCAGCTAGGAATCGTCTTTGGGAGGGGAGCCAAGCATTGATTAGTTTCTGGAGCTCTGCTGGTTCATTGGCAGCCCTGTGGGCTTTGGGAAGCTTGGAAACACAAAGCTGAGCTTGCTTCTAAATGTGCTGCCATGCTGGAAACAGATGCTTTTGTAACGGCAACCAGCGCGCTGTTGCACTGGCGTGCTCAGCACTGGTGCTGCTGGTCTCTGTGGGACAGTGGTAATGAGAGCACGTGGGTCCTCAGGCTGGGTTTGCCGACTTGCCTCCATATTTCAGTTCTGCTTTTGCTTCTCCCTTGTTCTGAGAGCTCTTGGAGGGCTTAGCTGGAGGTTTGATCTTTCATTGTTCAGATTCTTGCTCGGAGATGTGCTTTATGAGGGGAAAGCGACTGCCTCTGTTGCATTGGACAGTTATCAGCAGGCTGGGCCCTCACTTACACAAAGCCACCTTCAGGAATAAAACTTCCCAACCAGTTTGGGGTGTTTGGTGCATCTGCAGTGTAAGTGGAGAGACAGTGGCATTGCAAGTCATCAGGTGTATCCCAGAGGTGGGTGATGAGACTGATTGTTCTGCTGCAAAGAATGGGGAGTGGCCTCCTGTACTGTTCTGTATGGTTTTCCACATGTTGACCCATGGAGAAGGCAGCTGCTTCTCAAGAGACTGGAAAAATTACATGCCTAGCTACAAGTGTTCCACTGAATGAGAGGTTTATGGCTGTAACCATACTACATGAGGTGTATTGTTTGAAAGAGATCCAAAATGCTATTCTGGAGGAAAAAAAATAAAACTCAAATTCTGAAGTGAGGAAAAGACAAAAGGGGGGGCTCTTTGTACGTGAGTGAGTTTTTTCTCCTGTTATGAAGCAGAGCTGATGTTTAATCAAAACTTCAGTGAATTTAATATACACTGTAGGTGTTTTAGTACCTATAACCTTATTTCTTGCTTGGTTTCTTGAAAGGAAAATAACCTCTCCTAGGATTTGTTTTTAATGAAATGTAGGTAATATGTTTTCTGAGCTTACAAGGGTGATGCCGTGAGGCTGCCCTGGGAGGGAGCACAGGGAGTCCTTTCCCATCTGTCCTTCAAAGACACTGGCACTGTGAAATCACCCTGTGAGCAGGTGTCAGTGGGTCAGTGCTGCTGGCAGGCTCTGCTCCACTCCAGAGAGGGCAGAAAGGCTCTCAGGTGGGGACAGTGGAATGCAGCAGGGTGTGTGTTACCCCAAGAACTGCTAACCAGGCCTTGTTTCTCCTCTTTCCTCTGGGATAAGTCTCTGCTTCTCTAATTAACTAAACGTAGCCTTAGCAGAAAGCTTGAAAATTATCTGCATTTTTATTTGTCTTCTTCAGAGCTTAGTATTTAAATGACCAGTAGTGCTAAGCAAAGACTTGACAAAGGACGTGTTTGTAGGTGTTTTGCATAAAATCAGAGAACATGCCAAGTTGGAAGGGACCCACAAGGACCATCTAGTCCAACTCTTGACCCTGCACAGGACCATCCCCAAGAGTCACACCATGTGCCTGAGAGTGTCATCTAAACACCCTTTCAGCTCTGGCAGCCTTGGCGCTGTGCCGACTGCCCTGGGGAGCCTGTTCAGTGCCTGACTACCCTCTCTCTGGGTGAAGAACCTTTTGCTAATACCCAATCTAACCCTTTCCTGACTCAGCTTCAGGCCATTCCCCTGGGTTCTGTTCCTGATCACACACACTTGCACCAGAAGCAGGGC
This sequence comes from Myrmophylax atrothorax, assembly GCA_026770055.1. Lineage (NCBI taxonomy): Eukaryota > Metazoa > Chordata > Aves > Passeriformes > Thamnophilidae > Myrmophylax > Myrmophylax atrothorax. Next base: position 4,583,729 of record JAOXXN010000205.1, read on the forward strand.
ACACTTCAATAGTTCAGCCTGGCACTGGATGTGAAGGGTTTGGCTGATTTTAGCTGTAGAGAGGTGGAGGAAAGTACCCAGACCCAACATCACAGGAATTGCAGTCCAAGTCCTTTGTTGGCTTCAGGAGTTAAAGCAGAAAAATGCATTGTTAACTTATGTTCCACTGTGAGATCATAAGAGGTTTGCATATTTGTGCAGGAAAGATGACTTTCTCCTTTACTGTGAGACTTGACCTGGAACTACCCAAGAAAGTTATTCTAAAGGTTTTTCTGTTATAACATGAATGCTCAAGTAGTATAAAGTAGGATTTGTTTACTTGTAGCTTACATTGCTGCAATTTTTATGGAATCCTGATGTTCTAACCTTTACTGGACTTCTGAGGTTAATTTTGAAAATAACCTCAGCGTTTACAAAAGGGTTGAACATTTCCAAGAGAATTAGGTGATTCTTCAACTGATATGAAAATGAATAATGGTTTGGGTATGTTTTAGGGGGTGTGTAGTTATTCCCCCCCCCCTTTTAATATGTTTGCTGTGATGGAAAAGTTGCTGTCAGACGGCTGATAGGCACGTTGATGCTGCTGAGAGGACAGAGCTGACACCACACTCAAGACAATGTCACTGGTGTTAATTATCGTCATCAGTGTGACCAAACAAAGCAAATATTCTTGGTACTTTTCTACTACCCGAAAGTCCTGGAATAGAACACAGCTGCTTGTGGTGCTCATTCATGTCCTACATTCTTTTTCAGCCGTTAAAAAGAAAAAAAAAAAAAAAGAGAGGTGAGGAGTATGCCCTCAGCATTCCCAGTTGAGATCCACTGCACATTTCTATTTCTTTGGCCATATTATGTCTTCAGATGATGCTAATAGGTGATATCTAACCCCAGGTTGATTCTGTAGTCCCAACCCAAGGGAAAGCAATGTTTCCTAACACTCTGGACCAAGGACAACATGAAAATCCTGAGTAGGCTTTGCCAGACTTCCCCACACCAAGTGTCTCCTCGCAGCTCTCCCGTGCTGGGGTTTGTTGCCTTGGAAACAGGTGACCGTGAACGCAGCAGCGAGAGGGTCCGCAGTGTGTGCATGTGGCCCTTGGGGGACCCGGGACAGAATGTCCCATGTTTAGAAATACTTTGTAACAAGGCCCCGGTGTCGCTTGTTAGCAGTGAAGTGCAGGGCAGGCCCCATCAGCATCAGCCACCCGTTTGTTTCTTATAGAAATGACTACACGCTGAGGGTGTGGAAGGTTTTTGGGGGGATTTCACGCCGGAGCAGAATTCTCCCTTGCTCTTTTTCTGCTGCTGCTTAACACACTCTCCTCTAATTTGCGTGCTTTGCTACTCATTATATCGATTGCAGCCTTCTCGGTGAAATGAAGTAGCAACTTGCAAGGGAAAGATGGGCAGAGACAGAGGAAATAAACTCCTAGAGAGGCATTTTGTCTGCACCACGATCTGCCTTAAATTACACGATTGGAGCGAAGCAATTTTAATCTTCACTGACTAATCTGCTTTTCTTTTTTATTTATTTATTATGATTTTTTTTAAGTTTTAAAGTTTTGTGCCTTCATCTTTACTTCATGGTGTTTTGATTCTCTTTAAAATGTAAGCTAAAATATTAACATTTAGTTGAATGCCATAGAATTTAATGTATACCTTCCTGATTTTTTTTCTCTTACCTCACAGGGAGTACAGAGGTAAGCAAGATACTTAAAAGGTTGCAAGCTAGCCAGGCATCCAGTGTAAAAACTATTTCAGTTACAAGACAAGTTGTGGATGAAAAACTCAGGTTTAGGACTGTGGAAGTGTCTTTTTTGTTTGGTTTTGTGTTTTGTTTCATTTGGGTTTGTGTGGGTTTGTTTCTGTTTATTCTGTTATTATTGCTTCATTTTCCTGCAAATATTGAAAAAATACCTGTATTGTACGAAAATGCCCCAGAGAACCCACAACTTCTGTTTATTGTGGTGTTCGATCCGTGGCACAACAGGTCCTCATCCCCTCCATGACGGAAATGCATGAAATTCTCTTCAGATCTGACATCCTGGTATGCTGGTGAAAGAAAGAGAGAAAAGGGAAAGGGAGGAGGGCTTTTCACTCTTCATGTTGAGTACTTTGGTCCCTTTCATTGACAGTTGTGAGATATTTGATGGGAAAGGCTAAAAACTGATGGAAGAAGCGGGCAAATATGAGAATTTAATTTAAACCCCAAAGATCTGGTATTATCTTTTAATTAAAAATCCCAGAAAATACAAGCCTGAAAAGCTGAAAGAAATGAGAAGTATATGCTCAATAAATGGCCTTTTCATGCAATCACAGTTTTGGGGTCTTTAAGAACCTCTCAGCTTCACAGTTGAATTCCTATAATCTGAAGTGTGCATACACTACTATATACAAAGATCAGTATCTTTTGAGTAAACTGCTTTCTTGTCATTAAGATTTGACATTTCTGTTCATTGTGGCTGCCTCACTGCAATAAACTTTCCCTGGAGGACATACAAACTCCATTCTCAGACATGAATACCAGGAAGGGGCTGCATATGAAATGGGGAGAAGGAATTATTCTTGTTCACAGAAGATGACTGGAGTGGAAGACAAGTTACTGACACATGCTGCACATTTTCAGACAACTGGGGATATAGAAATCAGAGAAACAAGATGGACTGTTAGGTTTTGGGTTTCATAATCCCTCACTGATCCAGGTTGATTTTCCTACAGAAAATTCTCTTAGGTTTTCTACAGTCAAGTTTTAAATGTCTTTGGTGTTGGGGCATTTGATACTTTCCTTGTGAGATTGTACTAGAGCCAGCATATTTCACTTTTAGGTTGTCTTCTCATATTCTATAAAATCAAAAAATAAAGTTTCTCTATGGAGAAATTGTAATGAAATACTGCCACCGCAGGAACCAAGCCTATAAAGATCCTGTAAGAAAAATGAATGGCAAAACTCCAAAGACGGAAAAAAAGATTAAATTCAAAATGGCAAACAATGGAAAAAGAGAATCCTTTAACAGGAACAAATCTAAATTGCTTGAACTTCATTGTGTGAAAGGTCTCAATTTCTGACACCTGCTTTTCTTCCACCATCATCACTTAATTACAGTGAAAACGTCCCTTGAGTACCGACATCATTTATAATCGGATCTCATTCATTGTTGCTCACGATACTTTCATCATTAAAATTGTTATTTATATATATGGGCATGTTATTAATGTTTAAAAACCCTGTGAGCTGCGAGTTGTAAGTTGTAATTTACTCTTTTTTACTTCCACTTGAATGAGAATATGCATAATTATTGCTCAGAATTGCCCCACCACAAAACAAGCAACACCCCAAGACCAGTAAAAACCTCCCTCAAAAACCCTACAAATGGCATTTCTGGAAAAGTAGAGTTAGTTTGGGTATCAGTGTGATTTCACACTGCCCTCTAACCTTTCCTCATGTATTCCAATTCCCTCTAAGTTGCAGTTACACTATTATCTATCCCCCATGGTTGTCAGGGATGCTGAAGCTGTGTTTGCTTTCCCATGGCCCTATCCTTTATCCTGGCTACTGGGGACAGAAAGTGGGGATTGGCTGCTCTGCCCAGCAGAGATTACTTTTGCATGAGGAGAAGTAAAATAATCAAATTTTCTCCTTTTCATGCTTGGATCCTCCACCCAGTATCTCAGGGCATTCTCTTTCTGAGTTATTTAGATTTAAGCCAACTGTTGCTATTCTTAGAGTGTTTAGTAAAAACTCTAAGAATTTTCCTTCTTACTTTGCTTTTTTAAACTCTTGGAAGTTCAGAGCCCTGACTACTTTTCTTTATATAATAATTGCAAACTAATGATAATAATTTTGTTTAATTTATTTTGCTGTTTCCCAAAGTGCAATGTTTTCAGCTATTCCTTAATCTCATAAGTTACTTGAAATACATTTTCAGTTCATCTTCATTACCTTGGAGGAGCTTTTTTCTAATGGCAGAGTAAAAAAAATGTTCGAGCTCAGAAGTGACAATAGCTGCTCATGTTGTGAGTGATGCTCTTTCAACTAACAATCCTTCCAAGTTTTCATTAACATGGAGTAGCATGTTAATTGAGAAAGAATCATCAGTGAACCACTCAGATATAGTGAAACTTTGTTATGTGTTCTTCTGCACTGACTGTTTCTCTCAGTGCTGACTGAAGCCTGCTCAGCTGAAAATATCAAAAAAAAGGTGTAAGAGGGAGCATTGTGGATTCAAGTGTGTCAAGGTGGAAATCCTGACATTTTTCCATTGACTGCTGTCATTCTGAGTGTTCTGCTTTTGTACACACAGAATACCTTCCCAGGGCTGAGTGTTTTGGAGGCTGAGGCAGCCAGATCTGAATGGAGCAGACATTTCTCCAGCTGAGCCTCCCAAAGGACTCTTCCTGGGTGGTATCATCAGTGTATGAGTTTACTTTCCTTATCACTTACTACTTAGAACCAAATAAAAATGGATGCTATTTTCATTCAAAACTCGATCGGGAATGTCTTTGATGGCTCCTCTTTTTATGTTGTAGCATTAGATTAAATAGACCCAAAATGTAGGATGTCTGAAAATTTGCATTTATGAAAACTCTCAGGCTTTTTTAATAAGCATAGTTTTCTTACCCAAAGCTGTGGCATTGCTCATTGACAATCAAAGTTTGTCATGTCCTTATCAAGTGAATGACGCTGTCCAGCAAAATTAGAGCAAGCACGGCTCACTCCTTCAAACCTTTCTGACTCCTGAAAGTGCAGTGAGATGAAAAGGACTGAGATGTGTCTGATACCAATCTGCTCTTCCTGAGAATACGTTTAGGTCAGTAGAGATGAAACCAAGCAAACAAAACCACTCCATCACTTTTCCCACACACTTCAGATATCTGTGGTAGAACTTTGAAGGCTCAGAAGGGATGTCTGGAGCCAGAGTAGTGTGATTTAGTGTGACCTGCCAGCTTGGTAATTGAAGATTGACTATTTCCCATCCCTCTCTTCTTCCATTCAGGTTCTGCACAGAACCAGTTATGACTGCTGTTTGTTCTGGGGTGCACTGATCTCTCTCTGGAAGTAACTCCTTATTTTCCAATATGCGAAGCAAACAACACCGTGACTGTTTCAGGTGTACGAAGGAATCCAGTTATATATAAAAGAAGGGGGAGAGGCTTCAGTTGTAAACCAGTTGCACAAGCACACCCACCAGCTTTGTTACTTGGGGGGAGTGTGCTGTCAACACTGCCTTTAGTTGCCTGATTCTTCCACTCATTGTCTGCTGAAGGAGCCTCACCTTTCTGTCCTGCAAATGTTGTGCAGCATTTCTAATGGCAGAGACACTGGGAATGCTCTACCAGACAAGGCACCAGCTTCATTCCATATAGCTCAAAATGGATCTAAATCAAACTGATGTTTGAATTGCCAGCAAGAGCCTGAGTGAAGCTGAATCAGTATTGGCAGTGGTGGGAAGATGATGAAAAGGGTGCCCTGGTGACTCGGGTCTCTGGGGATATCTGTTGCCCCAGGCAGAGCAGCTGCTGCACAGAAAGCTCCTTTCCTGCATCTTTTTCCGTGGGGATGGTTAGTGATGGCTGGAAGACTCTTGGCCAGGCTTTTGGCAGGTGCTGCATGTGGGGATTCATTGAAGCCACTCTCAGGGATAAGCCTTTGGGTCTCTTGTGCACCTTGAATCTGGGTTTCTGATGCAGCACTACTTGGCTCTCACATTTGAAAATTTACAGTAGGCTCCTGTTTGAGGATAATGATCAGTTCACTTTAGCTGTCAGTCTTTTTATTAAAATATGAAAAAGGATCTAATTAAATAATTCTGGCTTCCCTGTGCATGTTAAAACCCTAAGACTTAACAAGAGAAAAATATGTGGTGATAAGGGCTGATTGAAACAAGACCCTATCGAATGTGCAGATTGGTGAAAAAGAACACTTCATGATTACCCACTAAAAATATTAATTTATGTTTTTAAAACAGGTAAGGTCATTTATTTGGATTCTTTGACCTTTGAAAGTAATACAGTGAAATATTCTAAGAGAGACTTCTATTTTTCTTTTTAAATATTTATTTCAGAGCCCTGTAAAAATAAGTCTCCTTTTCAGAAAGGATTTGGTATAATCACAGAGTGTTTGCAGTTACGATTAAGGTACGTGTTGTACTTGCTGCCAATTAGTTTAATTGATGGGAAAGTCTGAGTACATCTTAAGAGGGCAGGATTTCCCTACCTGGGCTGAGCCTTCTTCCAAGACCAGCAGGAACGATGTGTATGGAAGAAGGAAGGAGGAAGCCAAGTCCAACAGAACATCTCTGCCTATAACAGCAGCTGAACCAGGGCAGAGTTAGATCTTGGGGTAGAAATTGATACCAGTCAGCTGGAAAATACCTCCATCATCTTGAATTTCTTTTAAATGTTATTTTTTTGTCTAATTTCCTAATGGATCTCACCTTAGCAGGAACAAGCTTTGCATCATAATTGTGACTCAAATGTTTAAACTTTGTATGGTTTAAACAGCTGGAGTGTGGGCCCTGAGCCGAGGCAGTCTGTGTTTCTCCTGATGTCACTGCAGTGTCACAGAAAGGAGCAGAAAGTGACAAGTTTAACCTGTTGTGCAGTAGCAGCTGCTTTGAAGGCTTTTATTTTGGCAAGTACTGGAATAGCCAAGATGTGAGTTGCTCCTCTCTGATTGTAAGGTTGGCCTGCTTGGCTCCTGGATGGCTGAATCTCCCTGTTCAGCTGCTCTTGCTATAAAGGAAGGGTTAGTTTTGGGGGAAATTTCTTTCCCCTCCATCTCCTCTCAGCAGTGAGCTGTGTTCAGGGGTGGATGTGCCCCACTGTGTGGGGCTCTCCAGTGCAGCTCCAGGTTCAGCAGGGGGGTTGCAGTGCCAGGACCGAGATGCCACTCTGATCCTCCAGTGCAGGGCTCTGGAACCACCCTGGCAGCAGCCCTGGAAACAACCTCTCAGCTTCTACTGCTGGCTGGGGGCAAGATTCCTGCAGCAGCTGCCAAGCAAATGAGAGCAAGAAGAGAAGTGAAGAAATCCAGAGCAGCAAACAGATGGGGAAGGAGAAGGGGGAATTTCATGCTCTAATGGTTCATTTGGCCATTTGCATTTTAGGCTACTCTTCGGTACCGTGTCTGTATTTCCCCACTCCTGACTTGAAGCACACACATATTTAACATGAACAGCCATCTAAACAGGGAGACAGGAGAAGGAAAGAGGGAGAAAATGAATCAATTGAAAGAAATTCAAGTATCTAAAAGTGTAAAATGACAAACAGCAACCGAGTGTTGCTCCCTTGCAATATGTGATTATTCTTTTATGAAGTGACATTTTAGATTCCCTGTTTTTATTTTTATTCGGCTCCATTCTGCTTGAAACTGTAGTCCTTTAGGAATTCTCTCTAGCAAACTCCCATCCAAACCACTGGGGATTTCAACAATCTGTTGAAATTTCACCACATTTTCAAGTTATTTATAGATACAGTCTTGCATCACTGAAATATTTCTGCCATATTGTTCCAGACAAAGCCAGTAAATTCAATATGTCATTGTGTATCCTCAGACTTGCCTCCAAGGCCTTGTTTTTCACAGAGTAAAAAAATACTTTATAGAAGAGTGGGAGCTGTCTGACTGCGAAATGGGCTTGAATAATAACACCAGGCTCTCAGCTGAAATGTTATACTCTAGATGAATCATCAAGTGCTCATTAAACATCTATCTACTCTAGGAAGAGATAACAAATCTTCCTCTTGATGTTACCCTTAGGATCTGGACAAAAAATAATTTTATACTGGAACGTGAAAATGGCAAACTTGACCAAACCATCAGCTGTAGTTTCATTTCCATTTTATTCTAACCTGAGAATCCTTTTGATGTTATAGTAATACTAACATAAGAGCACTCATTATCCTTAGAAGGCCTTGTAGTACACCATGGAAAGGGCTATGTCACATTCCACCCTCTTTGGACAAATTATCTTCTGGCTTAGGACCCAAACCAGCATCCCCTCACATCAAAATACAAAAGGGCATCAGGGCACACCATGAGACCAAAGACATCAAGTAGCCTATTTTGAGACACTCTTCATTTCAATTTGCATCTTTCGCCTGTAAAGTCAATTTTATAGCAGGAAGGCCACATTTTGAATGAGAGATAGATACACAGGTTGTGAATAGGAATAAATTTTTGTCACCTTCAAACCCATTTCAGAACTGGCAGCTACGGATCAGGCTAAGTACATTGATCTGGCTCTTACCACATTCTTTATATGGCTTTAGGTTTCTTTACATATCACAGTGCTCTGACTGTGCCTGATGCCACAGTGGAAGCTCTGCCATGCTATTCCTGAATTTAGTTCCCTCTTCCTAGTGTTATGTGACCCCTTATTTGCCCTCTGTTCAAAATGTGCCTGGTGATGGCTACAGTTTTTCTATTCATACTGCAATCTCACTGAATTTCAATCACATATTATTTTAACCTGAGTTTAACTTGTATTGCAAGGCTACACACTGTTTAATATGACAAAGTGTCAATTTTATGTTTGCACAAATGTTTGATTTTTAATGTTTTAATAGCCTAGTCTGCAGTCTCAGCAAATAAAACTTTCAGATCTGCAAAATCATGTACTGTAATTGTCATGTGTATGTTTTGCTGTTGTTTCTTTTGTTCCCCATTTAATTGAGAAGTCACTACAACTAGTTTTTAGCCTTTTCATTACTTTATCTTAATTACAATATCTATATTGTGTCAGTACTTTAATCATATGACAGTCAATAAGTGGTTATTGTTCATTAGCAGTAAAAATGTGTCTGTTTGAGTTTTGGTTTTGTTTTTTCTCCTTTTTTTTTATATCTATGTAAGGTCAGTTCTGTTACATGCAGAACACCATAAGTATGAATGAGGTAAAGATATTTTCATTAATGAAAAACCAAAATATCTCTAAAGCAATGTCAGTGGAATCGTTAATTTTCTATGAACAAATGTCTCAATTAAAGCTGCTTTTACATTTCCTCGTCATTGTGTGATTAACTATTAAAAAGGTGAACTTAGTTTTAAGTCCCTTTGGCAGTTGATGTTTTCTTTACTGGAGAGAACTTGCTGTCAAGTTTGTGTTTGTTTTCTCATGCCTGACACCTCCTTTTTGGATAAAGAGGCTGCCACTGGGTGCAGCAGGTGACCAGATACCTTGATAACGAGTGACCTGTCCTGTGTTGCATCTGGCACTTGCCATGTGGAATCCTTTCTGTGCAGGTGAAATTCAGCTGGGGCCAAATGGCTGTTAAAAGCACAGCACTGGCAGAGGCCAAGAGCACCAAGAGGTCTGTGAGTGCATGGGTTTCTTCCAATAACCTGTGAGAGCTGTGGTTGGCACGTGCCATGTTCAAGGCAGAAGAGAAAAGGGATGATGAAGGAATGACTGATATTATGTGACTGCAAGTCCAAGTTACAAACCCCTCAGCTTTTCCATGCTGACTGGTAGGTCAATCCATACAAGACTCTCTGAATCTGATCTCCTGCTAATATAATGTTTATTTTACCCTGAAAAAATTTAATATATGAACCCAGGAAGTATTGGTAACCTTGAAGCTTGCTTAACATTGTAAAATATTCAAGACATGTCAGATCAAAATTGAACAACAGACATTTTTTATTGAACTGTACGGATTTCAAATATTTGAGAAAAAGTTGCTCTTCGATGCCATAAATGTACTGAATTAGCAGCAGGAGCCTGCATTTTATGTGCATAACGGGGTTGTAATGCTAACTTGCTTTTGGTGAACACGAGGCCACAAAAGGAGGCAGAGAAGAAGGAGCTGTGGCTGGAATGAGTGATGGCACTTGTGAGGTGCTAAAATTGCAGAATTTACAGGCAGCCCCACTGTCTTCCTCACTTTGTGCATCATCTGAGAAAAAGTGTTAAAGCTTATCTTTATTTAATGCTGTTCAGTCCTGTGTGTAATTTGCAAAACATGAGGTAGTGAGGGGAAAAGAACTCAAGAGGGTTTCCTGTAGGGTGAGGGGGTGGGAGGTGTGTCTTTCTTTTCCACCCTTGGTTTGTATGAGCAAGAAGGAGTCATGAGCAGCAGTTTTAAATCACAGAGGATATCCCATTCTTGTGTGGTCCTCTCAACCTACAAAAGAGAGGTAAATGGCTTTGTTCAGCCTTCTATTTGATGTCTGAAAGGAAAATCAGACTGTAAAGTAAGTTAAGGTTATTGTTGAATCTTAAACCTTAAAATGAGATTTTATGTGCTGAGGAGAACTGTTAGACTGGTGCTCTGTAAAATGTCAGGCAGTACAAAGATAGAATCATAGAACAGAATCATAGAATCATTAAGGTTGGAAAATATCTCCAAGATCAAGTCCAACCTGTGATCAGTCACCACCTTGACAACCAAACCACAGCACTAAATGCCACGTCCAGTCTTTCTTGAACACTTCCCTGGGCAGCCCCTTCAAAGGTTTGACAAGACTTTCAGTGAAAGAATTGTTCCTGATGTCCAACCTGAACCTGCCTTGGCACATCTTTAGGCTTTGTCCTCTTGTCCTGTCACTTGTTGCCTGGGAGAAGAGACTGACCCCCACCTGGCTACAACCTTCTTTGGACAGCTGTAGAGAGCAATAAGATCTCCCCTGAGCCTCCTCTTCCCCAGACCAAACAACTCCAGTTCCCTCAGGTGCCAAGGAGGCTGCAGTATCATCATCAGGTGTTTTGAGCTAGCTAAAATTTGTTGTGGAGCTGACAAGTTCTCTCATAGATATCTGATTAGAATTACTTATATGCAAAACCTGTCTTTTGATTGCTTAATTGACATCAGTCCTCTCATGCTTGTTTGCCACTGCCATCAAACCTCAAACCAAAAAGGATCCATCTTTCCCTGTCGTTCTCCTTAGAGAGCACCCAGAGAAACTTTTTGCATGGATCTTTCAAGTCCTGATGTTTTGGTGGGACTCCTGGTGACTCTGCCTTCTGGAACATGTGTTTGCATTTGTTGGAGGTAAGAGCTCCTTGCTTTGAGCCCTCATTCTGGAGACTTCCTTCTGCTCACAGCTAGTTCTTTTCCTGTTACATTCTGTGTAAACAAACTGAGAAAATGAAGCAGCCCTGAGAATACAAACAGTGGACCCCCCATGCAGGCTGATAGCTCTCTTGTAAGGAGAGCACAACAGCAGAAAAACAATCGAGTAAATGACACAGATAATAAAAGGGAAGCAGTTAATCACCTTCAGCGTGCCCTTCACCAAAGGCAAAATGCTTCCCTCCACCTCTGTGTACTGCCATCCACCATACAAACAAACACTACAAAAATCTAATTATCTGAACTGATGCTGAGTATTTCCAGTGCTACAGTCGCAGAAATGTTCCGTTGAAACAGTCTTTTCCCTGGCAGGTTCATTTGTCAAAAGCAGAATGTGTTGTAAAACATTTTGCTAAGTTTCTGGTGAAACGAGGATAGGTCTCTCAAAAATCCATTCATCAGGCAACTGGTGAGATGCTCTGCAGACTTCTTAGGTTACTGTTTGTGCGGTGTGCAAGTGCAGGGAGTCAGAGCTGAGCATTTGGGAGGAGGCAGCACTCCTGGCAGCAATGGGCTAGGGGAGAGATAAACCCCACATTATGTATTGTCTCTGTGCCTGTCTCCAAGAGTGGGTTAGATGCCTGAATATAAATAGCTGGAAGCTTTTGGTTGGCTTGCTGCCAAATATTATGATCATTCCTTAAGCAATTTCAAACTTTTCTTTCATGGAAAATTCTAAAATATAATTCTCTTATAAAGCTCAGTTTAAAAGAGAAAGAACAACTCCTGAGAATTGGAAAATGCGTGTTGATGAGCACAGCGGTTTTTTGCAATATGTTGCTGAATTTCAGGTGTTTTAAATGCTACATTTTGGAGGTAATTCCCTGATTCAAAACACCTCTTTGTATGTTTGTACCAGAATGTTTGGAGTTTCTTTCTTTCTTCCTTTTTTTTTTTTTTTGAACCATCCTGGCTTTTCCAAGATGAAAAGGATGTGTCTGGTGTGTAAAATGCTTTGATTTATCAGAGGTAAGCCCTGCTGTTAGCAGAGATAAAGGACCTTGTTTACAAGGTGTCTATATCCTTAGAAAAGAAGGAGTTTCCAATAATTGAATAAGGTGTTGTGAATGTATAGATTAAACTAGAAGGCCAACAGCAAACATGATGAACTTCAAAAGAACAGCTTCTCATCTCTCTGGGGACCTTCATTAACGAGTCACCAGATAGGCAATTACTGTACAGTTCTTATAATGACCAGGATCAGACACAAGCAATCGGCACAGTAGGCAGCAAGAAAGCAAGCAGAAAAAAACCTGTGAAAATATGCCATTAAATCTTAATTATTCTTCAAAAGAAAACAAGCACGACTAGGGGGCAAATAACTGTAAGGAATATACAGAACTGTATCCAAACCTGCTGGCTCAGGGCAATGATATTTAGTTATTAGCAGCATCAACGTTTATTTAAAGCTAAGCACTATGTTCACAGACCAACCAGAGGTGTGTTCTCCACTTGTTTGTTAAAATCCTGAGGAAGAGTGAGGAGTTACTGCACCTAGAAAGTTGTCTGTCTTTCATCTGCCCTGAAATGCCCTTTAAAAAGAAATCTTATGCAACTGGGAAACAAAAATCATCCTCATAATTTGCCTTGCAGCAAACAATTTCAGCTGTTTGTCTGTGCCCTCCAAATTCTCCTTATGCAAGTAAACTCACTTTGGTGTGTCTTAAAAGTTGTGAATAATTAGTGCAGTGTGGATTTAATACTTGATCATCTTCACAAAGTCTGTGAGCCACCTGTGTCATTTTTTTTTTCCTGTTGATGTGTGTGAATTGTTTCAACCTTTCAAAAATTGAAGCTGTTTAGGATCAAGAGAACAAAAAGGCAAACCCAGAAGTTGTCATAGTGTTAGTATAATATTCACCTGTGTGAAGTCCAGAGTATTCCAAAGTTGAGGTCTAGGAAATGGACTTGGATGCTTTTCTACTTCTTGCAAAGAAGTATTAGCAGGAAAGACTGTAGAGAGAGGCAGAAAAGCCCCAAACCCTAAGAAAGGACTAATGGTGTCTCTAACGGCAATGCAAAAATTGGTCTGTTTATTTGGTAAGTGCACGTAAGCTCTATGAAATTCTCTGTCTCTCTCCACACCTGCAGAGATCTGAGTTTAAAACTGATAACTCACTTAGGATAACGTTCCTTCACAGAAGTGCATGGAGGAAGTTACTTATTTGCAGTTTTGTGGATTTAGCTCCAGAGTATTGTATGACTAATTGTCTAATGACTTTTTCCTGAGTGTTTTTCATAGTGTGCCATACTTTCCCTGCAGAAAGAATAATTATGTAAATAACTATTATCAGAATATAGCGTGCAGCTAAAAAGTGTAAGATGCATTGTATGATCATATATTTGTATAATAACTCTGGCTCTGTGAGAGATGAAAGTGAATATTGAAGCTGTAGTAGCTTATTTATATCTATTGCTGTGCACTCATCACCAAAGGTATTTTAACAATTTAAAGGTTTGTTGTATCTGATACTGGCTATTCAATGTGGGAAGCACCCAAAGGGAATAGTAACATTTTGCACTCAGAGCTCCCACATATGGGGGCTGAAACTGTTGAGGCATCAGTGCTTTTGACTTTGGTGCTGACTATCACAGTGATAATCCCTCAGTAAGGATTCCTTTCCTTTTCTTGGGAAATCAAACAAGATAACAGAAATAATTAATCTGTTGTGCTTTTTAGTGTTACTGATCTCTGAAATGCTAAAAAAAAATGTTCTAATCTTTCATCTTTTTTGTGTTCTAAATCACTGTTTGACTTGGTTCTTGAAAACAGTATTTAGTTGTGAGTCTGGAGTACGTGGAATGTGTTCAAGTTAGTCTGGAGGAAGAAGGATGTATTTGCCAGGGTTCTGGTTTCATCAGCAAATAATATGAAAACCAGAAAGGTGACAGTAGAACAATTCAGCCAATTCACAAACCCAAAGTTGATCCTACTGTAATACACTTCAGGATACCTTACTGACAGAAGTCAAACTTGTTCCTAAAATATTTTAATTAACATACTGTACTGAAGCAGTTTTAGGATGTCTGTGTTTATTTTCAGTAAAACTAGATTACCAAATAAGAAATTAAATTTAGGAACTACTCCAGCTAAATACATTTATCAGTTATTTTGAGCATAATTATTGAGCCAAATAGATGTCTTGGACTAAATCTCAGTTCTCAACATTAAGTTTTCTAAACCACATCTATATTCAGTTTATCATCAGTGGTATCTTTTAATCATTATACAGTCTTTAATTTTGCATTGGTGGGTTCTGTTTCAGGAGTTAATATTGACTGTCCTGACTATGCTTCATTTCTGTATGAGGTTAACAGATAATTCTTGCAAACTATACTGAGGATGTGATATGAGTTCATGACCTAAGCAGAGAGATCCTCTATGGCAAGACATTTTTTTGCAAGTTTTCATTTTTGTTACTTGATACTTTTTCTTTGCTTTCCTGCTCACCCTTTTCTATTTCTCTTGATACTTTTGATGTCAGTTGGGCTGACAGGTCAAAGTGAGCAATTGCCTTTCCCTGTCTTCAGATGATGCATGTCACCTCTGTGATGCTCTTCAGTGGTGGTGTGACCTGGAGCTCATCTCAGTTCGTTCCCAAATGCAGAACTTTGGAATTGTGTTAAAACCAATCAAAAAATTGTCCTTAAAGTATGTATTGTTCAGAAGATGGTTTCTACTACTTAACTTCAATGACTTTGTCTCACTGTTAATGTTAACTTCTTAGTGTTGTTTTTAAAGCATTTTGCATCAGATTGCCTTTAGAAGTTTTCTTTCTGCAAAGTTTCTGCCCATGGTCCAGGGCTGGGGCTTTTGTTGTTCTTTGGTGAGGGTTTTTTACCTGATGATTTTATCCAGGGCATGATGCCTGAAAAAGATACTTGTTGCTTCAGCAGTGTGATCATGCATATATACTCATGAAAGCAATCAAAGTATCAAGCTGTATCAAACGTCAAGAAAAATCTAATAGAGGCAAATTTAATTGCATAACAGTGTTGCTTCATTTAGGAGGTCTCAGTTTAAATCTAATACTAGTAGGTATCCTCCAGATAGGTACCTACTAAAAACCAAGGTATTTAAAAATACATACAAATTTTTAATTATCTAACTTGAAATACCTTAAATGTGCTTTATTTCTACTGGGATAAATTTTCAGCCAATCAAATCCTTTAAAGAGTTCTGGCAATAGGCTTAGGGTGGTTTTTTGTGCCTGGCCTCACAGGTTTATGAGCTATCCTGCCCTTGGGAGAGTAATGGATTAGTCAAGTTTGCTCAGCAGTGTGTGAGTGTGCTGGGTATCTCCAAGTCTCCCTGGGAGCTGCCAACAGAGAGCTCTCTGAGTAGAAGGAATAGCAAAAATAAGAAACAGCAGGGCATGATGTGCAGGCTGCATGCTTAAATAACATCAAACCTCATGTTTGACTTTCCCCCTAGAAGTTTAAAAAGTGGTAATCGCTGTTCACTTCATACTTTGCATGTGGGTGTTTTGGAGTTGCAGTAAGTCCATGTTGGTTGGCTCCTCAAAATACTTCATGGATTCCTCCCATGCCCCAGACAAGAGGAGAGTTTTTCCTGCTTTCATTCTGCTCTGCCTACCTTTACCACAGCTAATGGGACAA
This sequence comes from Myrmophylax atrothorax, assembly GCA_026770055.1. Lineage (NCBI taxonomy): Eukaryota > Metazoa > Chordata > Aves > Passeriformes > Thamnophilidae > Myrmophylax > Myrmophylax atrothorax. The sequence continues at coordinate 4,599,419 of JAOXXN010000205.1, forward strand.
ACAACCATTGTTTTTAACAGCTTGTTTGCCAGGAGGCTTTTAAATCTAGATTGATCTAAACTGTTCTCTTTTACTGCCTTTCCCAAACCAACCCATAGAGCAAATGAAGTTTTTTTATTGTAAATATTCCCATGACCTGGTCTAACCACAAAGTATTATTGGATTAATGAGGATCATTCCTATGTCCTTCAGTTCTGTTTACATCATTAAAAGTATATAAGTAGCAAATGAAGAAAAAAAACACTAGTTCATTCTATCTGAAAGTATTTAAATTTAATTTAGAAGATTAAGCATACCTGTTTCAACAGCAGAAAGCATTTTGTACAAGTGAATTGTTAGCAATAGCCAGAGAAAGGCCAAAGAAAACATTTTTACTTGATTCACAATGAATAATTTTGCCTTGCTGCTAGTTTTCTTCTTGAAATATAAGCCAGAGATATATTTCATTATTAACCTTTTGAACCAGGCCAAGTATAATTGGCAATTCTCCTGCCACGTCCATTTGTCTGTATTATGCTGTTCCTTTTATAGGAGAAATAATTGTCATTTTTTCTGTGTACAGTTTTTTTTTCAGCCAACCTTTGTAAAGGATCAGAAATATTATAAAGCCCCCAAATGATATCCTATTCTATCTAGGTTTGCCCAACAACAATTTGTGGTTGTATAGAAAAGTATTTCAATATGAAAGAGGAGAGTAATTGAGAAATTCTGTTCAGCAGACTGGATTATTACCCTTGTCTCTATTTAAGTCTGGCAACAATGCTCTTGGAGATGATTTTGCTATTTCTTAACATACCATAACACACAACAGAGACTTGCAAGCCATGCCATGACATTCACCTACCTTGTCTGAAATCACCTACTGTCAGTAATAATGCCCTTTGTTTACTGAAGAGCTAATCAAAAATTGGGCCAGCTGTAACTGGAATTGCCTTTTCATATCTTAGCTGTCAACCATGTCCTTTTGACAGTGTATTTTCAGGAATATACATGTATATTACATAGTAACAGGTAGCAGAACAGCCTTAACATCTGGAGAAGAAACTCCCCTCAATCAAAATAAAGGATGATGTGTTTCAGTATTTTCTGGCAAGGGGGACATTTCAGAGAAGGGCTACACTAAGATTCTTTTAATGATCTTTACTTACTGAATCAGTATCTTTTTTTCCCCTGTTGGTTGCTTGCTGATTGCTGAATATTTGCCCTTTGCCCCTAATCATTATTTAATACATTAAAAAATACACCATCAGGGACATAATTTTTATTTCTCCTATTAGTTATGCTTCTGCTGAGTGCACTGTTCACTGGTGGGTACTAGCATGCTGGTTTACAGTAGAAATGACACAAAAGGGGCACACATTTTCATTCGAAAGGCAATTATCAGGCTGGTGGTTGATGGTTTACTGCTCCTTTGGCCCACGATTTATTATGTAAGACAGAAACTGCAGTAATATGTTTTGATACATCTGCCTCAGTGCAGCAAACTTTTAAGGTCCATGGGTGTTCTGCCCTTGACCTCCTCCCAGAGAGCACTCAGCTGCTGGAATATCAGCAGCATCTTGAGATCTACAGATAAAAGCCATTAGGGTGGAATTGGAGATTATCACTTTTGTCTTTGCTTTCATTTCACAGTGCAGCACTCTTTTGGTAGTACATCTGCCCATGTCTGACTTCTCAGACATCTGAATGAAATCCAGGCTGAATTGTCAGTCACAGAAAGCAGCTGTTACAAAGATGCTGCATCAGGAGCCTCTGATCTTCACAAATTTTTTTTAGAGACCTAAAGGGAAGTGATTTAGTGGCTCATAAATCTATCACTTCGAAAAGCCTAAATCTTTGTATAGTTTCTTCTGAGATTTCAGATGGTTTCCCAGGAGAGGGTACATGCATCCAGAAGATACAGGTGTGGTATCACAGCTGACTTGGGATCTTCAGTGGCTGCAGGATGGGAGTGCAGAGGAGTTTCTGCTCAGCCCCACCTGAAATGATGCCTATCCCAGTGTTGTGGCTTCACCCCAGCAGGCAGGTTTGTTGAGAGAATAAATATTTTTTATCCATCCATCCAATTATGTGCCCTTTTTGCTTTAAAGTTGGAACTTGGATCTGTTAGGAATTAGTTTCTTGTGTTAACAGAAACAGACTTTCAGCATTTTTAAGATGCTTTTTTCTGGTGACTATGGGATTTGTAAATCACTTTATTTCTGTCTAGTGTTATAAGAGAAACCAGAACACTAAGACCTAATATCAATTTTCAACTGCTTAGATTAGGAATTTTAGATTCTTAACTTTTCATTACTCCCTTCCACCTTGTCTAATTCTGAACATTTATAGAGGCCAGAATTAAACATCTAGACATTAAAGTTACTGTTTCAAAAATATTGTGTCAAATTTGTAATACAGGAAAAATGAGAATACCTTGAAATACAGAGGGACACAGACTTTTTTGTTATTAAAATATGTCATTTTAAGTTCAGCTATATCTGTAAGAGACTGACACAGCTACATTAAGACTATTAATCCAATAGGCATCCTACTGTACTCCATGTGTGCAAACAATTAATGTTCTGTGCAAATTAAGTCTGCAGGCAGAAGTACCAGGCTGTGTGCTCCTCTGCCTCCTGGGATAACCCTGCTCCTCAGCTGGGACTTGCTGTCTGAAATGCTGTGATCATTTCTCATCCTGGGACTTGGCACAGGCAGAGAGAAAACTTTCAGAAAACACTTAAGACGACCTTTTTCAGCATTAACTCCACTGAATAGTGAAAGTAGTAGGGATCACTCAGCCTGCCTTAAGGCCACGACACAACTATCATCTGTTTGTTGATAATTCTGCAGCCCTGTGAAGCGATTTCATTTGCTCCATAAATTGTGCAGAAGAACAGCCTTTTTTGGAATAACAATATACTAATTTCTCTATGTTTACATAGGGTACAAGTAGTTAAAATGGGAAACAGCCTAAATCCAATAGCTTCTTAGGATATTGCACACCCATCAAAGCAAACTGGAACCCAACAGATCAATAGTTAAATACCATTAAAAACAGTTTTGAGAAAAAATCATAATTGACTTTGCCATATGCTTCATTTTCTTACTGCACTATCTTCAGAGTGAAACACAATCACCGTTCATAGAGAAGCTAATTATCCACTGTCAATTAAGCCCTCAATAACTGATCTCTTGACAGCTGGTAATAAGTCCCAAACCCCATTGCAAATTGCATTAAAATACATGTTTATCCACTGGAGAAGGCTGGGGAGCACAGTTCATACATTCAGCAAATACTGCAGCTAACAACCATTGCCTTCTCACAGCCCTTTCCCCACATTTCACTTTTGCATTTTCCCCTTTTCTGACTACTTTAGGTTTGCACATTTCAAATTTCAAATGGTGAAAACATAGCTTTGGCTTTAGCAATGTGTCTTCAGTGAACACATGAAACTATGCTAAGAAAACCTGGCAGCTTTTGCCTAAATGCTTGTTTAAAGTGGCCTTTTTGTGTTGTTTCACTGAGAAAATGCAGGTGTCACTGAATTTTGAATTTCTTAGCTCAGGTACAAAGAGGTGTAGGAAATGGGAGACAGCTGATTGGCAAGTTCAGTAGCACACTGCTAGCAACTCTTCCAGGTTCTAAACCCTTCCATGTCCAAGTTTTAGACCCCAAAGAAGAAATCTTTTTCCCAGAAAAGCCCTTTTTTACCTCCCAACGTTGTTTCCTCATGCTTTGATCTGCCCTAAGGGCCAGTATGTGCTGTTCTTACAGCTTCTTGCACTGTAATTGCTCAAAGAACTACTTTGTAGAGAAAGATTTGAAAGTCAAAACTCACTCAGGTTTGTTCCGTTACCACAAACCCCCAAGCAAACAAACAAACAAACAAACCCCGACAAAACAAAACCTACAAACCAAACCAAAAAAACGCCAAAAGAATGACAGGTAATCATGAAAGAGTGACAGGCAGAGGAAAACATAAATATGATGAAAAGGGGTTTATGGCTGTTCTTGAATATAAATAAATATGTAGTGATAGTGCCTGATTTGGGAGATCAAGAAGCACAAAATCTTGTTGTTTTAATTAAAGTAAGATCATGTGATAAAATGAAAGGATGAGGAGAAGTTCCATGGAAGTTTTAAATGGCAGGTGAATGTGCCAAGCTTTGGCCAGCTTTCTGGTGGCTCCTTGCATCTGTTCCTGCAGCGATGCCTTCACTTAATAAATACAAACTGCTGAAAGGGCTCCTCATTGTTATCTTTCCAGTCTGGGCTCACACAGTTCCTCATTGTGTGAACTGAAAACCAATCTTCTGCCCAATTCTGCAACAGCCCAGCAGAAGATTTACCATTCAACTTCAAAGACTGAGGAATCTAAATTTCTTTATGTCCTAATTTGCTCTTTGTAAGTTTTGCTCTAATATTTCACAGTGTGAATTGAATTAATTAATAGGTACAAACTGTATTTGTATCTTTGCATTAAAAGACTGTTTCATATCTGTCTATCTTGTTCTCCATCAGAGAAGTATTTAAAATCTTTGACATTATTATTCACAAAGGAGGAAATTAAAATGTTTCTGGTGATTGTTCTTCCTTGTTAGGCAACCACATTTTTCAGTGCTTTTGGTTAGTGATAAAGCCTGTTGTGTAGCAGTGAATCAATAGATGATTGGTGTAGCCTTTTCTTTTAATTGTCACCATCTCCACTGTGTAGATTGAATCTCCCCCTCCCCCCCCATCTTGACACTTAAGAAAGGAATTGCCATGAAAATGCACCAGTCTTTAGTTCACTTCCTTCTTTCCCCCCACATCACACTGGCATGCACATCCATCTATCACTATTGTAATGTTCTTTTGAGGTGTAAAAGACTATTTAGTACATTTTATTAAGTACCTCTGCATAATGGCAGCACCAGAATTGAGAGTACTTTTCATTCCTTGAACCACTGCAATCCTTCTAAGTAGATGAATAAATGAGTTCTGTAAGCAAGAACATCAGGAGACACTGATAAGATAGTGATATTGAAAATAATTCTTTTAGTCCTCCTTTACATTTCTTTAATTAACCTATATATTCTGATGACTCTAAATATTCAAGATATTTTTAAATCCCTGCTTTCATGTTTCATACATGCCCCAAAATCACACACTTGTGTTTGTACCGAGTGCTCTGCTGAACAGCAGATTGTAAAGATAGTAACAGTGTAATTTGTACCATCTTAAAAGGTAATTGCAAAATAACTCTGTCAGTTAAGTACTGGCTTAACAATTTTGTCCTTAAGGTCCAGATAGTTTCTAATAACTCCTGTGGAGCAGCATATGCTTCTGTGTAAGATCAAGTGGGTTATCTAATCTTTTCCTTGCCTTGTCTGATCCAAGCCCAGTTTTGCAATGTGTTTGGTTGTTTCTGTGGAGTGCTGTGTGTGTGCAAAGGGCAGATCTGTGATCTTCCTGTGAAAATTGCAGCCCATTGAATCCATCGTGTCTGAAGATGTTAGTCCTGTGCTGTGGGATGTAAGTGCTGCCTGTCCCTCTCTCAGAGTACACTCCTGCACTGCCAGGGTGGTGCTGAGTCCTGGCACAGGTGTGTGAGCAGGATGGCAACCCTGCTCTCCAGGGCAGTGCCAGGGCAGGAGCAGCCCTTCCTTCCATCACACACACTGGGGAGGATGCAGGTTCTGGACAGTTAGGATGTGCTGAGTATTTAGCATTTTGCTAAGCGAGCTCTTCCACCTTCTTCCCTTAGGATCAATTTAAGATGAGTGCTGTGTCTGGAGGAAGCACCTTTAATTCCTGAGAACAGAAGTTCAGCCTTACAGTAACATGTGTTCTTCATTTTGCAAATATAGTGCTGTTTTTTGGTATTTGGGATACAATAGAGAGAAGTCCTAGGGAAAGAAAATCAGTCTTTAAAATACACATTTCTGTGATCCCATTCTTCCATAACTCCATGTTTTTTTCCTCTCTAGCCGAATTCTTTTAGTGTATTTTGGCCATTTCTACTCTAATTTCTGCTGTTTTATCAAAATGATGATCACACACTGAGAGGTGAGACTCAGCCAAGAGGAGAGCCTGTGTGCTCATTCCTGGTGTGGCCTGCCCAGCTGGGCAGCACCATTCTCTGCTTAAGAAAAGGACCACATTTACAAAGACTGGAACTGCTCAGGTGTGCTGGAGAATTTATTGCAGGATTATGTGACTGCTGCCACCAAATCCAGTCATCTTGAAGCTCATCTGATCTTGCCACTTCCCAGCTCCTAATCCAGTAATGCCACTTGGATGTGTTGGTCCAGCCACAAAGGAAGAGGGCTGTGCTTGGCTGTTTTACTCATCCCCACGCACTGAAGTGCACAGAGGTTGAACCCATTGCCATGACAAATGCCCTTGCTCTGATCTGCACTCCTGTGGCCAGTGCTCCAGTGCTAATTCCTCACATTCCCTAAAATTTCTTGCATCTGGGAGGTTTTGAAAGCTGCCTACAATAGAAGGCTGCAAATTGTTTGTAAACAAGGCCTTACTACTTGCAAACTTAGATGTTGTTTTGTAAAGTAAGATATATTGAATTACTACAGTCAAATCCTTAATGTTACTCTTGTTTACAGCACACTTCCCTTAACAATAAATCTCCAAGCCTGTGGGCACTTTCAATTACTGCATCATCCTTGCTTAGCAAAGGAACTCATAAACCTCTCTCTGTGTCATACCAGTTTGAAAGATCTCTCTATGTAACAAAGACTTTGTTGTCTGACAATGCTTATATTAAGAAAGACTTATTAAAAGGATAACTTGTGTGGCTCACCTGTCTTTGCAGTGAAAAATGAGTGGGAAATACAATGGAACTAAATCTTTAAATTTATTTAAGATTTTTGTGAGGTATAAAAGAATTATTCTTGGTATAAACTCTTACAAAGGTACAGCACAAGACTTCTCAGTATTTCAGGTTTTATGAATTTTAGGGAAACCAGAAGATGCAGCTGTAAAAGCATAGATATTTCTCCCACAGAGGATTTTATGGCATTATTTGAAAAGGTGTCACGTTTACACAGTTTCTTGACCTACATAGAGGGCAAAGGAAGATTCACTTTGATTTTACAGATGTAAAAATGAGGTGTGGGCAGAAAATAAAATTCAAATTTCTCAATTGCTCTTCTCTTCTATTCACAGCTAGAAAAGAATATGGAAAATGTAGGAATTGCAGGTGAAAAACTGCTCACAGTTTGTCCTTGTAATCTGAGTGTGTTTTCATTATGGATGAAGATTTGAAGAGGTGTGTTTTGAATAGAAATAATCATTATCTACTTACCACCAGTGAGTTAACAGAAAAAAAGTGTTTGTGGGGAAAAAACCCATAAAGTCAAAACCTAAATACTGAGCAACGTCATATTGCAAGTTTTCTGAACACAGATAGCTAAGAGTAATTTCTGAAATTTGTGCTTAGAAGTAAACACGATACAGTAAATAGAGTGAGTTGCCAGTGGAAACTGGAGATGTTCATCATTTCTGAAAATTGGTCCAGCTACCCAAATGTCTGTTAGAAAACTAATTTTAGGAATGATAGCTGGAAAATGTTGATGAATATTGCCAGTGTCATATTTAACTGTTAAACAAGTAATAGCATATAATCTTTTATGCCTCAGTGTAAAAATATTCCTTAAAATAAATAACAATAAAAATATATGAAGCATACAACTCTATCACGAATAACTGTAATCCCATTTTGTAACAGTAATGAATATACTGCAGCAAACCCCACTGATTAAAAACTTTTTGTGCCAAGTTTGTTTGCAGTTTATCAAATGGGATGTAAAATGCAGAGTACCTTTCTATATGGTGTATTAAGCTTTAATTCTGGAAGGCAGTCCACATTCCTTTATCAATTTGAGCTTCAGGTTTAAATGTCTCTAACTGTCAGAAGTTTAATTTGGGTCACCAGCAGCCCTGTGACTGCTGGGGGTAGAAAACAAGCAGAGCAGAAGGCAGGAGGTTTGCTGTCACCCTCCATGCACTCATTCCCAGCGAGAGCAGGCTCTGACACGGTGTGCTGAGCACAGAAAATAGGGCTCAGGAGGCCACAGAGTCCGTTGCTCTGAGCTAGGGCAGAGGAAATGGTGTGTCAGGAGTTGGATCTGGGTTCTTCTTTGCCATCCTAGTTTCAGTGTTGCTGGATAAAAACTTTTGGTTTCCATTTGACTCACTTTGGCATATGGTTGTATTTTCCAGACTATAATGTGTCGTGATATTTGCCATGTGCATTTCATACACTGCCCTCTAATCTGCTGCAGGAATTTAGTGTCATAAGGTGGTACTAGAAAGAAATGACACATTAGAGTAAAGAATTTTCGTGTTCTGGCATTATTGTTTTAAAAAACTTTGGAATCTGTTGTTTTCCAGTTGTTGCAGTAACACATATGCACCTCTGCCACAGGTCTTTCCAGTGAACCAGTAATGTCATTAGCTTGCTTTAGACATTTGACTATCACCAATGCTTCATTTACCAGTTGTCTTTGTTACATTCTTTGCAATTGAATTATATGGACAGGTGAGTCTGTCCTAGTAGATATAGATTTCATAGCATCAAGGAGTATCTTAAGTTGGAAGGGACTCATAAGGATCATTTGATAGCTCAAACCTGGCAGTCTGAGTCAGATACTACAAATAAACTGTTTGAGTTGAAAAGTTGTTCAGATCCCTCGACTTTGGTGAGATGTTTTGAGGATATAGAGGGGAGAATTTGAGAAAAGCTGAGGCTCCAGGGACAGAGAATTTAAAGACATCAGAGGACAGGTCCTGCAATTAGCTGTGTTTGATGCTAGAAGCAAAAGTTTTGCAATGTAGGAATTAAAGGGAGATGGAGCCCTGCAGAGAGGTTTGAACTGCTCATAGGAAAATCAGGCTGCTTAGTTCATCACTGCTGCTCTGGTGTGTGTGGCCTATTTGTATTCTACCCTTACCTTGCTCTGCTCCTCTGCTGCACAGCTCAGGCCTCCTGACAATTATAATCTAACATTAAGATAAATTCTGAAAGTATTGGGCCACAGTCCTTTAGTCAGTTATTATTTATATTAGTATTGAAATGAAGAAAAAGTGCCTTCCACCCCTGTACTAAACAAACATATCATACATTCAGGAGTCTCTAGTGAGGGACCCCACCAGGATGTGATGCTCCCTTTGCTGCTTGAAGACCCCTCATCCCAAATGAGTGGGAATGAAGCAGGAAAAGCCCAGGCACAGCTGTCAGCATCGTTTACCCTGTGCTCAGAAGCAGCACCACGCCCGTAGGCAAAGGGGCTTTGAGTGCTTTCTAAAACCTGTGTGTCTCTGAGGCACTGCAGTAACAACTTAAGTGCCATATTTTAACAAAAGGTAACATTGGTGACATGTTCCAACCAACTGATACAAACTGACAGTCCCACTTACTGAGCAACAGGGAGAGCTGGGGGTACAGGGTTTGGAGAATGACTCTTTGCAGGGAATGTTGCTTGGAAGGTTGTCTGAGCGCCACAGCACACTAATGACCTGCCCCTGATGTAAATCCATGTCAGAGGGAAAACTTTCCTACATTCACTATTGCATTTGTCATTATACTTAGAGTAGGGAAATGATAAATATTCTCCTTTTCCACTTATTTAAGGAAATTGATTTTGTGTGGAACTGAAGGTACTTTATAGAATTATTCTTTATTAACAGTAGTAGTAGTAGTTGTTGTTGTTATTATTATTATTGTTTACTGTTCACTATCGAAAGTATATAAACCTGTTATTTTCTAGGCCACACCTGCTAAAAATGCTCTCCATTTAACTTCTTGGATGGAAAAACTACTACTTTTCCCAGGCCATATGTATGAGTGAAGATAGAAAATTCACTTTAATAAGGAGACCACTTTATGATTGTAATTCTTGAAGGCATTTGGAAACATTTTAAATTGAATGTTGGAAAAATTAAAATTCCTTTGACATTAATTTTGATTATATAGGTTAACATTTATTGCTCATTATAGAAAAAAATTAAAAGATAGAAGGTCTTATTCAGCGCTACAGAAAACAACTTTGTGTCGCTATAGATTTAATAGAGTTTGAAAACAAATTAGCAAATTGGATAATGCAGGGGCAGGTGGGGGAAGCCAAACTAAGGCTGTTTTTACCAAATAAATTAGAGTGCAGAAACTTCTGACAAAAGTTATAATCCAGATATCCTGCAAGTTTCATGTTCATATCTGCCCCCAGCTAACTGCTGTTAGGACAACTGAGGAATATGGGGTGATTCCAGCTGTAGAAAGCCCAAGTTAAGCCTTCATGAAATCAAATCTTAGCAATTCTTCTCAATTCCCTTCCAAGGAACAGCAAGACATTTGCCTTTTAAAATAACTCTCAGATCCAATTATTTAATAGTAACAGAAGAAAAAGCATTAAACAAATCTAATAACTGCCAAATTAATGCAATTTCCTACACTTGTGTTTGGTGGCTGAAGACAAGCTTACTGCCTAAATAGCTGTCTAACCTAAGGAGCATGGAAAAATAGTGTGCAAAAACATCCTGTAGAGAAAATGCCTCCCACCAATATCTGATTTAGTAGTAGATATCAAAACTGAAGGAACTAATTTAAAGCACATATCAATTTATTCACATTAGGCAGTAAAATGTTCTTGGATTTCAGAGTACCTGAGTGTATGTGTGGTCAGAAGCAATTTGTTGCTGTCGTTACTGGATCAAGGCAGTTTTGAAGTCCCATTGCATCTCCTTTTCCCTGCTTTAGATATCCCCCTAATGACCAACTATAAAGAGCACCGCGGAATTAGTTTTATTTTTGATTATGCAGAAAGAAGTCAACTTGACTATGATAGGCTGTGCTGTACCTGGAGGGCTGGAGTTGGGTTTATCCAAGAGAAATAAGGAAGGGTGCCAGGGCAGAGGGAAAAGGCTGCCCTCTAGTTTGACAGCATCCTTTTTCTGCCAGAAGAGCTTTGCAAAATAACAACACAGTTCTGGCCTCTTTGTGATTCACACCCTTATTGACCATCTTCCTCATTTTTTGTAGGTGTAGGTTACAAAGTATGTATGTTTTTATATTTTTATATATATAAATTTGTTGTATACTCCCTTAAACTCTGAAAATGGAACAGCTGTATTTTATGTCATTTCTAGAGTGAGAACAAAATCTACGTGATTTCCTAGAGTCAGGCTCTAATTTTTCATGACTCAAATGCCTCTGCCAAGTTAAAGAGTCTGAATCATAGGTAGAGTTCTGAACAATACTTTCCCTGATTCCCTGAAGTTCAGTGAAATTTAAAGTATAGTATAAAGCACTGGATAAGGGGTCTTCCACTATAATTTCCCAAAAGTTGTGGAGTCAGTGGGAACCATACACTGGGCAAGAAACTCTTTTTGTGCAACATTAGTAACATGCCTCTACTCCAGTGAATGGATGCAGTGTGGACAAATTACCAGAATTTGAAATACAGCCTCTTTTTTTGTAGAACATTCTAGGTTATGTCATCAGCAGTTTTGCACAGTCAAGATAAGTAGAGTACAATCAGATTTTTTTTTCCCTCAAACCTGAATTCTGCTGGCCTAATTTGGCTAATTATTTTGGGGAAAGGAGTTTTGATTTTTAATGTACGATACATTCAGCCCACTTACTTTATTGTGATAGTACACAAATAAAATGCTATGCCAGTTCAATGTCCTGTTTTTGTCTTATATCAGTAAATACTGCAGTAAATATAATAATCACGAAGCATTCCACAGGTTCACAGCCTTGTAATTAACCTAATTAATATTAAATCAAAACTAAAGCTCAGTGAGCTACTCATCCAGCAACAAGATCATTTTCATGGGCAGTAAGATACAGATGATTAGCTTTTTGATATTCATTAAATAAAGGATCTGTTTTCATTTGGGACCTTAAATCTCTTTTCAGCCTTCTCACACAGAGCACCAGAGCAAGGATGTAAATGGGTCTTTTAGGACTTACACAGGTGTGGCCCAGAAAATACCCATGGGAGGATGTTATCTAAAAGTCTATATATTTGAAAGCAAGAACCTAAATCAGTCACTCTGTCATTTGATCTTTGGGTTTCTAACACCAGCCTGGGAAAACCAAGCAGAACTGGGCAGTGCCAGTACCTCCCATTCACAAATTCACACTGAGCTCAAATTTGGCCAGTAACCAACAGATTATTCTTTTTTTTCCTTGGCTGACAATGTGCAAATTCAAATAAAACATGAGGTCACTCATAGCAAAGAAACAGAAAATCAGATCATTTCCAGACTTACTGGGCTGTACAGAAGCCCATCAGCTGTTCCAAACCAAGTACAAAAAGCTGTAAGACCATTGACTTGTGTTGGATTTTTAAATTTACTTTTTAGCCTTTCACACTCACTAAATCTGTATTAGCAACATCTTTCTCTTCCATTTTACATTTAAAATACAGATTTAAAATATAATATTTGCTTGCATTTTTGAAGCAAGTGAAGGTAATTTCTGTTCCCTTTCTCCTGCTCCTGAAGTTTTTCTTGATTTCAAGAAACATGAGTGATCAAGGCCTACCACAAGAAAAGTCCATGCCCCTTCTATTTCTAATAAAAGCCAAACATTTCATATCCTGTTCTATCTACTGTTTAATATTCTCCTGGTACCAACTGGGCATCTTCCTCATAAGTCCAGATGTGTCTCTGGCTCAAGTTATGAAACTTTAAGTAAAATATTATGTATTAAAGGATTAATAAAAAAAAAACGTTAAGTGATGGTTAAGTTCAACAGTTACTGAAATATGCAAAGTATGTCCAGAAATTATGTTTTATTTTATATCAGCCAAGTATGACAAACTCAAAAATTAACTCAAGGAAGGTATGAAACTGTGCAGTCATATCATCACCTCTGCTGTACTCCAAATGCAGCCTCTCCTTTTATCATCACCTTCTCTTGCATATTGTTGCTAAACTAAAGCTAGATATGGAGAGTAATATTAATTTTCTTGGTTATTTTTCTCTTCAGCTGATGTGAAGACGGTAAAGTGGAGTTGAAACACAGTTAAATATGTAAACATACCTTAGAAGTAATGTAAGCATAGTGCAAACTTAAGCATAGCATAGAAATATGTTATGCTAATATAGTTCAAAAGTAGACAAGGTTGAGTTGGACTAAGCAATAAAGGTCTTTGTTGTTCCAAGCAAATCAGTCAATGAGTGTTTTGGTGCCGATCCAGGCCAGGCCTGGGTTCCTTTCCAAGCCCTTCCCTGGCCCTGACAGGGCAAGTGTCAATAGCTCACATGTACCTAATTTACAGTGTCTCAGAGATTCTTTGCTTTCACTGAAAACTTCAAATCATCTGAAAGTCTGATCCTTTGTCTTTTGAAGTCTTGCCATTGATTTTAGAGAGTGCAGTGTCAGGTCCTCAGTAGACATCTGACTGACAGAGCTGCTCTCTCATTTATTTCTTCTGGCTACATTTTAGAGCTAAGCCAAAGCCATTCTTGAACACAAAAAGAAAATTCAGGAAGGGAATGAGAAAGTCTCCATGGTCCAGGAAGGGCAGGCTCCTGGCTTTGAGGCTCAACTACTTTGGCAAAGGAATGAAAGCAAAGGACTAGCTCATGTTTACAGAGTGGGTGTCCCAGGAAGCACTTCTCATCCCACCTACGCAAAGGAAACAGCTCATCAGCAAAAAAGCCTCCTAATAAAACTATAAGAGCCTCTCAGCCCATTCTGGTTTGTTTCAGTGATTTTTCAGGCTCTAGGAACTGTTTGAAACCTTCCCCCTCCCCTTTAAAGCAACTTGTAGCATGAGGGAATGGGTTTGGTTTGCAGCCCTTTCACTGATGGGTAGGTTGACTGACACAGAATTCCCACTTCATTGGTCCCAAATGAACAGCAGTCACTAGTGCAGGTTCCCTAACCCAGACCTTGGATGAGGTAATTTCATTTCAGCACGATTTGTCCTCTATTATAGCCTCATTCTTCCTGGTTTGTGGACTATTGTTCCCTCCATTCCTCAAATCTTTCCCATTTAACTGGTTACACAGCTAGGAATATAATGTTTCAAAGATATAAATAATAATGAGCTCCTTTAATAAAATCAGACATAAGTTATGCAGCAGACGTCAATTATAATGGATTTTAAAGGTTTTGATCTAGAACCTGGGTGGCATTACATTTAGACTAATAACTGTAACTATGATTTATGTGTTTGCGACTGAAATGGTTTCAGTGCTTCGATATATGTCCAAAGTAAAATTTATAGGCTGCTACAGAATGTATAAATAATGAACAGCCATATGTCATATTGCATTTAAAAATTTGACTTCTTCCACAGCCAGCATAAGGTAAAATGAATTAAAACTTTAAGTTCATTTGGGATCAAGTTACTTTAATACTTTCAAGCAGCTCCACAAATACAACACTGATTTAATTACTTTTCCTGTGGTAAAAATAAAATACTTTAAAATTTGCAGTTGTATTCAAATTAAACCATGACAAAGAGTAAAGCATATGCAAATAAGAAAGGAAAATGATCCACTTTTGTCCTTAGAATTATTGTAACTAATTATTTGTTAGCTACTAAAACTAGACTAACAACTATTGACAAAGGAATGCTGCATGTTTACTGTAATTTTTAAATTAACCCCCTCCTCTAAACGCCCACTTCACGCTGGAAAGGAATCTTTCATCTATTTCCAGTAATATGAGCTGTATGTGGCTATATGAATGCACACTTCAATTTTCCAGTTGGTCATTTGGAAAGTAGAATGCACCTGACTAATATTTGCTCTCCATTTGCAGCAGAAGGACCACCCCACCCTCCCTTACAGCTGGGGCTGTTTTCAGACTGTGTCTACCTTTTCTAAATCTTGGTTTAAACATTGTAATCTTCCTTGCCAAGCTTGGTTTTGTTTTTTTCCCCCTTCTTAGCTATCTGTTGAAATTTGTCATTGTCACGAACAGGCTATGTGCAAAAATCAGATGACAACTACTATTTTGTTAGTAGCTTATAAGGTGCTTTCCATTTTGCCCATAACAAGAGATGAAGCATAACAGGATTTCAATCCTAAGGGAAAGAGTATTGCTAAGATTTCACTCTGGGAGCCTGTTCTCTTTAAGTTATCAGATCAATTTTGCACCAGTAAGTGTTTCTCAAGGGGTTTAGGTAATTTTTCTGGTATTTACAGCAAGCAAAGTGCTAAATGTTCAGCCTTGCCCATGTCTTCAAGCTTCCCTTTTCCTTTTATATGGCAATACTATTTTCTTTTATTCCCTGGAGTGCTGGTACCAGGACTGAACTTAGTGAGCTCTTCAAGAAGCAGAAATAAATAAATGAAATATTTGTAGTTAAGCCATCAGCAGAGATGACATCTATTCCTCAGCAGACCCTTCTTTTATATTATTGGGAAGTTATCTAACTTCCCATAGAAAATGCTATTGATTTTTAGCCTGTTTTGTCAACTAGTCAATAGCCACACACAGAGGCTACTTGTGATACACTACTTTTTTTCTTTTTTTTTTTTTTTCCCCTGTTAGAAAAAGTGCTTCTCTATGTTGTGTTACCAATGTGGCCACCTTGGTGGCTTTTTTCTCTTGAACTTTAGGTATTAATACATATGCTTGGTTTATAAATGGCAAAATCTATTTTGTCATCCCTCTAAAAAGGTGTCTTGCCTGAGACAGATGCTTTTGCTAAGAAATAGTAGTGGTGTCTTGGAGCTAACGTGCCTTTGGGCTCTGACAGACATTTGGCAGCAGAATGAAACTGGGTGTGTGAGATGGTTGCTGCTCTCACCTTGTCTGTCACAGCTTTAGTTTGTCTTGGCTACACCAGACTGAAGTCACAGAGCTGGTTTATGAGCACTGCAGACACCTCTCTGCTCAGAAATGGCAACATCTGTCAGGGCAGGGCAGGAGAGTGAGAGAGGAAAAGAGGAATGAAAGCACAACATTCCAGATGAATTTTTAATAGTTTTTGAATAATGTAATTAGACAAGCGAAAACATTAATAGAAAGATAAGTAGTTCTAATTTTACAGTTCTGAGTGATCAAACTCTTTTTGAATATTGAAATGTCCCTTCACTGAAGTTGTCATGTGTTTAGTCCCAGGGAATATGACATTCCTGCCTCAGTGTGCCTCCAGGGATTGAATTTGGGTAAAAGGGTGGGATGCAGTTTTCAGTTGGAGCAACCTGACTCAGATTTTAAGAGCTTTTAACAGATGGATGTTTCATTGCTGGATGAAGTTGTGGGATGTGACTATGGAAATGGATATTCCTCTCCATAAAATATTACTGATGAAAAAAAATGTGAAAATTTTTTTCCAAGACTGGAACATAGTGAGTCAAGCACTTTTATTCAAGACATGAAATTTTTGCATCATTTTTGACGAGCCCAGCTCTTTCTCTGTCCCTTTCTCTCTTGAGTTTACCACTCCAATTCTGTCCTGCCATATTTTTCAAGAGCAAAAAGATGTAATTTCTTGTGCTAGGGCAAAATCCTAGTGGAAAAGATAGACAAGTATGGAAATTTAACATTAACTTGTGGATCTTAATGTGTGTGGGCACCTGTTACTCCTGATATCCCAGAATGAGAGCCATGTGGCCAGTTTTCTGTCAATGGGGGACATGTTTTGCAAGAGATGACACCTGCAAACAGCTGATCCTGCCTTCAGGTGTTGCTAATCAAAGGAGGCTGCTGCTAATTCTGCTGGTAATCAAGAGCACCTGGTCTGAGCAGGAGCTCATTTCCCTTTGAAATGCTGCCACAGCTTTTCATAGAAGTGGTTGGTTTTAGCTTTTTTAGAGATTTGTTACTAGATATTAGTTTCAGCTCAAGTTGGGTGAGCTAAGGAAAAGTCAGGAGACATTCAGAGCACTGAAGGCTCAGATATTCGTTAGCAGATGAGATCTCCTCTTCTGATTTATTCACTTCAGAGAAGTATGAATGGCTGGAATCATCTCCTGCAGACCAGACACTTCATGACCTAAAAGTAAACTAGTAAGTGTGGGGCTTTTTTAAGTTACAGTTTTTGCTTAATTTATATGGTACAATGTTCTTAAAGAAATGTGTTACTCATGCAAACAAAACTTCAAACAGTAGATATGGTGTTAGAGACAAACTTTACAGGAAATTTGGTGGCAGATCTACCTGCAGCTTCCAACCCATTTTTAGGTTTCTTGTCCTTCAGCAGCTTCCCCTTGAAGAAAACTTAGGCACTGAGTTGAACTTGTACGTTGTGCAGGTCTGTGGCTTCAGTTGTGTCACTCAACAGTTTCTCTGTTCTTTTGGTGCTTAAAAGAGGGGTAGAAAAAGACATACCTGAGGTTGTTTAGGTCATTGATAGATAAAACATTAGTGTATCTCCTTTTCCCTGTTCTTGCTATTGAAACAGTACCAGGCTTTTTAAGGGTGTTTTCTTTCACCAGGTACAACCTTACAAGTTCAAACAGTTATTAATTTGTGGCTTACAACCAATTAAAAGACTTCCTTTTTGTTGGCTTTTGTTTAGACTGTTACAACTGGACTTACACTTGTCATAGAAAAAGAGTATTGCACTAGTTCATTTAACCTCTACCTTTTTCCCCCCCAATTACCATTCAAAGGGAAAAGGAAAAGTGGGAATTTTTTTTCCCCTCTTCTTAATAAATCTGAAAATAAGTAAGGGTCTTCAGCTCAAGAATATCTTTGAAGTTGCTTTTCAAATCCTTGATTGGGCTCAGGAGACAAATTTCTGTATCTCATTGGATTGGAGTTTATATCACGACCTTGTGAGACTGGAACTGCAAGCAGCAAGATGAATATCAAATTATTTTACTCTGTTTCACAATTTTTTAAGCACTTCAATACTTTTCATATTAAAAAAAAAGGCAGAACCAACTCAAACTTTCTATTATCAGTTTCTTAAAAAAACCTGAGAAAACGGTGGTTTACAGACATTGGTTTCTAAAACCTTCATGTTATTTTGGCTATACTGTCATTGTTATGATTGTATTACCTAAGCTGTGTGCTTCAAGATTCATTATGAATTTAAAAAACATTGGTTTTACACTTGCCTGGTTGAAACTAAAAGAGAGAGAGAGCAAGCATTCAGGAATCTCATTTGTGGGGGAGAAAGTAAGACTTGAAATAAGATAAAGAAAGAAACAATAAAAAGTAACCGCACATTTTGAATAGAGTTCAAGTTCGAAGTGAAAGATTGTCAAGAGAATTCATTTGCAGGACAAATTCATGTTTTATTGAGACATTACACTTAGAGAAGAAATTATCATAAGCAGAGGCTTATGGGGATTCTCATAAGCCTCACTGTCCAACCCTCTTGGACAGTGTTGCTTAGAGATACCTCCCTTTGGGCAATTATCAATCTCTTCCTTAGGATTTGTGATCTCCTGGGATTTGGTTCCTCTGTTGTTCTATACATGGGAAGACTCAGAAAGGTTCTGTGGGTGTGAAGTTTCAGCTGTGTCCAATCCTGCTCATTTCATGCAGTGTTTCCAAGAGTCTGGTGACTTCACAACTGTGTGAATCCGAGTCAAAACTGCCACAAATAACAGCCATTCTTATTCAGGCTTGTCTCAGGAACAGGGATGTGTGTTCCTAAGGAGAGAATAGTGGAGGTGTGGATTTCTTTTGTTCCCTCACAGTAGTGAAGGTCCAAGATCTATCTGTGAAGATCTTTTTTATTTCTGTTTAGTTTATGAATTATGGCATCTGATAATTTGTCCTTGATGTATCTGTCCTTGAAAATAGTTCTATTTAAAGAACAGGTGTGACATCAGTAAATGAAAACTGAATCTTGTGATTCTGTCAGAGAGGCAGGTATTTTTCAATCAGATTTAAAAATCAGAACCCCTGGGTTTATTTTACTTTTCTCCAGAAAGCTGTTTAAAATCAGCTGGTGTAGAGTCACTTTGGAGGAAGCAGGTTATTTTATGTTACTTTGAAACCTGGTAACTTTTGGGGAAATTCTCATTTCCTGGATTTGAGATCGACAAGGTGTCCTCTGCAAAACCATTAAAAATATGTATAATTCACTTGACATGTCTAAACTCAGGTGTGCGTGACATGAAAACAAAGGTGTTTTGTGAATGGGTTTTCAGGCCTCTGAAGAAAAGACGACCAGAATTTTCAACCAGCTTCTCAGGTCACCTTAAATAATTTTTGGTAAATTTGAATAAGACATTAAAAGTAATGTGTATTTAGTGACTGATTGAACACTTAGGGGGTCAATGTGACTCTGAACAGACCCTCCAAGGGCAGGAGGGTGGGCTGGGATGTGCTGATGTGCCCCTGCAGCTCAGGCAGCAGTGCAGGTGAGACTGACCACAGCTGTTGCACAGAACCTGCCAAAAGGACACTTTTCTTTTGGATAAACAGCTGAGTGGGAGCAGGTGGTGAAACTGTTTCTCCCTGAGCTAACCAGATCAGTGTGGGAAGACTGAGTAAGTAGTTCAGTCCCACAAAGAGTATAAAACCTCAGCATCCAGCAAAGAGAGTTTTGGAGGATTTTCAACTGGCTTCGACCCAAGTTCTGTGTAACATCAAGTATCTTCAAAAAAGTATAATTCATATTAAACATTACACCTTCCATGTGCAGAACAGCTTAAAAGAACCTGGTCAGAGAGTGTTGGACTCTTAACAGTGCCCCAGCTTCCCACACACACCTGAAAGAGATAAAACTCACACACAGAGACAGTTTTTCAAAGGCAGGGAAGAAGTTTAGGTCAAATTCAGTTAAAACAGGATAATTCTGCTTGTATCAGCAGTGCCTCTCTAGGAGCCAACTTGGCATTAGTCATAGAGCCAAAAAAAAAAAAGTACTTGAATCAGCATTTCACCCTCTATGTTGAGGGCCTAAAAGTTATTCTGGTGGTGTGGTTGCCTTAGAGAGCTCTGACATGCCACTGTTGGAAGGCCCTGTGCCTCAGATTACACTGTGCCTGGTTTCCAGTCTGAAAGAGGGGGTTTTGTTCTCAGGCCAGATGCATACAGTGACTCACAGGCTTCTTAGGGTGAAGCACCGACTTCAGTCACATTATTAGCAGTAATGAAAACATGCCAGGAAATACAACGGGTTTGCTAATAGATTTTTTTTTTGTGGACTTATTACGGATTCATTTCCCCAAATTGAAATAAATATCTTAATGAAATTGTGAATACTTTTCGAGTGTAGTTCATTATGTTAATTTGCTTAAAAAATTAAATGGTGCTAAAAGATTATTAATGCAATATTAGTGGAATATATGAAACTAGATTGTGCCAAAATGAGTATAAAATAATAAATGCTGTAAAAAGCATTCATGCTGTTAAAGATATGATATTATGAGGTATATTGTATTTATGGACAATTGTTGTGGACCCATTCATAAATTCATCTATAAATTCTGATTTTATTAAGTGTTGCTAACCAGCTCATGTGCCATGGGTGGGCCGGGTGACTGTGTTTATCCCAGATGTCCTCACAGTGTAACCTTCTTGTGCCATGTTGTAGGACCATCATATGAAACTGAATCCAGAGGTGCCCCTGGGTTGTGGCTGAGCCCCTGTTTTACCCTTGCACGTGTATCCCCTTAGACACTTGATGCTGTAGTGCAAAATTGAGCTTCTTGCATAAAATAGCATGGCTTGAGTTGGGATATCCCTCCAACAGTCTAAAAGACTGGATGTTTATTTAATAAATGTGCCTCTCCAGGGCATCTTTAAAGTGATTTTATTAACTTTTGAGGACACTGGATTTCTCTAGAACTTTCTGTAGAGGGGTTTAGGTGACCAATACAAATGCTACTGTAAGATATGGTTGCCTTTCAAGTTGAGATGTGTCACCAGCCACTACTGGAAACCAGGTGGATGATGGTAGTTTCACCATTAGGGATTTTTACCTTCACAGCCTCCTTAAAACCTGGAAGTTATACCCAATTTGTTGTGAAACATGGGATAGAAGGAAATTTACTTCATTTCTTGATAGTGTATTTTGATCTCTGCTACTACATGTGATCCACGGGTATTATCAAGCCTTCGCATTGGTTGCTCTGAGGGATACAGGCAGGCAGTATAACACTTCTTGCACGAGCAAACTACTTCTGGTGTAGCTGTAGGTTATTGCTTTCTCTCTTTAAAAATTCTTTTTGAGAAACAGTGGAATTGTATGCTGATGGAAGATAATCAAGAAAATCCACAGTTTAGGGGAAACATGCCATATGTCTCATAATTCCAGCGCACAATGGGGTATCTCCTTAACGACTTCCTCGGTGCCCCCAATTGTATCTTGGTGTTAGGAGACATATGGAGCCTTTCCCCCTTAACTGTGAATTTCCTTCCTGCCACTGTTTTTTCTTAGAACCTTAATCTGCTTTTAATGTACTGCAGTTGTCTTTTCCTGCCAATAATCTTTTATCCCTTGTTAGGCGACTTCATTACAAATGACAGAACTAGAACTTTTACATTTGGAGTGAGATGAATGCTTAAATTCGACTTCATTTCTCAACAACTAAGCAACAAGAGGGCTTGGAATTAAACTTGGCATCATGTGTTTTGGCTTCACGCTGTAGAACCTGTGCACATCTGGTTGCTGATGGCATAAATGCTTGGTGGCACTCGGTGTTCCATAGTTTCTGTATGTGTGTATAGAAGGTCCTAATGTGTTGTTTCTGAACATTTTGTGAACCCCTAGGTACAGAAATGCCCTTGCTCTGCAGTCTGATAAATTTTAATATGTTTAACAGTGTGCAGTTTGGCTCTGGCCATGTGAGAAATGACTTTAACACAGTCCCAGTTTAAAGGATGTCTTGGTCTTCTAAATCTTTTATAGTTTGCATACAGATTTCTCTCTGCATGCAAGTGCAGCAAACTATGCAGAAGATGCAGAAAGATCAAAAAAGAATTTGCACACATTTTTTCAAATTAGGAAGAACATGGTTCATCTTCTACTCTAATGAATTTATGAAGGGTTAGTCTTACTGATCTGTGCTTTTATTTAAAAGATTTTAGACAGAAATATTTATAATTGGAAATATCTTTGCTTGATTCACAGCCTGAAGAGATCAACAAGACTTTTTTCTGAGGCTTTGAACATAGATTTAAAATGTCATTTCTGAAAGAAAAGATGGTAAAGGAGGATGATTTGCATTCTGATACTGAGAAATCTTGTGATACCAGAAGGCAAGAGAAGCAGTGCAGCCATTTGCTTTTAAGGACTGAGGAGCTACAGTTTAGCTCTTGAAATATTATTGATTAAACCTGTTAATTGTTTGAGGTTTTTACTGCTTTGGAGGGAGTGTACTCCCAGAGAGAGTGTAGTAAGATTTATTTTTTGTAACCTAAGTTTGAACATTATGGTTGCAGTTAAAAGTCATTATAAAAAGAGGTTCACTGTTAATGAAACTGGTAGAAAAATTTTATAATCACCTAAATTTTATCATTTATCTGTGATGGATGGAAGCTTTGTTGTGAGCCTGTGATGGTAGAATAAACTGAGGGACACTTCATTTCCACTAAGGGGTTATCGGTAATTGTAGGTTTGCTTTCAGACTTGAAAACAAGCTAAATTTTCAGTCAGTTAAACTCTTGCAGAACAAAATTCCCTCTTATGCATTTTGCATAGAATTGTCTGATTTCCAGCCACACCACAGAAAAATCCTGGTCTCCTGGATTGTGTGAGATTTTCAACATGCAGCAGATGAGAGAGGGTTGGTTGTTATCCAACTGTGGAGTTTGGAAGGCTTCCTAGTGGTCTGCTGATTGCAACATTTTTAGATCAAAGCTGAGGAGGGGTTGGCAGGGGGAGGTGATGGTCCATGAAAGTGGTAAGCAGAACTGTCTCATAACCTTCCCTCCTCTTGCCAATAGACTATTTGGATGAAAACAAAGAACTGAACAAATTCTACAGATGCTTGAATAAAACCTTCCTAAAAATGTATCATTTATGAGAGCTCATAAATGAAAGCTTGAGTTTATCATATTATTAGTGTAGGGAAATATTTCTCTGTGTGTGAGTATTAATAAAGGCTCTGTGGGTTGGTTGTTGTTTTGTTTTTTCTTCTTTCACCCTGCCTTTTTATGTTTCTTTCTTTAGAGTGACATTTTTAAATGGGGGTGATCAGTTGCTTGTTGTTCACTGAAGTAATGTTTACTGAAGAAAATATATTTTCCTCCCCTCACAGTTACTGGCTGGACATCACAATTACCAGATGCCAAGCTATAGAACACAGTTTTCCAGCAAATGGCATCTGGCTTCCTGGCACAGTCCACGGGCACTTCTGCTGATGGTTTTGGAGATGCAGCTGGGTCTGGGTGGCTGCTGAGGGAGTATATGGTCCACCCTGTCATTCTAGATGCTATTTACCTTTGGCTCACCTTTGATTCAGAATCATTTAAGCATTTTTGGTGTTTTATATTGCTATCAAACATCAGTCTTTCAAATGGGTTTATGTAGATCCATTCACAGGCAGGAGGAAGAAAGCCATTTCACACCATCACCGATTTTCTACATGTACATGTCAACTCTAAACCTGCTTGTGTACCAGCAGGAGGTTTATTTATCCACCAGGATGCAGAGTGCAAGCAGGGGAATTGAGCTGTTCATTTAAAGGGAAAGAGAGCTAATCCAATAATCTTTCTGTGAATGCAAACATGTAATCACACCTGTTAGTGTTGCACAGCTAAAAGATGCAAAGGACTGAGATGTTCTGTAAAACCGCTGCGGGTGCCACTGTGTTTGGGAGCACCTGCACCCCTTGGATCTGGCAGGCACCATACTAAGGCTGGATGAGGATTTGCCCAGTGTTTTACTGTTTCCTGGCATGTCAAGTGCCCTCCAGAATGATCCAAAACACAAGCAGCTCTCTAGTTTTCTGGATCCAGCTGCCAACCTCCTGTGCTGTGTTAGGGGAATGATCATCCCATATCACCATATTTGACTTCCCTGTTTGTCTGCATCTTTATTGCACATCCTGGATGCACTTTCAGTAACAGTGGGAGCACCTGTGGTGCTTCAATATACTGTCTGTAGAGAGCAGACTAATTCTGGAGGCTCTCCCTGCTGGTAGAAGAATTTCTTTTTGGCTGGAACACTAGGATGGTGACACTGCTCTGGTGCTGGTGGAGAAACTGTGCTGGGTGTGACTGCCAGCACTTTATCCTTCTTTCCTCTTTCAGACCTTTGACTACCAAGTTTCTGCTCATCTTTCATTTTATCTGCACGAGTGGTGCCAAGAAGGCACTCCTATAGTGATGATGCTGTATGATAATATGCAAACAGTCTTTGTTGTGTTTTTAATGAGAGCATCTCAGATGCAGAATCCTTGCTATTACGACTAGTTGCTGGTCCACACTGGTGTTTCAAATGGAGTGGTGGCAAGGATTCAACATACAAATCTATTTATTTATAACCAAGTGACCTTCTGTTCAGTGATACTATGGATTCTAGCTAGGGAGAGGATTCAGCCTGCCTGCAAATGTCTGGCTCAGTGTTGACTAGAACATGGCTTTTGTTCCCCTGCTGGTAGTGACAAAGCCTCTGACAGCATCCTGTGGGAGATGGTGCATTCCTGAATTCAATTTGCTTGATGTCCTTTGACCAAGCAGCAATTCACTGACTTGGTATAATTTTTGATGGGCAATGGCTGGGGATAAAATCCCACATGGCCTTTTATATCATTATGCCTGGTACCTGGGAAAGCAGAAGAGTATATCAGTAAAATAATCTGCAGTGTTCTGAAGAACATGAAAAACCTTAGAAATGCTGCACAGTGAGAAACCTTACAGTGAACTTAACAATATTGCGTTCAATTTTATTTTTCTTTGGTTTCCATACACACATGACCTTATTAAGTTTCTAAACATAAACATATTCCTTTTAAAATACATCTTCAAAGTATACTTGAATCCAAGCCCTATAGGGACTTGACATATCAAAAGAAATTTGCTGACATAAACTGGTATGTAGAGCTTGATCTATTCTAATATATGATTTTAATGTTTCTCATTTTCTTGCCTTGCCAACTCACATCTATCACACACTGTCACATTTAAGTTTCCTAAATTACTGCTTTTAACTTTTTGTCACTTATTCAGCGAAGAGATATATTCTAAAGCTCGGCTCAGCTTTTTTTTTTCTTTCTTGTGATTGTATCTTAATATTAATAGTTTGAGGGGAAAATGGAAATTTTTGCTCAGTTAAGGAGACAGCACTTTTTGATAGATTTGGGATTCAATATTGTCCTGGTTTCAAATTCAGGGCCTGATTTAATTTCCAAGCAAAGCACAGAATTCAGTGAGGCAAATGCAATAATGGCATGTGTGAATGGGAAGGATGTTCTGAGCATTGTAATTACAGGCAAGACAAAATATATCTCCGCTACATCTGTTTATCAGTGATGGATAGATAGATTCATTTCCTATTGTTTGTACTACATGTGTTGATGACCAAGTGCTCTGGTAAATTCTGTTGTTTGCAGGATAAGAGGAAATAATAATTGAGCTCCTTAATCAAACTGCTTTGACCTCAAGCTGACAATTCCAAAGTTGCTTCTTTCTACTCTTAGACTTGATTTTCAGCACTTCAACCTTTTAGCCAGTGAATGTTTTTTAAGAGGCACACCCTTCCAGTGTTCAGGGAATACAAAAATTGTGCCCCTCTGGGCCACAGTGAGAGGTGTCAATATAAATATCTGCCACAGAAAGTAGCAAATGGTGATCAGCTCCACACTTAGCTGTCCTTTGGAGAAGCTGGGAGAGTTTAGTTTCTTAATCCTCGGATCATCATATATTGTTTCCAGCCCTGATTGCCTTCTAATTGCACTTTTCAGATTATCATCAGCTTAAGTAAGGAGTCAGCCCAAAAAAGTGCTTTTCTTCAGTTTGGATGAAAGCTCAGTGGAAATAGGTTGGGGCTTTGTAAGACACAAAGAAAACCCAAAATTAGGTAGATGGGTGGGAAGATGAAGAACAAAGTAATTCAGGTCTGTCATTTGTGTGACTGGTAGTAGATTGAATTTATTTACAGGCTCTGTCTGGATTATTTAAAGATGTATTTTAAAGAGGCAAAGCAGGCATTTTTATGAATATTGATTTGAAAGTTTTTGGTATTCTTGGAGCAACATATGATTTGTCAGCAGTGCTCACTGTACTCATAGGGATTATATCTTTTTTTTTATTGTTAACTTCACATGTATCCCTGCCTGTATTGCTGTGTAAGGAATTGTAATGGCAACATTTGCAATGCATGTATGAGAGGTTGCCTGTTTTTCTTTCTAACAGATATATAGATGTCAAAGGTCCATCATCTGTAATCAGTTTTACACTGACAAAACAGAAAAGGTGTCTGTGATGGACAGGAAATATATCAGAGGAACTCATGTCTGAGCTTCTGAAAAATCCTTTGTCATAAAAGGTGAGAAAATATATTGTTAAAAATTGTGGCAGATATCTTGGTTTCCTTTCCAAAATGAAGTTTTTGCTGCCAAGCAACTGTTCTTTTACCTGTATTTAGATGGAAGAGCTCTTACCATTCAGTATAGTTAGTTATGTTGGATATCCTCTGCTGCAGTTTTCTTTTTCAAGGGTATCACTCGATCACCCAGAATGTGAAGTGTTTGTACTTCTGTTCTTTAAGGGGAACAACACATTTTTATTACACAGAAGTCACACTTGAGTGATTTATTTTCCTCTGCAGAAGTGTGCATGCAGCACCAGATTAGTTTGCAATAGGATAGTCTCATCTTCCTCTGGTCACACAGGGCAAATGCATATGCATTTGCTAGAAGAGGAATAGAAATTGTGATATAACTAATCTACATTTAAACCAAGTGTCCATGGAGCAGCAGAGCTGGGCAGGGGGCTGAGCTGTGACAGGGAGCTGGGGCCTGCTTTGCCTTTTCTGCCCCTGATCACTGGGGGTGAATAATCCTTGTACTCATACCTGGCCCCGGAGTGCACTGTGCCAGGAGGGTCAGCAATTTCCCTGTGCCATGGGCCAAAGAGAATCCAGGATTTAACATTTAATTAATTGAGCTTAGTAACAGTTCTCAAGACATGAAGGTGACGCTGTTTGTTCATCATCACTGTGGTAAGGGATAGATGAACAGTGTGTAACATTCTAGGTGTGTCCTGTGCCCTGTGCTTTTCCATCACACAGTTCGTGGTGATTTTTGACAAGTCCTTACATATTCCAGCTCTTTTTGAGTTCAGTTTGGCACCTTAATAGTAGACTTCGGTTCTGTGGGAGCCACTGCATTTTTATTTTTTTTAATAACCTGTAGGACTCTAATAATTTAACCAGTAGGCAGTAAATGAGACCATATAAGTACACTGAGTATTGTCCAAAATGTTTATGTCCTCAGCTTTCTGATGAATCTTGCATTGCAGTGGAGAATGCTCTTGATTCAGGCTGGATTGCATTGTTTGTTCTGAAGATGAAGTCACCTAAATATCCTGTCTGCCATACTCCCTGGTTTTCCTTGGAGGTTCACCACTGCATCTCCATTCACTTGAGCAGATTTGTTCCTGATATACCCCACTGTAAAGAAATAATTGGATCTGTCAATTCGTTTCTGGTTTTTGAAAGAAATTTCAAGGTATCCACTGAGAATGGCATGATATCAACTCTGATGCAAAACTTGAAACTCAAACCTAGAAGACATCTAGAAATTTTGAGGAACAAGAAATCTAAAATCAAACAATCACACTTGAAATAAGATAATTGCTTTATGAATGTTTTTGAGGGAATAACATTTATTTACAATAAATGAACTGAGAGTGCAGTGAAACCACCATCAGACAAGGGGTGACAATGACCAAAGTTAGTGGGTGCTGAACAGTTAACACCAGAACTCCGGAGTGTGTGTCATGGGGCTGTCAGTGGGACTCCCTGTCCAGTGCTGGGTCAGAAAACTGTTGGTAATGTGCAGTCCTGTCTGGGAACAGCCATCTCCAGTTCTGTGGGTTTGAGTCACCTGTTAAATAGTTAGTACCACTTCTTATTCTCTTGATATGATACCCTCATGCCTCAAGTAAGATATTGGTTTGGTTTTTTGTTTTCCTGACTACTTTTCTTTCTCTTCCGGCATTTGCTTTCCTGGAACCATCATGATGGCTATTACTTAGTTTTGTGAGAATGCAAATTCTTGAGGCGTTTTCTGGGGTTTCTACTAACAAGAATAAAACAACTGGACTTGGATGAATTGTCTTGTAAGAATGCAGTGAGGCTTTGGATTTAATGCCCTGACATTTTGTCTAAACTTACCTGATCTGGTAACATTCTTCCTGGTATTTCAATAAGCAGATAACCATGTTTGTGTCAACCATGAATTAAACTCCAACTCCTTTTGCCATGTGAACTTTGTTGTTCCTTCTATGATTAAAAACTTCCCTTCTCACCAGATTTTTCTTCATCTTTACTGACAGTACAATGTGATGTAATATGGTTCAAGTTCAGTCCAGAGTTCCTTGATGTGTTTTATAAAACATGCCACAAAGTAATTAATTTTAACTTTTCTGTCTAAGAGCTAATTTAATTTTCACTTAATTAATGTGATGCATTTAATTAATATAAAATTATCATAGAAAAGTGCAAATTAATTTATAATCCATCACTTGAAAGTTTGTCTCAATTAGTAATGCATTTACAGTTTCATGCAGAGAGAGTGGCAGTGAAACTCTTAGTAGGAAACCTCTTTGGGAGAAGGATTGGAGTGAAATTTTCAGCAAAACTAGATGTTGAGAAACAACAGAACTTCCACCAGTTCTCATAGAAAGCCATTTTTGTTCATTCTGCATCAAAGAAGAGCACTACTTTTTTTTTTCTTTTATTTTTGTGAACAGAGACCTATATATAACAAAGGCTTCAAATGCAATGCTTTTAATGTAGTGATTGTCTGGTAATGCTGCAAATAAAGCCTTTTCATTTTAGTTAAGTGCAGTGGTGTTTGTTTCCCATTGCTAATTGTTGGACCTGTGGCCAATGTGTTTCACAGAAGATGGGGAGCTTTATAATTTCAACTCTTCTATCAGGATTGGGGGGTAAAGGAGAGGGGAAATAGGGTAATATGTAGCAGCGTCTATATTCTAATTCAGGGATTTTTCTTGAGCTTGGTGCACATCATGGCTCCCTGTAGGAAGAAAGAAGCTGATATCGAGGCTCCTTTATTTTCTAATTTGGAGAGATATTATAAAGGAATGTTAATTGACACTTCGCAAGGGAATGAGTTCTAATTGCTACCAGTGAATGTGGTAGAGATATTTTAACCCTAAAAAGAGATCTATTTGCCCCTAATAATGATGTCTGTTCCTTCATTAGCTGAGGAAAAACATTCCCCGCACAAAGTTTAATAATAGTCCTGAAGTGTTTAAAACTGTGGAGAG
Source organism: Myrmophylax atrothorax (assembly GCA_026770055.1). NCBI lineage: Eukaryota > Metazoa > Chordata > Aves > Passeriformes > Thamnophilidae > Myrmophylax > Myrmophylax atrothorax. Next base: position 4,628,740 of record JAOXXN010000205.1, read on the forward strand.
CACAACCCCTACATCTTGCCTGACCTAGTTACTCAAGTCTTAGATGTGCCTCCTAAGATGCTTTCAACAATGTCTATTCCCTTTGATTCGTTAGTTTCATGACATCTTTTGGAAGGTAATTACAGATCTGTCAATGAAGTCATCAAATCATCATGAAAATTCTCCTGTGCAACAGTGAAAAGAAATACCACGACCTCTTTTTGCGTTTAGTTTTCTGAACCAATTCTCTCATCAGTTGTGGTCAAACACATCTATGCAGCAGGCCAGGCAATGGCTTGAGTGAAGGCTGATTCAAACCATCATTTAGAGCCTCCATAAGTGTTTGTGATGCATCTGTCAAAATGATCACAGCTTGTTGTGGGTTTTTTTCCTTTCATTTTCTTTTCAGCTATACACTATCCTTCTGTATTTAAAGCTGCAGCTTTTGAAAAACATGCCAGTCACCTTTGCAGATTCAGGAACACACCTAATTAAGGTGATGTGTGCTCTCTGCTGATTCTCTTCTGCCAAGAAGTGCATAAGAAAACAGAAATAAACTCTGAGACATCAGTGGAACAAATTTATTTTTGATTTCTTTTCTGCCAATGATATCCTTGTGGTTTTACCAAGCAGACCTTAAGAAGACCTTTGTTATTTTGGCTGAGATAATACAAGATCATCGTGTTACATCATTGTTCACGTGGTAGCTGAGCAAATGAGGATAAGTTGTTTTTCAGGGTTTTTATTTTAATTTTTATTTCCAGGGGTGAAAGTCTTTCTTTTAAATAGTTGGCTTGAAAGATAAGTATCTTGGTGGCAATGTGTGTTTGATACAGAGTGAAAGCACTTTTTAATTAAGTTAATCTGGGTTGTGACTGAGTTGTGAAACCATTATTTAGATGGAGATGAAACAGATGAAGTAAAACAAAGCTAAAATAGTGTGCAAGATAAGTACAGCAGGGTGATTTCCTCCTACTTCTAAAGCTGGAACTTGAGGTGACCTCTTTGTCTCTAACTGCAGTGGTGGGGTTTGGGGTGCCAAGATGTGGCAGTACTGCCCATTTGATAGCAGAGCTTTGGACCTGAGCTACTTGTGCTGCCTGGGGAATGCCAGCAGAAGGGGACATGGCACAGGCTGCAGGTCACCAACCATCAGATTTCAAAGCATTCTGTCCTCCTAACTCCACGTCTGAATGGTTTCTTCTTCCTCTTACCAGTAGAGTTGGAGTCCAGATACTGAGTGTAATTTTTCTTTAGTTAATGATATTTCCCCAATATCAGCATTGCTTGAGGCTAAATGATTCATTTTAGTAAAGGGTAATGTCAGTTACTATATGAGATTAAATTATTTAGCTAATTCTTCAGAACTTTGCTCTTTTTGAAAAGTTATTTTCACTTACACAGTAGAAAGAGATGGTTCGTTTACCAGCTTTTACTTGTGCAATGTTCTAAAACTGTAAACAGTTCCTATCAGTGTCAGTGTAACGAAGCAGATGACATGAAAATAGTTTCAAGTTTGGGAACACTTCCATGCAAATGGAGTGATGTTACACTCGGATGGCTCTTTGGAACACAAGAGCAGTTAAAGGTTCGTTGCAGCTCACAGTGGTTCAGCACTCTACAGAGCAAAAGGATGATTGCGCTTTTTTCCATCTATGGAGAATAAACAGAAAGTGTTTGGGATCCTCAGTGTTTAAATGTTACTTCAGGACAACTTTTGTACCTGATTACAAAGACATAACTTTGAAACTAGAGATGTTTTTGCACTATTTACATAAGTGTCAATAGAGCAGCCAGAAAAAAATCTGTGTGCTAGAAGAAAAAATCTCAGACTGTAACAGGAGATACTAAAAAATACTTTTTACCAATAATTTGACACTTAAAATTGAAAGGAAAAAAATTCCATTTTTTTTAAACTGCTCTAGAAAATATGGAGAGAAAATGGTCCCAATTTCTAGTCAAATGAAGATTCAGGGATGGGACTGGAAGAATACCCTGTGGTTTTCTGTCACTTTTTTCAGATCTGTCCTGAGGACAGTTCAGGCTGTGCTTGTAAGTGCTTCTGTAAAGGATGCTTAGCTGCCTACATTGAAAAGAACCTCTACAGGGTGGAGAGCTCAGTGGTCCTGCATTCACATCTGCCTTAGATCAAGCCTTTCCAGGTGCATCCCAGCATTCTTGCTGTGAAGCAGTTGAGGTTTTGGAAATTGGTGCTAGATAATGAATAGATTTATTTATATCGCCTCAAGATATCAACTGATTGTTATTTTCTTTGTAAGCAAGAAGACAGCCAGGGAAAGAGCACTCTGGCAGAAAATGCCTAATAAGTATTAACTTTTATAAGAAAAAAAATCACAACTTTTTTTTTTTTTGGAATATCATTCTTCTACCCCTTGGAAAGATGCCTTAGGCCACTGCAGGAAGAAACTTTGAGTGCTTGGAATCAGTCTATTAGATGCACCCTGAAGTTTTATAACTATTCCTTTACAGATTCTATTTCTGCTTCTATTAACTGGATAGTTAAACACTGTTTAGCATTTTCAACTTATTCAGGAATTACAATTTTTTTTCCTCTTTTGAGATGGGCTATAACCTACAGAAAGCAAAACTGCCACCTCAGACTAGTGTTAGATGATTCTGCAGTAACAATCAGAAATTTAGATGTCTTGTTGCAGTGTAATATTCAGGTCCAAGTGAAGTCGTGTTCTCTTGCAAAGCATCACTTTTTGGCTGTGGACTTCAAGAGAGACTTTTTGTTATTATTTTCAATAATATATAAAGAGCAGCATAGAAATATTTCAGGCTTTGTACAGAACTGTGATATCCTTACATTTGATTTGACTACAGAACATTTATTTTGTCAAGTCCCATTTCTCAACCTGCAAAATCTAAGGGCAGAACTTGAGCTAGACAGGGTAAGGCCATGCTCTATCCCTCTCCAGCTATTCTGATACCTTAAGGTGACAGAAAATGGAATCCAGTTGTTCTGATTTTTGAGAGTCTTGCAGACACTGTGGTTCAAGACTACAATTTTCACATTGCTAGAAACTCTGCACGCAGCAGAAATAATAATGCTGTAACATCATTAATTTTCACTTTCAAAACCTTGTAGAAGTTATCAGCTTGTTAAAGATGAGGAATCTTGGCCACTTTTAGGAAGTGGAGAGCTCCAGACAAACTGATGCCCATGACTTCCTTTTGTGTGGCCACCCATACAAGCCAAGAGTATATTATTACTCCAGGTATGAGCTAGAGGTAAATTTGAGGGAAATGGAGTCCCTCTGAAGATGAACTTTGTAACAGGCTGCAAAGGAGCAGGTCTGTGAGTGAGGTCCTGGCAGTTTGGTTCCTCTAAGCTCCCAGTTCTTCCCTGAGCTGTTGCACTAGAGCACATCATGTTACAAAAATAGGCAAGGACTGCTGATGAGAGACTTAGGGGAGGAAAGCTGAAAGGCAGAGTTCATCATTCTGGATGAAAGAGGAAAGGAAACATAGCTTTCTGTGTCTGGAAATGGAAGGAGTTTCTCAGTAAAAGAAAAAAGAGAAAAGAAAAATTGCATCTTTAGTTTACAACCAGAGCCGTCTTAATAGGCCGATATGGCCCAGAAACTCCCAGAAGATCCAGGTACCATCCTGGGCAAGGAGGAGAGCAATAGCAATAGGTGTCACTGCTGTGCAGTGACTGAATCCACACAGTTTTGGTTTTGTATTGTAGTTATTTATTGTGTTGTGCACTGTGCAACCTTCCAGTGACTTCTCTGCGAGAACTTGATCACGAGAAAATGATAATAGAATGTCTAGAAAATGCTAGTGGTGCTTTTTATTGGTTTTAATTTCTTTTATTGGCTCCTGAAAGCAGTGCAGTACAAGTCAGGCTGCCCATAGCTATTTTGAAGTACTGTAGTGATCTGAACTCACGTTTTATCTTTACCAAATTGCAGCATCACTTGTAGACAGCATAAAATGTTTCCAGTTGGTGGTGTCAAAACATGATGGCAGAGACACCTTCTTGTGTAACCTGACGATGAACTAAATATGGGAAAGCTGATAATTTACTAAGTCTCGACTCAGAAAGGAGCCCATTTTTCTTCTGATGCAGCAGGTAACCATTCTGCTTGAGTAATAGATGAGATTATAATAATCTTAAGCAATCACGCAGTTTTAATCAGCTCAGTGGGAAATCTTGCCTGTCTTATCAAAGGGCAGTAGATAAAAAGTGACACCTCTACAGATGATTATGAGGGTAGTCTTGTATGAAGGGACCACTCACCTTCTCTCTTTCCAACTAGAACTGCTACTGATGGAGTTATGTACTGGGTGAAAATGCCTTGATTAAAACAGACTCAAATCTAAATGCAATTAGATGGGGGGGGTATGCACAAATGTTTTATATCCATTGGTTACCATAACAAGTGCGTAAAGTGAAACAAAGCAGTAGGAAAAAGGCTCCATTTCCTGATGAATTATCAAAAAATGACAAATTAAAACAAATCTGTTCTTACAGGGACTTAATGGAAACTTTGTCTTTTGGGATGTCCATTCAGTACATGCAAAAAACCATCAATGCCATCTGTGCACTTGTTCCAGTAAGGAATTAGTTTTTTCTTTCTTACTAGGAGATCAAATATTTAATTGATGGAGGAAGAAAGAGAAGTTTAAAATGAAAACTTTGTCTTTTCATAGGCATAAACTGTATTGCAGAACTCCCACATATGGCTATTCCGTTCCAACACAAATCCCAGCACTTGCATTGAATCTTTATTGTTTTAGAGTCAGACAGTCAGACCTGCATACACATCTTTGGGGCCTGCAGTTCAACTAATGCTGAGATAAAACATTCATTTAAAGAAGAGACAGAGGCAGGCACTGCCGTTTTAAACCACAGTCAGAGTGAATCCATTCTCTGCCCTTGGTAGACATAAAGGAGGCAAACCAACCTTCCCTTCCTCTGGCCACTCTGATATTAGGAGTCCACCGTTTGCACAGGGCACAGCTGTTCCTTAGACGGGGAGATTTTTAGTAAGCAAATGTGTTTCTTTCAGCTTCAAGGCCTTCCACATTCAGCTTTGATTAACTCCCTTAATTAACTTACCCCACAAGATCTCTGAAGAGCTGCCATTTGAGCGATTGCAGCCAGGCAGGTTTTTCTCCTGTGTCTGTGGCAGAAACTTATCTCAGGGCTGGGAAGACAGACTTGGGCACCAGATAATGCCTCATTCTACAGGTGCCATCACTTGCATTGTTAATGCTTCATAATGTGGGAAGTGCTGTGCCAGCCCACAGCTAATGAGATACACACCTTAAACTGTGTATCTTTGTTGACTTGCCAGGTGTAGAACAGTGTCATTACAAATGCTTACAGATATATTTTTGTGATTTGTGCAGAGATTGTCAACAAGCTGTTTAAGTATGTTCTTGAATGGCAGAGGAGTCATTAGCCTTAACAGCAGAGCCCCCCATCCTTGAAAAGAGAATCTGAAACCAAGTCTGTCTGTGTGATTCTGGCTTTTCTTTCCTCTGAACCACAGCTATAGTGCCTTTTCTGTGCTTTATTGCCACAAGGATTCCTATTATTGCTTGCCCATTGGAATTGCTGCAGCACTTTGAGACAGATGACACAAATAACTGCTTTGAGCGTTAATTTGGTGGGTTACTAAAGAAATTGAAAAATTTTCCCACCATAATCCAAGGGCAGAGCAGCCTGCAGAGAACTGCCCCAGTCCAGCAGCACAAGGTGCTGCAGGGTTGGAGGCCCCAGTCCTGCTGCCACACTCGTGCAGGTTGTTTGTGGGCTCTGATTCATTCCCTGCCATGTCTTGATGCAGAAGCATTTCACTTAATAGGCAGAGATGGATGACAGGCTTTCGAGAGTGGGGTGGGAGACTGTTATTATGTAGTTTACCAACTGATGTACCCTTCTTGCTAGTGATAATTGCTGAATGTTTCTGCAACCTTAAAGTGTAGTCATTCTGCTGCTACAATAGGGTGTCATTTCACTGTAAGTGGCAGGGTGAATCATGGTAAGTACAGCATATCCAGCCGAACAAGTAATTTGCTGACTTAGTGCTATCTGTATCTCATGATATGCAGGTAAGTAAGGCAATTTTTCCAAAAAGAAGGAGTAAAAAGCTAAAATTGCTTTTTCTTTATTCCCCTTCTCTCTGTCTTCCCTCCCCCTGCTCCTCATGATGATTAGACAAAAGCCAACTAAAGGCAAGAAAAAGAATCATTTCTGGTAGACTTAGTACTGCCTGAGTCATCAATCCTTCACAAAGACCTAAGGCCCACTTGCTTTTCATTTTATTCCTTTGGCTTTTAGATTTATAATGTTGTTAGGAAAAAGAGATTCAGCCTCTTGGTCTATAAGAACCTGTTTAAACATAAAGAGGCATTTACTTACAAATAGCACCGTATTGCCTATGCATTTATCTTGACAGTCCAGTTTAATTTATAAAGCATAATGTGCTTGTAACTCAGCCTGAGAAATGTAGTTTAGCAAGCACTATTGACTTACTAAATCACCCTTCTCCCTCTTATTGTAAATCTGATAAACCTAAAGAAGCATTCTGGGTACTAGAGAATCTAAATAGTAAAGTGGGGTTCTTCAAGATGATCTTGATAGCACTTCACTTAAAACTGCAAGTTGAAGCAATAGTTTATCCTATTGTGAAGTGGTTTAATCTTTCCTTGATCATTTCTCAAAGATGTGGATGTGCTGTACAGTAAAATTGCCAGATTTGTGCTGAATTGCAGCTTTAGAAGCCATTATTCTGAAAAGGTTATCTAAATTGAATGGCTTTAAGATGACTTGTAAAGTCATTAGAAGACTTCCAGCCCTTTATGTGTTTGACCGCCCAACCTGCTGTGATTCATGTGGACTCTGAAATGCAGGGTTTAAATCCAGTGTTTGCTCCCTGATTTGCAAAGCCAGGTGTATGTTTTGCCATTTCTGACAAAGGAAGCGCAACATTTTATTTTAACTTGGTGCTTATACACAGATCAGTTATGAAAATCCCATAACAATGATCTATTTGCCACATCAATAGTGCCAGGAAGATAGAAGGCTGAATCACAGGTTATAAGCTTAAACAAAGACTTCATATTTCCAGAGCCTGAATCCTCTCACTCTAATGCTTTAACTGCTTGTCAATTCCCAGAGAAAATGTAAGTTCCATGTTTCAAAGAAATTTGGTTCTATTAAAAAATATAGATTTTTAATATTTGTTATATTATTTGTGGCAGTTGAACTCTTGTTTGAGCAATGGAATTACATTTTGGTATGGGTTTTTTTGTTTCATTTTTAAAAACATATTTAGAACTAGTTTAACACTGCTGCCTTCTCTTATTCTGCTTAGTGATGACAACAGCTAGTGACAGTTTTTTAAACAAGTGATTCTGGCAAATAATTTATTCAGCTTTTCTTACCAGGTCTTATTACTTACACTTTGATAGCTTTTAAAAATTCCAAGCTACATTTTCATTTAAAGTTTGGGGGTTTTTTTCTTTCTTTTAATATTTTTCCTATTGGTCAACCAATATGGGATATAGCACTTTTTCTCTGGTCAATGAAAAATTTCCAGCTGTACTATCTCATATAAATATGTTCTCACTCTCTGAGTATGCAAGAGATTAGGGAGGCACCATTTGTATCTGTCTCTATATTCTTAGCATCATAATATTCTCTCCTGTGACTGTCTTCTCTATTAAGATTTCCTCTTAATAACTTTCTTCAGCATGACTTTTATATCCAGTTCTTTCACTCAGTTTTTCATTACCAGCCATGATCTAGCAAGATGTTGCAGAGAGATTATTCCAGCACAAATGGGAGAGGATGCTATCTGTTCATGGACAGATGGCTCAGCAGTCCCCTGCACTAAATAACACTGAGTCCCAAGCCTCTCCTTTCTCCAACTGTGCACCTTCCACTAGAACAAAGGACGAATTTATTTATTATCTGTATTTACGACAGCAATATCTTTCTCATGTTCAGGTAAAGCTTTTTTCATCACTGTGATCACAGAGAGAAATGGCCTCACTGTTGTGCACAGTTTTTATTCAAACTGTGGACCCTACAACTTTAAAGGAAAAAAGCAATTAAACTACTGTGATTTTCTGGTGCCATGTTTGGTTAGGTTGATGTAAATTCTGAAGCAGTTGAAAGCTCTTAAACGTGTTATTCATATTTAGACAAATGACACTGAGGATGAGGCTGGACCTTGTGCACCTGACCATGAAAGCAAGGCAAGCTCTGTTTTCTGCTACTATTGATTTAGAGCACATCATAGTTGGCTAATTTATAAATATTTTTTTCTGGAGCCCCTGCAAGTCGGAAGTTTTTTTTCCTGAATCAAGTAAACAGTAGTTTAATTCTCACATAAATCCTCTACTGTAAATAAAAAAAAAATCACAAGATATTCAACTTTATTGATTGCCTCATTACTTTTTAGGGGAATTGCAGATGGAACTTTCGTGTTGACTATAATGTAAGAAATCCTTTGCAGTATAGAAAGAGTAGTTGCAGGTAGTAATAATTCCATCTGCAAAGCAGGACTTTTGTGAAGAGTGATAATTCTCAAGGTGTCTAAAACCATGGTTTGTCATCTACTGCTCAAGCCATTGATAGTGATTTGTAATCTCAGTATAGAAAGGTATAGTTCTTGTATTTTCTCTTGAAGCCAGTCAGGCAGAAAAAGAAAGGTAATGAGGAAGTGATTATTCAATTAAAAGTTGTCTTAAAGGAAAAAAAATCAGCAGTTTGGAAAGTCTTGTAAGTTCTGAATTCAAGACTCAATAAAATCTCAGACAACTTCATTATCTGTAAAGTGTAATGATTGCAAACAATACAATTTAAACACAAATGGTGTACAACAGAGTCCAATGTATTCTGAAGCACTCACTGAGGTGGACAGTTGCAATGGGTTTAATTGTGACTTGGATCACTCCCCAGCAAAGTGGATATGTTGTTAGGCCACTTGCAGGTTGTTCTCACCCTCTCCATGCCCCTCAAAAATCCCTCCTTTCTAATAGATCAGTTCCTTTCTATTTTCCCCTCTGTCTCTGCAGGGAAAGGAAAAATATCCGAGATAGAAACACAGTTTTATAACGCAGCAATTCATATACATGTCAGGAATCTGGTGTTGTGTATTGGCTTTGTTTGGAGCAGAGCAAAGATGAATTTCTGACTGGATATTTATACAAGGACTGGTCCCTGGAGGCTCTCATTAGGCCACACAAACTGGACAGGCTTTTGAAAGCAATCAGCTGATGTTTAGGGGATTTGCACATGGAGCAGAGCTAAGACTGGCCAGAGTTACCTCTATATCTAGTTCAGGCACTAGAACTTCATTAGTGCTTGGCTTTGTGTGGGCTAATTGAACAAGCTAAAAAGCTGTTGCTTGTGGAGCACAGGGTGGCTCAGGTGATGCTGAGTGGCACTGTACCCTGCACACACCTCAGTGAAATCACTGCCTTTCCAGAGGAGTTTGGTAGTGAGGCCAGAGCTGCTGAGTGCTGAGCACTTAGGGAAATTTGGTCATTTTACTTTAATGTGATTTATTGGACTTAAGGTCAAGATATAAAATAAATCGCTTTTATGTTTCCTTAGCAGTACAGCTGGAATCAGCTCGTGCATGTTATCCATGGCTGCTCTCTGACGTTTGTGTGTTTATTATGCACAGCAATTAAACATCCCTTTTTCCTAGACAAATTAGAGCTGTGCGAGTTTGTGATTCTGCTGGCAGGCTTACAAATCGTGCTGTGCAGAGCTCACAGTGTTTTCTAATTTTTCTGTGTCATGATGCATCTTGTATGACTAGGGTTGTTTCATTTTCATAGCAAAGCTATAATGATTTCATACTGATTAAGTGGAAATAATGCCAACTTCTGTAGCTTCTTTGCTTACATTTCAGAGGGCTGCACCAAAACCACCTCCTCTTATGCAAGAGAGGATGAAATGAGTTCTTTAAACTTACATGTACCTACGTATAAGGGTGTGCATATTGGAATATGCTTTGAGCATGTATATTTGCAAGCTGTACTTGCTGGTAAAGGCAATTAGTGATCACATCTCTTGCAGCACGAGCATCCCTTTATGCAGCAGCCTTTGCTGTGCAACATATGCACTTTGCAGCACAGTTATACAGCAGCTGCCTGGAGCAGGGCAGGTCAGGGCTGTGTGTTACGTGCCCAGCAGGCTGAAGGTGGAACAAAGCCCTTTGTTCCTCTGTGGGTAAGGAGGACCAGCGTTGTTTGCTGCCCACACACACCATTCCAGCTCCTCAGCTCTGGAAGGCCACCAGGTAGACAGCTGTTGGGACAGCACAGCAGACAGGCAGGCTGGCAGTACATCACATAGCAACTGGGCACACTTACAGGAGAAACCCATCAAAAATACATTGAAACCAACACATTCCCACCAAATGTTTTGATTTTCACATGTGGAGTGTTTTTCCATCAGAAAGCCCATTGGAAGGTTTCCAGTCTTTTTTCCCCCCCTCAGTTAGATTCCGTAGCAGAACTGAAGTGAAAGTAATCATCATTTAGTGAGCCTTTGCTGTGATAAAGCGTTGAGATGCCTCAGAGGGAAATTCTGTGTGTTGCAGAACAATGATACTGCTTGGTATCACTGATAATCCTCTTGCAAGGTCTGGATATCTCTCAGTGGCCACTTCTCACGCTCTGTTCTGGAACTTTTCTCCCATAACTGAAGAAATATGTTCTGATAAAGTTGTATGTGCACCTCACGTTGCATAGGTGACTAACTAGAACTAAATTCCATGCATAGCAATAAAAAATTAGCTCTTCCAGCCCAAATGATAGATTTGGCATACCACAAGACATCTTCAGAAGTTAAGCTGTACCACTGTGGTGTGTATGTTTATGGGGGTTATTTTCATCTTATAAGATTGTATAAGTGAGGAAGATTGGAAGGAAAAAGCTGCAAATGATTTATTGCAAAGATGGGAAAGTGGAGAGAAAAAAGACATGATGAAAAAGACATTTTTCTGAATAAAACTTTGAATTTATTTGTCTCTTTGCCCCCACTACAGGTGGACTTGAATTAGAAAGTAAGAGTTTTGCAGAGGGATGAGCATAAAGAGTAGGGATTTTTGCAAGATGAACCAAATGTGAAAAGGGTAGGAGAAACGGGGCAGGAACTCTACCACTTTCACCAGCTGCATCCCCAGACCAAATTGAATTTAGTTTGAATTCCCCGAGGCAGATTGGGAAGGAGAGCGAAACGCATTTTGGTTACATGAAGGGCAGTGGAAGCACCTGTGGAGGGGCCAGAGCCTGTGTGGGTAATGGTTTGTGAGGAGTACCGTGGGCACATCAGCAGTTTCTCCTTTTTCCTTCTTTCCCAAAAATAAAAGCCAGCAGCAGAGGGGGCAGATAATCTTCTCCAGCTCAATGCTCTGGAGGAAAATATTATTTTCCTTTCTGTAATGCACTAGCTGAAAAGCTCTTTTTTTTCCCTCTAAGTTGTAATTATACACATGTGTTACAGCACATACCAGAGTTTGACTGAAATGTTTTGGCACCAAGAACTGTGACAGGATGTCAGATTGGCAGGCTCTGTGCTCCTTTCATGTCAGACTGGGGCAGTTTTGTGGGGCTGGGAGACTCTCCTACCCAGGCTCAGCATTTAGGCTGTGTGTAACAGGGGAAGTTGGTTGGTGAAGATGAGATGGGGGCCTGGCCAAGGAGCTGTGGGAGGGGAAAACACACACCCAGACTGTTCAGGAAAAGAGTAAGTCAGAGGTACCAGCTCCTGACAGAGAAATGGAAAGCACAGAGCAGAGCCTTCTGCCCTGCTTGGAGGAAAGAGCTTTCACTCCTTCTGGTAGAAATTAGTTGAAGCAAGGTGGTCCAACCATACAGTAGTGTCCCTGCAGCCTCCCTGCCTTTGGCTCGTGGAGAATTGCTGCTGCTCTTGCTGTGGTTCCTCCTCCTCTGCCCTGCCTTTACTACTGTCAAAATCCCACCAAAAAGTGCAAAGGAAAGGGTAGGAATTACCCAAAAACTTGCATTTGTTGAAGGACCAGGTTAGTGTTAGCTCCGCAAATTTCCTCAAGTTTTATGATAATCTGATTTTGAGGTAAAATTATGGTTTGTTATCAGTATAAATTTCTAAAATTGGCTTGTCTGTTTTTGTTGAACTTCTGTTACGGAGTAAAAGGAAAATCCAGGATAAAATAGTGTAGTGTACCCCAGAACCCCCAAATATGATTATAACTGAGGTGACTGTGAAGTTTGTAACAATACTTCTTCACTTCAACATTTATGAAGGTTCACTCATTCAGAACCAAAATTTGGATGTGGGCCTGTGGGATGGGAGAAGAAGCAATGTTACTTTTGCAGAGGGGCAAGGCAAAGACTCTCACTTTTATGGACATGGATTCTTGAATCCCTATGCTTCAAGCCATGGAAATGTCTAAAATAGAGATCTCCAGTTTGGAACTCTGCAATCAGATGAGATTACGCTGCTGTGGGTATCAAACCCAATGAACAAATATCTTGATGTGAATTCAGCAAGTGTGAGGCTCGGGTTTAACCCAGAATGTTTCTTCTTTTCACTTTTTCCTGTGTTGTGTTGGGGGTTGGCTTTTTGTTCAGAGATTTTTTTCACAAAGACAGTAGAAAGTGATCTCTTTTGGGGTTGGGTTTTCTTGTGTGTTTGGTTTTTTTTTCCTCCCTTCTTGGAAAAAGTGGTTTTTTTTCAAAAGAAACATTTAAGCTTTCAGCTAATTCCCAGGGATCCAGAGGGATATTCTGCAATAAGCTTCCCTCTGCAAAGAGGTTGGCTGCTGCCTTAATATTAAGAACGGCAGGATTTCTTGGCTGTGGGGAAAATGAGATGGTCCAGCTGATTGAGGTTATGCCTGAGCCAAGATGAGTCAATTAGCTCGGTGCGCTGAGCAGCCACCCAGAGCACAGGCGGAGGAGCAGCGCCAGGGCTGCGCTCTGCTCTCCGACAACAACCAGCTGCAAGGGGCTGCCCCTGGGGACGGGAGCTGGCCACCCCCAGCCTGGCAGAGCGCTGCCACTGAGAGAGGTGCTGCCACATCCCCAGCCTGGCAGAGCGCTGCCACTGGGAGAGATGCTGCCACATCCCCAGCCTGGCAGAGCGCTGCCACCGAGAGAGGTGCTGCCACATCCCCAGCCTGGCAGAGCGCTGCCACCGGGAGAGATGCTGCCACATCCCCAGCCTGGCAGAGCGCTGCCATTGGGAGAGGCGCTGCCACATCCCCAGCCTGACAGAGGGCTCGCTCCGTGCCACCGGAGTTGTTTGGGAATAACAGTGTGGAGGAGACGTTGGGAACGCTTCTCTTTTCACACTGCGCCTTTGGCAACGTTTGTCAGGCGGAGCAGAAATCGCAGGTTGTTGCTGACACGGCCACATCACACAGATGCAGGAGGCCTTTGGCACTCGCCAGGAGCAGCAAACTCGGGGCACTGAGAGCTCCGTGCCAAGCACTAAATGGGCTTCCTTGCAAGAGGGGGTGTCTACCAGCCTGGGCCCTTGTGGGTATTTTCTCTGTTGTACGGACCCGAGGCAGGATGTGCAGCCACCGCTTCCACTCGCCTTTGTGAGACTCGAGGCGCCCCCAGGACCATCTGCTGTCTGCAGCTCACAGCCATCTCATGCTCTGTAGGACCCCGCTTCCTTAGGTTTGCTTTCTGAGCAAAATACAGGCAGTTTACAGCCCATTTTAGCACTTTGTGCTCACCCTTGCAATCGTTAACAGCTCGCTCTTTATGACTTTTTGCACAACCTGAACCTTTTGCATCTTTTGTCTCATAAATTTAATAGGAAAAAAAAAAAGGTCCATTTATCCTCCATACATAGTCCTTTACCAAAGAGCTTTTTCCTGACTATTGTGGAAGAAAAAACCAAAGTGGTGAATACTGTTAGCTCTGGGCACAGTTACATAAAATTTATATATATTTACCTGTGGGATTCAATAATAACTGAATGTATAACTATAAAGCCCCAGATCTGGTTTATGGTGAATAATTGCTTAACAGAACACTGGAATTATAAAGGAAAAAAATAATCTGTAATCTCATGGTTCCACCTCTGCTGCCAGCGGTGGATTTTTATCTGCCTTTGAAAAACAAATTAGAATTGCAAGTGGAAAACAAAGAGTAAAGCATTGTAATTTACTTGGTTACATAAGCTTACAAGTGGGAATTAAGTTAACACTTGATATTTTTAAAATTTCAGATCAATATGTCTAAACAGTACATGGGTACATTTTTTCATCATCTTAGATCTTCTCGTCCATCTATGAAAGTTTTCACATTTCACAGTATTTGCTAACCTCCCCCTACTAGCTTGGTAAAGCCTTGCGTTATGTCCAGGAAAATACTGGACAAATATCCTTATGACTTGGTAAAAAAAAATGACCTTTTGCTTCCACCTAATCTGATGTTAAACTAATGCCCCTGTTTACAGATCCCTAGGCCATCAATTTAGCCCAGCCATTGCAGCCTTCTTCCTTGGTTTCAGATATTCAAAATGCTCAGCTAAACCTTTGGCAAGTGCAGTTTTCCTAATGCTGTGACACCCTTCTCTCTAACTCTGCCTCCCGAGTGGAGACCAGTCTGAGAAGGCCATTGTTAGGACAGTAACGGCACTGAGGTTTGCCTTTGGTAGGCTGCAAAAGTTGCAAGATACCCTTTGGTTGGACAGTTAAACTTTGATATGTCAAATACTTTCAGACTTGTGGTCTTCCAATGGCTTTAGGATAGTATTTGTCTCTGCAGTGTCTAAGTTTCCTCTGTAGTCGATAGATGCCAGGTTGAGCAGCAAGCTGCATTTGTCTCTACATTCTCATTAACATGATGGATGTTATATAGGTGTATTTATGCAATTCTTCTTGATCTTGTTTTTGTAGCAGTCTGTAGAGTATGGTATCATTACTCTAGTCTTGCATGTAGACACCTTTGCCAAGAAGATAAATACTGGCCTTAATCCTGACTACAAACATCTTTTTCAGCTGCCACTGTGTTCCTTTTGCATACAAGGCTATTGAGCAAGATTACAGATCTGCCTATGTGCTTTAGGAATGTAGCACCTGAATCCCAGCTGGCAGAGCTCTTCCACAAAAACCCCCCAACTTTTTATAGATTTAGGAATGGCAAAATCCTTTCCCCTTTTCCTTGGCATTGTCTGCATCTCCATAAGTGTCTACTACTTAGAATTTTCAGTCTAACATAAACAAGGCATAGGTGTCAAGAATTTTATTCCACAACAAACAGTGAGTGAGATTAGGTATTCATTATTTACAAATGTTCAGAATATGCTTCCATCATTTGGTACTTTTCTGGTAGCAGAAGAATAAATAATCTTGATAAAGAAACAAATGGATCAGTATATAACCCTGCATTAACCTGTGTTCATGCTGGTTTGGTAAGATTCATGGTCCTCTCTCCTCATGACAGGAATCAAGTCAATACTTATTAAAATTCCATAGTAGTACAATTAAATGTTTTCCATCAGTGGATCATCAGCAGGACATAAACACATGCAAGTTTCTCTTTTCCTTGCTGAAGAGCTGCCTCATTATGCAGGAGAACTTGCTGGTTTTCAGTAACGAGTGAAAGAGCCTCATGTGTGGGAAGGTAAAAGAAGACCACGACACAAATGACAGCAGGATACTCAGACACCTCAACCCATGGCAGAGGGTGTGATGTCAGTCCTTCAGAGGCCAGGTGAAAATCCATTTCCTTCTTGCTTGGATGTTCAGGTGTCTTGGGTTGAGCTGGCAAAACGCCAACTGTCCAAGACAGAGTAAAAGGGAGAAAAGGAAGGAGAGAGAGAGGGGAAAAAAAAAAACTTCAACTCTAGGTTTATGCTGAAACTAACTATATATTTATACAGAAAAGAGAAAACTAAAAGAAAAC
>JAOXXN010000205.1:4647340-4686206 GCA_026770055.1 Myrmophylax atrothorax
TCTGAATTTGGAAGCACACTAATAGATTCGAAGGTTTAACATTCTAGGGAATGACTCCTGCAGAAGTTATTTGAACATGCTCTGTTTTCAATACCATTTTCCTGGCCCTTGATGCTGCAGAGTCTCCATTTAGTGAACCTACACCAGTGGGAAATACTATATGAATACATTGTTGGCATTTTGGTCACGTAAGTGGAAAACAATTTTGAAAGCAGGAGTGAAACTTTAGTGGAGAAATAGCTCCTCTAATGTATAACATACTTGAAACCCAGCAGTCAGGACAGTCCATTCTTTCTGCTGTAGAATATTTATGTGTGTATTTGAGCTATAGTCTGCTTTGGTGCAAGGATGCCAACAGTAACTTAAAACTGAGCCTTAATGCTGTTGTTAGAAAATGGTTTTAATAAGCTTATTTGGCTACTAAATGATGTTACAGTTACTGAAATCTTACAGCCAGATGTATATTGAACACAAGTGGAGAGCCCCTAGTTCAATTTGTCCACTTGGAATTTGGTCTCTTCTTGTCGTTCTCTGGATTACCACACTGAAGGATGCAGACGAAGGTTCCATGGACTCTCCCAGCTCTCCCCACTCAGCACAGACCACTGGGGTGGAGATGCAGGACTGCAGGAGCACATTTCTTGTGTAAAGGGAGAGGAAGCACCACCCTTCTGTGCCCTACATGAGTTGGGGAAAGTTTAAGCTAAACTTTATGCTGTATAGTATCTTTGATAAACCACTATAATGAAAGAAATGAGAGAAATAATTCTGTAGCACTTAGTCAAGTGTGTAAAACCCCCTTGACCTCACATCCTTATAATTCCTTTATGGATGTGTCCTCTGTGGATGTAACTTGAGATCTTCCTCCTGTGGGATGGAAATAATGTTTCCTTAAAGCCTGGCAAAGCTGGGGAAATTATGAAGGACCTCAAAGAGCAGGACATGAAGCCACAGTGATGGTCTCACACCCAGCTTTTATAACATGAGTACATATAAATAGAGTTTATATACAGCACATGTGAAAGCACTCCTGCAGAGGACAAGCTTGTGGGATGAGAAACAGCAGAAAACAGTAATGGAGATAAGATGCATCAGTTCTTTTGAATAAGAGCCATTTGAGTTTTGTTTTTTTGAGTTTCTTTCATTTCCTGTGTGTACAAGGAGCCACAGGTTAGGTATTAGATCTGTTAGGAATTAAGGAGTGATGCTTTGGCTGGGTTTGGGTGTCTTGCATCCTGCAAGATGCTACCTTGGTAAATGACATGGTAGAGATGGTTTCAGTGGTATCTGGAGATAGCAAAAAATGTCTAGCTAAAGCAATCTTCAAAACCTCTACTTTTCAATATAATTACACAGTTTTAAATGGAAATCACAATAAATGCATGTTAATATTAAACCATATGTCTGTTTTTTCAATTAAGCAAATCCACAAAATTGAAAAGCTACCCAGGTTTGTTGGGTTATCTTTTGGTTTTGTGGCCAGAAGTGAAATACCTGATTCTTCTTGAGCTTGGGAACTGGATTCACTGAAATGTGCAGAATCACTCTCCTTATTAATGCCAATAGGTTTCTTTATCTAGGTGTACAATTATGTCGGTTGGCAGATATAATGTTTAGAGTCACCCTGAAATACATGATCGTAAGTGATAACACAGGTGTCCCCAGAGCTCGTGGTTGTGGTTGGATGCCATCAATGATTCCTCTGAGCTGCAGAGGTCCCTTCGTTTAGAAAGCTCAAGGTGACTGGCTTTTGTATCTCCAAAATTAGAGTTGTCAAGGCTAAAGGTACCAGAAAGGTGTGTTTGACATAAACCGAGATCACTGTGTGACCCTTCCCATCAATAAAAGGCACAAAACCACACTCCATAACTGCATTTTTCACAAGTCTTCTTTGCTGTGCCATCTGTGCTGCCAACTGTTCTTCTACTGTATATCGTCTGCCTGAAGAAGCACTAAGCAGGTGTGGCACATGTTTGGCTCATTCCTGCTTTGCATGTGTAATGTAATTATGTTTGACAGACTTGGTTTGATTGAGAGAAAACTATGAATTGGATTAAATGTTTTTTGTTTAGACTTTATTAGCTAAAGATGCCATTGCATAATTAATTTGTGAATAAGCAGCAATCTTGCAAATGAGGCAGTGAATCAAAAGCACAGGAAGACATTATAGCCTCTTCTCAGGATGAGTTTACACATTTCTTATTTGTAGTATTCATTAAAAATACATAAAGGAAGGTTAACAAAACATTGCAACAAAGAACCACAAGCAAACCAGTCAGCCACAGAAGCCTTCATATATGCATAAGTCAAAGAACAGAAAATAAGCCAACTCAAAAACATGAGGCTGTGCTAGACAGCGAATGCTTTAATAATACTTGAATTTTGCTCCCAGGTGTGTCCAATGCTTTGGACCAAGGAATTTAGTAGTACATAGACTTTTAGTCTCAATGTAGTCTCAATGTAATAAAATTAAGAGTATTTTTTGAAATGTAGAGAAATTTTAGTGTGATCCTCTGAGTTTTTACTTAGAGAAGATGCTACTCTACATTTCACTCTTTATGTTAAGGATGGAAAGTGGCTGTTTTTATTTCTGTGCTTCAAAATATATACATCGGTTTCTACTTTATGTTGAAGTCATACAAATAATGCAACTCTGCAAACCATAGTACTGAGGCAGAAAGTGAAGAAAATCTCTAGGATATGGTCATTTGGTTTGGAACCCACTTTGCAAGTTATTCCTTTCTTGTAGTCCTGCCCACACCGTATCTTGGGCGGAGGTGGACACAGGCCTGACCTCAGCTGTTCCTGGTCCAAGGTCAGAGGCTGAGGGTGGGAGGCCCTGGTGAGGCTGCTCCAGGATAAGAAGGTCTCTTGGTGCCCTCAGAGCCTGATAGGATTATTTGAGGCAAATCTACTACATTTCGCATCTATTTCTCTACCTGATATCTTGTTAGTTAACTAACGCTTGTCTTTGGGTGTTGACCTGTGCTGTCCCAGTCGGTCCTGCTCCTCAACGCTGTCATTGTCATGCATGGTTCATACATTCCTGTTGGGTGCCATGCACCAGTGTATGATAGTTCAACAGAAATAAATATTTCTGTCTCAGACATGCAGGGACATTTTCACTCTAAGGTACCAAAGCTTACTTGAGCCAATGATAGGTTAAAGTGAAGATGTACCATGGGCTCCTTGAAATAGAAAAGCTGAATTAGGAGGTTCCTTGTTTTCATCTTTTCCTTTGCTTTCTGTTTCTCTTTAGTTAGGGGCAAACTGTTAGTGTATTTGTCATATATTTATGTATTGTGTTGTAATAGTATAAATATTGATTTAGAGTTATCAGTGATGTTGAGGTACTAAGTTCCATATTACCAAAACTTCCTGGTCCCAACAGCCACCTTCAAATTCTGAAGTGTAATGTAAAATCTCTGAAAGTGTGGTTTAGGAAGCAGATTAGTTTGCCAATAAGAACTCACCAACATTATAATAATTTATGTTAATTAAATTTTTTGCATTATTTTAGTTGAACATGTTCCTTTATGGCAGCATGTGACAATCATGTTTAGATGTGTCTTCTGTAGTAAAGGAGTGAAACAAATAGGTTGAAGATTTTTTGATAGATTTAGCTAAGTCCTTCCTGCTGCCTCTTTATCAGTCCACTGTGCTGCCTTTGCTTCCCACCAGCGTCACGTTTCCTCTCTCAGGAGCAGGCACCACAATCTGGCACGACATAAGATTGATGCAGGGTCATTTACAAAAAATTCTTTCTTCAAATGAAGTTACTCCCTATCCTTTGCCAAGGGTTTATGGCATTTGTAAGATAGCTGATTTTTATTCTAATTCTTTGGCTACTGCTCAACCCCTGCCTTCAGTCACATATTTTTTGTGATTGTTATCTTCTTCCTATGCAGCACTTTGAGTCTTGAACATTTATGCAGATGTATGACTTTTGCCACTCCAGATAATGTGTTTTACTTCATTTATGTCTGCTTTGGATTTTTCCATTAATTTCCAGCCATCTTGGATCTTTCAGAGAAGATGCTCAGAACATTAAATACTGTGACCAGGCTGTTGATTTTTCCCAATACTTTAATCTTCTTTCTGCAGCTCCATAATTCTTAAACACGATTTTCTCTCCTTTGTGATTTTTATTACAGAATTCCTCTCTTTGTTGTTTGAGTTTCAATTGACTCCATTGCTTTTCAAATCCCTCCAGCCTTCCCTCAATTTTATTTACCTTAGTCTCAAAGGAAGCTGTGGAAGCTTGAAGGTTATCGATTTTTAAATGAAGAGATTGAAGACGTTCTTTTATTGAGGTGTCTTGCAAAGTGTTTGAAGGTGGAGAGGCTGCACCAGGTGTGGAGGATGATGTTGTGTCTGCAGGGTGAGGTCACTTGACCCATCATGCAACAGGTTTTATTTAATTCTTGTGCTTCCCTGAGCACCTTCTGTAATATTTTTGTTTGGTTGTCTGTCTCATTGTTGTAACACTTGAGGACACTGTTATCATCAGGGTTTCGGAGACAACAGTGAGTGTGTAATAGGAGTGGTGACCTGTGCTGCACATCCCCAGATGCTGCAGGTTGCTGGAGTGCTGTATAAAGCCACTGCAGTTGGCACGTGGCTTGTTCAGGATGCTCTGCACAGCCCCTGCCTCTCTGGGGCCTAGTGAGGTACTGGGAAAACAAGGATCTCACCTCCTCAACTTCCCCAGAAAAAAAGGGGGAGAAAGAAGAGTTGGGAGTACAGTGAGAGGAAAATGCCTTTGACAATAAAGGGAATTTATTATTCCTTTTCACCAAGTTGAAAAAAGTCTAGTGGACTCATAGTCCATTTGTTTAGTAAGCTGTTATTCCCCTCCCTTTACTCGTTTCTTTTAGGCTCTGGGTTTGAATCAGGATCCTCTGGGCCACAACTAGCCAGGACACTTCCACTGTCTCTTACCTTAGTTTTGCATCTTTATTTATTTATGGAAAGTCCCTTTTCCAAGGAAGCCATAAAGCCTCTGGCCTTAAGCCATCAGATGTGGCAGCTCAGTAAATCATAACTGCTCTGCATCCCTCTGAGCAGCTTCGCTTCTGCCCTGTTCTTGGGGATTTAATCCCCACTGGAGACTATGCTGTCGTTATTAATAGATTTCCTAATCATATTGGTAGAGACTGGGAGAGATGTGAATTATTTTGTGGTGAGGCCAGGACACGCTCAAAGGGCACAAAATTGGTTGCAGTGGTGAGAAACCTTTCCCAGAGCATTGTGATTTGATTGATGGGCAAACTTTTAGGCTGGGTTTTGCATTTTTCAGCTTCATTTGTATTTTTCTGAGGAAGACCACTAATATTTCCAAACTTGATTTGCAAAGTGCATTCTCCTTCAGAGGAGTAGTTTTTGTAAGACATTAAGTCCCTCTCTCACCAGTGGTTGGCTCTGACAGATGAATCGGGACTTTCCATCACAGTATGTGAGCAAAATTCTCAAATAGTGAGGCTACTAGAGAAGGTTGGACTTGACAGCAAACATTACAGTACAGGATTATTTTTATTTAACATAAATATGCCAGTGATACGCAGAAATAAGACTGTACATTTAAAGAGGAATTTAGGGGCGGTGTTTGTTAGAAAGCACTGACTGTTGTCTAAAGGGGAAAAAACCACATTAGAAACTGATACTGATTTCTTTACCATTGATACAAAGAAAATTTCTGGAGATGGAAACTTCTTAAATTTTACCTTGATTTTCATTCAATGGTGAATCCTTTTTTCAGCTTCAAAATAATGTGTTTTGAAGTTTCCTGAGAAATGATGAATCTACAGCAGAGCCCTCTTGTAATCAATGCTTTTTTTACCTGCTTATAGACGCTTTAATGTCTTAAATAATTTTACTTACTTCTGTTCCAAATCAAATCATTTGGATCAAAGGAGAATTGATTACCTCTAAAAAGGACATAATTAGTCATTTGTGTGTTTTACAATAGGTATTGTCTTGTAAGACTCTTTGAATCCGCAATTTTTTTGTCACTTATGACTGCAAAGAAAGTCTCTTCCATCTGGCACAGTTGTCAAATAGGCCCACTGAGTTCAGCAAGCAGCATTTTCCTCATGTATAAATCTACTGAGTTTAAGACCATGCTGATTATTAAAGTATTAAATGCCACATTTGTGACTTACGATATTACACGTGGAAAAAAATAATCAGCAATGAAAATTAAATATCTAGTTTATTTACAGACAGGAAAAACACTGAAAGCCTTCTGAAGCTGTTACAATGATAGAAGATAAGGGCATTTTTACTTTGAAGTAACTTATTCAAAGCTTGCTTGTAATGCTGTAGGCTGGAATTTTCAAAGCAGCACGGGAAAGTTAGATACCAGGCTCTCATTGTGTTTCAGCAGGGTGATCTAGAGAAACGAGTTTAAAAACATCCTTGGAAAATGGAGATTCAAGGGGTCTAGAGGGAATCATTCTGTCCCTGTCTGAACTTCCTTTTAACAGGGAAGGAGGACTAGGGGACCTGCAGTCTGGAAAATTACTCTTGCAGTGCTGGCTGCCAGTTTTCTGCACCTCCTCTGGTAACAGGAGAAGGACACTAACCTCCTGGTTTATTTTCCCAGCATCTTTTCCATGTTTCATTCTAGAGGGAGTGTCCCACAGCAGCAATAGTAAGGGTCCAGATTACTGTGGCTATTTGTATCACTTGGACTGAGTGCTCAAAAGGTGCTGCAGCTGTCAAATATGCTACAGGGTGTTATTAGAGAACTTGGTGGATAAACAGAAGATGGGGGTGGAGGATGTTTTTTGTTCTGCACAAGAGAGGTGAGTGAGGGACACAGAAAACAGTTTGGAGTCAGATGATATTGTCTTCTCTGCTTTTCTCAGGACTCCTTGTCCAGAGATGTGTTTTTGTCTCTACTCTTCACTAAGTTATCTGACACTTCATTTGAGGCTGCAGAAGACCAATGATACAGTTTCTTCATGAAGGGTTATATTGTGTCTATCACGAAGCTTACTAAACACTGCTGGCTTCATCCAACAGGAAATTAGTATATGGAATAGTAAGAAACTTTGCTTTTGATGTCCAACAGTTGTGTTTTCCCCTCAAAGTTTGCTCTTGCTATTGCTCATACTATCCATCTCCTTTGAAAATCTGATTATAGTGTTCAGTTATGATCCCCTGAAGTGTTAAAACTTACAGGCTTCTTCTAGACAGTTAGAAGTGCATTTCCTCACTTAAAAAACCCACCAAAACTTATCTGTGCATCTGTTTCCAACAAGTCTTCTACCTAATAAAATGTGTGGAAAGGGGAGATGGCCGTTATCTGCCTAACAGTTCTTGTTTTTCTGTGTGAAGCCAACCTTGTCCTATTTTGCCACACAACAGGTCAGATTCTGCTGTTGGTATCATTGTCCTGGGTAGACTGGACATTATATATTCCCTGGATTTTTTTTGTGTGCCTGAGTGAAAAGCAGGATGTTATTGTATCACTTCATTTCATATCAAATTACATTGTCACATAATGATATAATTGCAGAACACAAGCAGATGCAAATGTTATAGTGCAATAAAATGTCACAACTGAGAACGCTGTTTGTAATTTCATTTAAAAGTTTGTGTTTCAGTATGAAAGTTTGGAACACAGTTGGAATATGAGTTTTGAGATGTCTATATTTGCCTTCAATCAATGTGGTTTTGTTAAAGTTTCAGAATTAAGAAAATAATTTCAAGTAGCAGCACCCAAACTGTCAGGAGTCCATGGGTTGTGCTGAGATCTCCTCCAGCAGTGGGAATGCTTTCCCCAGTGAGGACTGGTGTGGGGGGCTCAGGACTTCCCAAGGGAAAGGAGCTGCTGGCATGAGTAACTTTGAAAAGTGTTTTGTGTCTAGAAAATCACACATAAACTGTATTTTCATTAGTCAAATTGACCTTTATTGAAAAAGAAAAATGTGGTGCATTATGAAAGATTAATCTATGTGGAAACTGAAGCTATAAAGAGAATTTATCCTTTTTTTTTCTTTAAATCCTATTGAAAGAAAATTGCAAAACCAAATATTCTGTAAAAAATAGAGACCCCCAAATTCCTTTTTAGAGTTTTAAGTGTTAAGACTTAGACTAATATTTCCATTTAATTGTTCTCCTGAGTGGTTTCTTTTAATTGATGCGACTGCAAGTGCAAAACTTGTGAATTTACAGATATTTTAATGGCTATGACCTCTTTAAATTTTTCTCTCCACGTCCTGTCTGCATTCATTACAGGCAAATCAATGAAAATTGATAAACCCATGATGGAAAAAAGGAATGTATTTGTATTCATTACCGGGCATCGGAGATAATAATAAAATGAAATGTTGTTATAGTGAGATATAAACCCAACCCAAGGAATTGTTCAATATGTGAATAGCTGGATACATTTCATTACTGTGATATGGAGCAGCGTGAGAGCGGAAGCCAATAATTTAAAAGTCTCAAGCACAGGGTTATGCTGACTATCCAGTTCAATACGTTAATTGACAATAAATCCTGCTTGCCTATAAAAAGCACTTGACTAGTCATTTTCAAGATGGTCATGATTTTTTATGATGCGGAACTTTTAATTTACAGGGATGATAAAAATAGATTTACTTTCAGCCACTTGTATTTGATTTAATTACCTAATCAACTATAAATCATCTACTATTGAAAAAGTAATTTAACAGAGATGATATTTTGTCGTCATTTTTTTCTTAAGTAGGAGAGAGTCTTTTTGTAAAGAAAGGTGAAATAGGCTTTAGAGGAATTAAAAAAATCACTCCTTTTTAAGGAAGGGTTAGAAGTTCAGAATGCAGAAGTTTTGATTTACTGAGTGAAGGCCTCGGGTTTTGGAAGGGCTTGTTTGTGGTTATCTAATGTCCTGCTAATAGAGCAGATGGTAAAAGAGGTGTAAGGCAAAGGACCAGCTGTGGATATCAGGGGTATGACCCATGCCTTGGGCAGTGGAACTTCCCTCTGCTGGGGACCTGTTTGGGACAAGAGTAATCCCTTGTGGATCCCTTCGAACTCAGAATAGTCAGTGATTCTGTGATGGGAAATTACAGGGAGAGAAATGACTCTGCCTTGTCTCCACAAGGAACAGAGAAACCATCTAAGTCAGAGTGGGGATGACTTGATAGAGGAATTTGAGGCTTTCTGTGGGGAATTCAACTGCAGATTTTCGTCCCTAAATGAAACCAGGATGAGCAGTTTTTCAGTATTTTAATGGTGCTCTCTCAAAAAGTGACATAGTGCGTGAAAAGATCTAAACAAGTAAAAGAAGGTGTAGATCAAAAAACCACCCTACAGTAATACTTTGAAGAAAGAAGTGTTAGGTTTTATAAACAATATTTAGTTTTCCATATAAAGTCATATGAAAGAGTGAAACTATATACTGGGGTGAAAATATTTCATCCTGTAAGACTTGGGCTTCTAAAGTCTAGCTTGAAAATTGTCAGTCTCAGGACTGTCACTGACCAGAGAGTAGGTATGACATCCCCAAATCATAATTACACACTTCTGGTAGTGCTCCCGATGAAAAGTGGTCTAGATAAAGGGCTTTGGGAATATATTCAGAGAGGAATTTTTGGTCAAAGGAGTGTCACAAAGAACTGAGGTATTACAAAGTGAGAATTTATTGTAAAATTTTTGCTGTTTGGTATTCTTGTTTGATGTTATTTTAAAATCAGATAAATCCAGAAATTCATTACAGATGGATCTCCTAAATATCTAAGGGGAGGGGAGAGGAAAATGAAGTGCATGTTCCATGAAGAAAAAAAAATAATGTGATAGTGTGGGATTATGAAAATAATAAAAGTTAAGAAAGTACTGAAAGTGGAGATAGGAACAGTCATGCCATTAACATTATGAACGAAGAAAAATCAATGCTGGAGAATATCTCCTAGAGAATTCGGGTCACTTTATGAGTTGGGAATAAAGCCAGCTTCCATAATAAGGGTACAAGAATCATGTGAAATAATGAAAACCAAGCTGGAAAGTGGAGATTTGAGACTGAATTACCCTGAGAGCTAGAAGGCTTTATTAAATTTAAGCAAATAAACAGAAAGAAAAGTATGTATGTTAATAAAAAGATGCATTTTTGTTACGGGTAACAACAGATTTTGAAAAACCTGTACACAGTCTAATTTGCAACCAATATGAAATTAAATCTGCCTTCACAAAATTCCTGAGAATTGCCACAGGTAAATGAAAATTGCCATATTGAGTTAGACTGGAACCTTTTCATCAAATGAGGCTGAGATGAGGTACTTGGAAGGCAGTATAAGAAACCCTGAATAGGATAATTAGGATGTAGTTTGCCTAGACAGAAAAGTTCTTCTTTCCTACTCAGGGAGAGGTTGGGTAGCAGACAGGAGGATTATGTTCTTGCCAGCTCTTCAGGGCTCCTTTTTACCCCCCTTTTACTCAACTGGGTATTAGAATTCGGGGGATTTTGGAACACTTATTTAGGACAACTACTGATGTATGTTGCCAGGAATGAGCTTGTGAATTACTGGCCATGTTTTAGCTCCCATTACATTATTTTAGGTTTAGGTCTGGATATGAGATCTGACAGAGCCAATGCCAGAGGCTCCAAGATGGGCCCACCACTGGCCAAGGCCAAGCCCAGCAGTGATGGTGGTAGTGCCTTTGGGATAACAGATGTAAGAAGAGGGGGGAAAAAAGCTTGGCAGCTATAGCTGAAGGGAGGAAGAGCAGAGCAGAAGGTGGGGAGGTTGGCAGCCCATGGTGGAGTTCATGGACCAGGGTCAACTTATCACACTCAAGGAGATACTGCGATTGTACAAACAAAAATGATGCTCCTAAATATCTTTAAAGGTGGTAGAGTCTCCTTGAGAATTCACTGGTAGAAAGGAAGAGACAATGTGATCTCTTTTGGTGGTTCAGACAGTTACTTGTTTTAGATTGCCTGCTTTATCTGTTTGTTCCTTGGGAGCTCTTGATAAAAAACCAACACAGCCAAACAGGTTATCTTACACAAATCATCTTCCTGTACTATAATAACTTTCATATCAATCAATAAATCAATTAATTATTAATTTTATATGAAATTTCATATTAATCTCTGAAAGGTAAAGAGTATGGAAATGCAGGGCATTAAAGAAAGAAGGACTGGAGTAGCCATGGGAGGAGAGCAGGAGCTTTTGGTGTTCATATAGTCTAAAGGCAGAAGAGCTTGATAGGCTTTCACAGGTGCATTTTAACCAATAACCTTTTGAATTGGTCTATGTGAATATTTCTGAAAGCTTTGCTGAGTTTCTGTTTCCTGACCTGCCAGCTCAGAGCAGTTGCTGCCCTTCCAGGTACCAGGGACAAAGCCAGAGCAATGGGAATGCCTGGGAAGAGCTGCTAGAGGGTTCCCATGGCAACAGCAACTCCATGGACACTCTCAGAAGTTTCTTCCCCTTTCGGTATTTATTTTGAACTCGTGTACTTTATCAGACTAAATGTTTTAAAGACAAAGTTTTGATTAAATTAATCCTGCTTAAATTACTTTGGAAAGGAAAAATAGTAGAAAACAGCAGAAAAGAGAACACTGCATCTGTAATTACTTGGGTGACTGGTTGCTTTGATGTATCCAGAGAGAAACCTGATTGTATTTATTTTTTTGTGTATTTTTTTGCCTTAAAGTACTCCTTTTATTCCCAGATGAGCTATGATAAACCCCACTGAAGTGAATTTTATTGCCTATAAAACCTCTGTTGTTGGGGGGAAAAAAGGTGCAATGTATAACTGACTCATCAACTTTTGAGATATTCGCACTAAGAATTCAACTTTTTCCCCAAGTTCAAGGACCATTACTCAAACTTACACCAGAGGTATGACAGGACATGCACATTTAGCCTGATTTCTATCTTTTTTCCATCACAATCTTATCAAATGTATCCCTATCAGACATTCTCAGGCAGAAGTACTACAAGCTGACTTTCTTTGTGTAATTAGAGAAGGAGTTCCCTTGAATAAGTGTAGGTCACAACATTTTCATCTTTTTAACTGCAGATTTCCAGGTACTTGGTCCTCACAAGGCCTCTGCTCCCAGATAAGGGCTGTGAGTGATGCTGATGCTGCTCTGCAGCTGCTGCCGTAGATTTAAGGCAGAATTTTGCTATGAATTTTTCTGAGGAGGACTGAGTCTGTTCCAAACATATGGGTTGGGGTTTTTTTAGACTGAACTACATGTGAAATAACTAGTATTTGCTTTAATGTAATAAATTAATAACAAATTTGGTTGTTTTTGTTGTTGTTGTTGTTAAAGAGTAAAAAACTGTCAGTATGATTTAGGAGCTGCTGGTACAAACAGAAGGGTAGAAAGAAAAGTCCTTTTCATTATTGTAAGGAGACACTGACTGCCTTTAAATGAACTTAGTCCTTCCTGAAACCACTAAGTAAAAACTATAACTTCTTTCTGTTATTACAGCAAACTAAAATACAAATTGGGATTTGACCCAGACAGCAACTCCTTTAACCTTTTAAACCCTAAACCAGTGTATCTTTTTCTTCACTCTGTGTTTGCCAAAAATGGTGATTTATTATTTTTCACACAATGATCAGGATACTCTCTGAACAATCATTTAAAGTATTTCCAGCTTTCTGACTTAGTTCTCTAATACAGATTTCTCAATTCCCTCTCCCAGAGCAAGTCTGTGTGTCACATCTGTGGTGTTCCTAATGAGTTGTTAATGAGGTTTACAAATGAGAAGGCACAGACAATGAGGTGGTGGCAATAGGAGGCTGATCTAGAGCTGATTTGGTGAGCAAGGATTCAGCATCAGTAAGAGTTGCACTTTCCCCTGTGTAGCTCCAGTGCCCAGAGTTAAGAGAATCAGATTCCTGTCTCTACTCACTGTTCCATCAGCACTACTTGGTGTAGCCTGCCTAGACCAGGAGTCCTGCAGTTACATTCCTAAGTTTTGCAGCTGAAAAGGGAAAACAAATTCCTCACCCAACAGTATGAGAATGCCTGATTTAACCAAATTAGCCTCACATTCAAAATTGATGAGGATCACATTTTGAATTGGGAACAGATGGAGAAGTGCTGAGTTTTGCCTTAGTGTGTATAATGCTTCTTATGCTAGAATGTGTTTTTATTTCTTGTCATAGTTTACTTGAGTCTGATAATTCTGCTAAGATCCCTCCTAAACCATACAAGGCAGTTCTAGAGTTTACAGTGTCTACTGATTTCCATCTGTAAAACAGAGGGTCTGACTTTGTTCAAAAGATATCAGCTAATTAAGATGAAAGTATTTCATGCTTTTCATTATTGTTTTGGTTAGTCAAAGTAATTTAATCCACTAAATCTGAATTACTTTTTTCCACTAAAATTGTGAAAAGTAATGCAGAGAGTAGGTTAGTTGATGAATTCTCCCCTTCTCAAGAAAAAGAACAAACCAAAAGAGATCTAAACGTAAGTGGTTGTTGCATTTCTGTTAATTACCTCCTTTGTATTGCCATTTTGGATCAAATTGACCTTTTGGTGTGTGTCTCCTGTGTAAAATGTGGGAAGCTACAATACTATGAGTGCAGTGTATGGTCTGTTGTCATTACAGAACATGGCCATGGACCATTATTCAACATTTCTGCAAGTTAAGAAATAATTTTAATATGCTTTTCCTTTCTGCTTAAGCTGCTTACTTACCAAGTTCAATCTTCTTTCTAAAAGAGTGTCTTTATTTGTGAAGGTATTTATACAAAGAATACTGGCATTATTTTATAGTGACTTTCTAAAGAACCCGACAAGTCTATTTGAAGCTTTTCTTTGGTATTAACTAGATATTTTATCATAAGTGAGCAGGGCGTTTCTGGTTCACTAGTCTTTATTGCTTTCTTGAATGCACTTCAACCTCATTCACAGTTCAAGTCCATATAATCCTTATGCCTTTCATACTTTTAAATCCTCCACAGTGTTTTCTGTATATCTGACTCTGCTAATATCCACAGAACTCGGCTCTTAAAGTGGTCTCCTGAGCTTGCATAATTCTGCACCAAGGCCAAAAGACACATTTTCGCCAATCCCTTTACTGCTTATCAACAAGGGCAACGTTTTCTTTAATGCCAATGCCCCCAGCCTCAGTTTTCCCCTCTGACACCCCAAATCCATTCTTTAGAATGCAGATTGGTCACTCATTTACTCTTGCTCTGAGTTAAGAACTCATTTACTCTTGCTCTACCAGTTAAGAACCTGCTACTCGGTTTTCTTGATTTGACTGTGATGTCAGTTTGCTGCTTGTTGCCTTCTTGCTCCCAATGCTTTCTCCTTAAACTTTAAATGAAAACTGAATTTGTTTGGGACAAAAAGGCAAAAAAACCCCTTGAAAAATCATGTTATAATTTTGGTTCTGGATTGGTAAAGGTTATTTATCATTGCAGTGAGATAACTTTACATATTTCACATTACACAGCTGTGCTATTCACAAAAGCAGCAAGATGTTGGAAATAATTGGATATTCTCTTCCATGGCACTAGGCATGCTTGGTGTGTGTGTTGGTTGAATAAAGCATGTGTGTAGCTACAGTAAAGTCTTCCATAGCTGAATACCTACCTTGGAATAATTGTGGATGTTTACTGAGTCTTTGGCTAGCTTCACATGCTATTGTTCAACTCCATGGAGTAACTACATGATATTTGATACATTATAATCATTATAGCCAGTTAAAGGATGGCACTCGGGTGTGTGGGCCTTGGTCATTTCTGACAGTGCTAAGTAAGGACTCATATCATACATGGCTTGTTTTACTGGCAGTGCTGGTGGTGCCTCTTGGAAAACAGGTTTAAGGAAAGAGTAAAACCCTGCCTGGTAGAGTGAGGAAAATGCTTGTGAAACAACCCTGTGAGCACCCAGGTGAGAGGAGAAGAAAGGTGAGGAGCAGGATATGTTGCAGGCACTGCAGCAGGTGCCACTTCTGTTCAAATTGATGTTAGAACGACAATTAACAAGGGGTGTGTTAATCAGAAGTTCTTCTACTGATGCAGATCCAAAAGTTAAATATAACTTTTCTTTTTATCTTGTTGACCATTCTCTAATCTTGTACCTTCCATGCAGTATGAGGTATCAGGATGACGCATTAGAAAGGCCATGGCACACAAATGTATATTTAAAACATGTATTGTAAGGTCCTTTGCAAGGCTTTGAGCTGCTGCAGAACAGCCTGTTTTGGTGGATCACCTGCTTTGTGGCCATTGCAAATGAGAATGGAGGTTCAGGATGATCTGCTGTGGGTGGCTAAAGTTATTGCAGAACAAAGTCATGCTCTGCTCTCCCAGCTCAAGGTGTCTGTGTGTTCTGTCAGCTCCCTTTGCTTGGGTTGCCTTTTATTTGAACAGAAACCTGTTCAGCTTCAGGGAGTGCAATCCAAGAGCAGCCGAGTCTCCTCTTTTGCTATGCAGAATGTTCAGCAAATCTGTTACCCTCCATCTCTCACCCAAATACAAAATTCCCTCTCCGAGGTTAGAACATTGTGTCAAAGCAGCAAAGCCTCAACAAGATTGATTTATAAAGCTAAAAAGAAGACATCTTCTGCCTAGGCTCTGAGCAACAGCTGTGTTCCTGGGGCTATGTTATTGCAACCCTGAAAGCATAGGGAGCTTTAAATTCACAAATTTTTCAACATTATCTACACATCACTTTTCCAACCAAGAAATCAGAATATTTTAGCATGCTTTCAAGGCAGTTATGTTCTGAGATTATTTTGGGGGGGATTTTTCTCTGCTTAATCAGGGAGTTTGCTTTACTATGGTATTGACTACACTGGTGGGCCTCTGCCTTGGAAGATAACTATTAACCTGTACTCTCTAATTCCTCTGTCTTTGCAAATTACTTTTGCAGGTTTTTATATTAGTTTAAATATTTTTTTTTTTTTTTAGTTTCAGGCTTATTTGAGAGACAACTGTGTCCCAGCATTTATCCTCAAGCCTCACTTAACAGAGACTGATGGCAAACAAGATAAAAAGCCTGTTGTTTTTGTGGAATGAAGTGGTTTTCACATGGAGAGTGTGGGACAATGAGGTTGCATAGACTTGCTCATTATTGGGAGTCAAATCATGTGGATTGTTAATAAAAAAAAATCAAGAAATATTCAGTTATTATGCATCTTGAAGCTGCTGTGCTACATGAGTGAGATGCTCGGCATCAGACACCAGTTCAGCCTGTATTTGGACTTCAGAATGGGAAGGCCCCTTTGGCCTTGTATGGTCCAAGCTGCTTTAAGGCAACGTGATCACAAAGCCCATTACTAAATATATAATGCCAAAATATTAGCTAGAATGATATCTACTTAGAGAGTAGTTCTGAGAGAGTCAGAGCTGTTGTTTACGGCATAGATTTTGCCATCAGTTTTCTATCCTTATTTCAAAGCCTTTGTCAAAACACAGGAACTGTTTCTTGTATATATATTTGTATATGATAGTAGAGAAAAAGGAAAGAAGCAGAAATGTCTATTCTGAAGCTTGCCAAGGACCCTTTTATATTGCTAGGTACTGAAACAAATCTTCTGCCATGATTAGTTTTGTCATTAAGTAAATGAAACTGTTTTGGCTTTAGATTTTAAAACTAAAATGGGAATAATTTTTCTCCTCTTTCCCATAGAAACTGAAATCAATATGAATGTTACTAACCAAAATGCCTTAACCCATTCTCATTCCTGCCTTTACCACTTCTCCCTTTCCTGCAGGTCAGCTGAAAGGTAAGAAATAACTAGAGAGAACACAATCAGCAGTCACACATGCATTTTTCTCCTGTCTCCCCATGTGTACTGAGGTGATACTAAGTAAGATTGCCCTCTGCTGCACCAGCTATTCAGTGAGAATCGAAATATTGGACTTGGCTATTGTTAGTTAAACTTTGGGTTTAGTTAGTTTATTTTCAGACCGTTTAAAGGAATCAGTGAAGAACATCCTTTTATTCAGGTGAACAGCATGCAAATAGTTTCTTAGGCTTTAGGGAACTTCAGATTATAACTTTGCAACTATACTGGAATTAAACAAAGAAGGGCATGCAATAAAATATCTTAATTGTCCCACATTTTCAGGCAGTAGGCTTGATCATGTGTTTGTCTATTACCTGCTCTTTTTAACAGTCACTTGCTGGAGGAGAGACATATCTGTTTTATAACCCACCTGTACAAATGCAAGGCTATTAAGTTGCCTTCTGTTGAGAATGTGTCAGATTTAGTGCCAAGAAACAGGGAGTGTAGTTTGAAATGGATTTTTCATCCATGTAGTATAACTCTGTTATTTTGCAACACCATGGGAAGCTCTCACAGCACCCCCCCCATGTGACCGGTGTGAGTGCAGAAGCTTTGTCACAACTCTGTGTCTCAGCTTTGGGGCTCTGGAGAGCTTCCAAGGGACTGAACTGGGGTGGAAAGGAGGGTTGGGAGGTGTGGGGGTGGCAGAGTCCTCTTTTGCCCTTGCCCTGCCTTTCAGGGGCAGGACCACGGTGGCAGGAGAAAATCAGCTTGCCCTGACTGAATAGGAACTTGCAGTGCAAGGCTTAGCAACAGACTGGTCCTAGAATTAGATGTGTCTGTGACTCTGGCTGCAGTTCTAGTAATTCTGCTAGAAGTCAGCAGTAATAGATGGGCCCAGCTACCTGCCTGATCCCTCAGCTGCAACAGCCCAGCATTTGGCTTTTCCTTAAAATATCTCAAGATAATGTTTTCAGTATTGATTACATTAATCAGCAGTTAGCTTTCTCCTGTGGTCTAGTAAATCCTGAATCTGCTGTTCTGTATCATAAAGTAATGCAGAAAGTCTGGGAAGATGAGGAATTTTTACTTGTAGAGAAACAATTTACATTCTTTAACTTATTATTTTTTAATATATACCATTATTTGTAATTATATAGATAATGAACACTATAAAGAAAGTTCAGTATGGAGCACATTCTTTTATGGTTATTACAGTTATATTTTCTGCTGAAAATCAGCCATCTATGTTGTGATGCAAATGCACTTGCAAGACTCACTACTGGTAATCAATGAGAAAAAAAGTAATCATTGACTGCTTTGACTTTGGGCAGATCTTTCTTTGCTTTACAGCCTTTAGGAGGCAGTCACATTTAACCAGTGGCTTGGATGATGACCGTGAAGGAAGTGGGGTGGGAAACATTTTCAGTGACATCTTTAGTTTGCACTGAGGCTCCCATTAGCTTTTTATGTATAGTCTGATATAGGACAGAGTATCAGAGAAGTTACAGAAGCAGAGAGCTCAAGGAGTAGAATGTGCTGTAGTCTAGATCAGTGCAAAAGAGTTCACATGGAAATTATGAAGCCAAAGCAAATCAAGCGCATTAAAGTAGTTCAACTAAGAAGTAACAAAAGTGTCCATCAGGATTTCAGTATGCTTCTTGAATGAGATAGGGGGAATTTAATGAGTGACTTCAAGGAGTAATAGGATGGTGATGTCCTGAAAGTGAATGGAGATTAATTCAGAATCTGGAATTACAAGAGTTGTAGGAATTAAAAACCAGCTGCATAAAAAAGAATCATCTGCACTAGATGAAGAGACCATTACTTCTTTGAAAATGTCTGGTATCTGAGAAGACTGTTAACAAGGAGACCTTATTAGAAATGATTTTTTCTTGTGAATAGGAGATGGTTTCCTACACCTGTTTTGCATCTTAAATCCCCTGCATGTCTCTATTTCAAACACTTTTCACATGTGTCTTTGCCTTGTATTGCAACCTCCTTTTTCAGTTCCTTTCAACAGTCCCTATCCACCTCAGAATTCCCTGAGGAACATGTTGCCACTCCAAGTCTCTCCTCTGTGCTCCTCCCAGCACTCTGCCTCTCTCCACACTGCTCTCCTGTGATTGGGTCAGTCATTGTGGGGAAAAACCACCTGGGTATTGATTGCAAAGCAGTTACTTCTGACAGCGACGAACTCTCCTGTCTCTCCTTTGACAGGATATAACAAGATCTCTTTCCTCTACCCAGATGAGAAGCTTGTTAAAACTCATCAGGGAGGTGCTAAAAATCTGGAGTACCTGGGAAGGAACCATAGCTCAAGGAGGTGTGGTGTGACTGGATCAAACACTGGCCTGTGCTTTTTGCTGGGGAAAACACCAGTTCGTGTTGCTGGGTCCAAGCAGGGTCTCAACCCTCCAAACAAGACACTGGGTAAGCAGGATCTGCTCCAGCAGCATTGCACTTGGCAGCCACAGTGCTGGCCCACAGCCTGGGACTCCAGGAGCAGCAAGAGACATCCAGGAGTCCTGTCCTGGTGTACCAACTGAGAGTTTAAAACTCACAGACTGTTATTTTAAATGCATCCCTATCAACACCTGATGTGGAGTGTTTCCTGGGAAGACAGCAAAAGCATGTCTCTCCTCTGCCTTTTTTGTACTGGGCTGTTTCAGGAGTGCAAGTTACCTGACCTGGTGAAAGAATTATGGCTGCAAATGTGGGTTTGCCACAGCTCAGCACTTTGCCCCTCACCTCTAAACACCACACAGACAGAGGTGTGAATTTTGGGTGTGTGATGTCCTTGCATGACAGCACATGGGACCTGCATGTCCACTCTCAGTGAGTGAGCAGGTCCACAGGTGCCAGCAGCAAACATACTTTGTGGTTAATCTGGAAAATGTAACAAACCTGAACTTCCAAAGGCTTTGTCAGCAGAGGTGTTTTTAAGAGGGGCAAGTTTCTTCTATGAATTAGTAACTGGTTAAAAGATAGAAACAAAGGATGGGCATAAATGCTAAATTTTCCTGCTGGAAGGAGGTTATTAATGAGGTCTCGCAGGGCTCGGTGCTAAAGTTTGTGCTGTGTATTTAGGGAGAGTTTCTCTGAGAAAGTTTGCTTGATGTAAATTTATGTAGGACAATTTAATCTAGAGCAGACAT
The DNA here is from genome assembly GCA_026770055.1 of Myrmophylax atrothorax. Taxonomy (NCBI): domain Eukaryota; kingdom Metazoa; phylum Chordata; class Aves; order Passeriformes; family Thamnophilidae; genus Myrmophylax; species Myrmophylax atrothorax. The sequence goes on from JAOXXN010000205.1 coordinate 4,667,199, forward strand.
GGAAAAGTTACAGGAGGATCACTTAATATTGAGTTATTGGACAATTAATTCAAAGTATTGTTTATAGAAAGGAAAGTAATTCTAACTTTGCTTATGTCATTATGGGCTCCAAGTTATATATTGCCACTCACAAAAGACATCTTAAAGTCATTGTAAATTGTTCTCTTAAGACATCAGGTTAGTGCTGATTTGCTGCCAAAACACTAAGTAGACCATTAGGAATTGCTAGGAAATCAAAGGAGAATACAACAGAAAATACCCATATGAGCAAAGATTAAATAAACAAAGACAGCTATACAGCTCTGAGAAGATATTTAGGGGGGGGAAATAAAAAACTACATTGGTATTCATTAACGCTCTGATCCAAGGATTTTATGCATTTTCTGTAATCAGACAGATGTCTTCAAATTTTCCCCCAAACGAAAAAGTTCAAATGAATCAATGTGGGAAGACAAGACAAAAAACAGGAAAATCCTGACTATTCAGCTCTCGGATGACTATGGATATTGTGGGAACAGTTACAGGCTCCTTTTTAGTTTCTGAAGTGAACTTAGCCCTCTGACAGCCAACATTTCCAGTCTCCAGATTGTGAAAACAGACCTGCTATCCTCTGAGAACTAGACTTACATAAATTCTTGTTTTCCTAACATGAGTATCCTTTGGCATTTCTCACAGCTTTAAGGTGGCACAGCTTTTCTGCCTCTGTTACCAAGTATTGCAAAAATTTAAAATTTGATATCACAAGCTTGTGAATGCCATGCTGTGTTCTTCATAGGTAACTAAATGGCCTCTAATTTTTTTAAATGTGGAAAAAAAGTGTTGTATTCTGTGAGGACTATTGCATTTTTTACAAAATAAGTGAGGACTATTGCAATATTTACAAAATAAGTGACTCCAGAAAGTTCTGGTTTGCCACTGCCTGAAGTTAAATAATGAGAAAAGATCCAGAATTTTCAGGGATGAAGACTTTGACCCACTTACTTCCATAGCAGGCAATAACCTCTAGAAATATTTCTAACCTTTCTTTAAAGCTGCAGGAAAAAAGGGTAAATGGTTTAAAGCATTTGATGTATAAAGTAAAACATTCATTGTAGCAAGGTCTCTTATTCCCATTCCCTTTTAGCAGCAGATTTTATTTAAAACACTCCACACCTTTTAACTCATTTTTCAGTTGCATCACTGATGGTATTATTTGCTCTTTGCTGGGGAAAAAAATAAAAAATAACTTGATAGTGGCTCACATACACTGTTCCTGTCAGAACTCAGTGTTGTTTCCTTGAAGAGAGGATGAGCCAAAGGCTTGGAAAAGAGGTGAGAGGAACAGCACATACTAAATACAGCTCCTCTTGGTGATGTGGATGCTTATTTGCAGCAGCCCTGGTGGGACTGAGGAGCCAAGGCCATTCTCTGTGCAACAGGGATCCAGGAGCCCTCCTGTCTGGCAGGAGGAAATCCTCCCTGGCATTGCCCAGGCCTTCCCTGTGTTTTTCCAGCCCAAGCAGTGGGCTGGTGCTGTCAGCTTTCCCTGGCACTGCTTGCATGTGAAACCCTCACTCTTTACCTCTTATTACTGTGCTGCAAATGCAGTTATGCTGCAAAATGTCACCATTAGCAGCCTGTGTTTCTTTGCAGGGTGGTTTTATGCTCCGTCTTCATTTGGAAAATGCTTTGCTGGCAGATATATATTTCTCTCCATAAAGCATTCCCAGCAATCTGAAAAATAACAGTTTGATCCATGGGGCTGTGTCTAGCTGACAGTGCAAAGAGGAGATTGTCCCACGTGTTCATGCACTATGCATGAAATGCAATTACTCAACTCCCAATGTGATCAGGGCATTAGGCTCCTCGTGTGAAATATTCCCTTGTATCCTCACTGATCCCCAGGGTCTTGTTTGATAACTTAGAAAGTAAGATGAAGGAAGAAGAGTGTCTTTAAAATGTTTGCCACAAAGGGTTAAACAAAAAGCTGATTTGCCAAGCTGCAAGCGGGTGAAGGGATTTACAGTAACATTTAAAGGCTGCGAAGAAAATTTAGGGAAATGTGAAATCATGTAAAACCAGAACAACCCTAGAGGAATAATAATATTCAGAAAGTCACAGTGAGTATAAAACACTGGGTTGAGCATTTTTTTTCCCCTTTCAAAGCCAACAAAACTGGATGGGAGCCAAGTACCCCAAAGGCTCATCTCTATAATCATTCAAAGAATGTGAAAAGGCCCCACCTATAGTCTCCACATCCACACAAAAGTTCAACTATTTGATAACACCACCATCAAAACCTAAAGGATGTCTGGTGTCCTTACTCGTGGCTGTGTTGGCTCTGATTCTGGATTAATGGAATGACCACAGAGCAAACACAGAGCCCCTGGGCTGAAGCAGAATCTCTTCTGTTTCATCTTGTCATGGGGACATCCTGAACTCCTTGCTGACATCAGCTCAGTAATTGCCTTTAGACTACTGAATGGCCATTATGGCACATGGATCATAACTTCTTTGCCAGTGCATCCTTTGGGTTTTAAAAGACCAATAAATTTTAAAGCACACTCTTAGGCCAGCATCATAACACAGTTTACTCCTTTAATAAATACTGAATTCATCCAAAGAGATATAAAGAAAGAGACTAATACAGTGTTTTCAGCAATTCTGAAACAAAACCAGAGGTCTTTTTTCTGGGTCAGGTGGATTAGAAAGTCAGCCAAACAGGATGCTTAGTCGTGCAGTCAGAAAATGCTTATGGGTGAAGCAAATCCTGGCAAACCCAATAAGTTAAGCTATACAGACTACTTTCTTTTGGATCATAGATGCTGGGAAAATTTAATTCTAGTGATGTTATAAACAAATTCCAGGTTTAAGACAAAATATGCCTATATAGTTATTTTGAATTTTTATTGTATTAAGCAATAGTTTCTTCAGATTCTGAATAATAAATGAACTGTAGTAAAATTACGTGCTAGTTGGAACATTAAGGACAGTGAATGCAAATCCTTGAAAATAGTGCCTACCCAACCAAAATTTTATCAGTACCTCACATCGATAATATGACAAACTGAAATGTTACCCATTGTATTCAGATAACAGAAATGATTAGACTAATATATATATTAACCTCATATTCAGGAATGCATTTGATTTATATTGTTTGGGCTGACTTTTGTGAGTATTCAGGCAAGTAAATTTAATGGCAGTAATGTTGCCGAAACAGTAAATTTTAAGTGACTATTAGAGAATGTTCATCAGGAAGTTAATGTGGAACTTGGAAGCCTGAGTGGTCACAGTGGAAATTGGCTGCCAAGAACTCTCCTCACCCAAAGGAGAATCAGAAACAATAGGATGAATATCAGATACTCATAATGTGCACTGTTGGTGCTCAATTAATAGACTAAAAATTGGAGAGAGTTTGGCAGATAAAACAGGGGTGAATAAATTATAGAACTCTAACCTGCCAACAGAAAAAAGATTTTTTTTTTGGAATTTGTTAAATAGTTTCTTAGTCCAAAACATTCACACAGCTTTTTCAATAAAACTGTCTTGCTCAGGGACAGCTCCCACCCCAGAGAGCCTTCCCACTGTAGCTGCGACAACCATGCCAATCCCACCCCAAAGCTGAGCTTCAGTGGAAGCCAAAGTTCCAAAGGCCCCAAGTGGACCCCAAATCTCCCATGTGTAGGGTGAAGTTTCATAGGTCATGGTGCTCTTGCTTGGGCTCTCAGAGGACAGTTGTCAGCCAGCACCACAAGTGCTTTCAGTTATTCATGTTGGCAGTCTCAGCAGAAGGTCTGATGAATATGCAGACACAAGGCCTCCATTAATTGTCCTTCCTGAGGTACATTGGCAATGAGGTGGCATAAGCCTGAGTTCTCACTGCTGCTCTCCTTTGCTTGATTTATGTTGTAATGGAAACCATCATCTCTGCAGCTTTTAATCCATAAAGCTGAGTCCCCTTGCTGTGCTGGAGGCTGAGTGCCTGCACATGTGCTGTGTGAGCACAGGGGCTGTGGGGCTTGGAGCTCCTGCTCAGTACCAGGATATTTGCCATGTACAAACCTGCTGCACTTGGGAGTAGGAGGCAGCACTAAATGGACATTCCAGAACATTTGTTTTAGTTTCCTATTTCATTATGGATGCACTGTTTTGAAATCCATTAATTTGTTTAAGCCCTGTGAAGACAGGTGTATAAATAATTTTGAAGATGTGGGTCTTGTTGTTTTTGTCTCTCTAATTGCCACCTGTACCAGTGCAATGGCATGGCCTTACCTCACACTTGTTCTGCAAGGTACTTGCTCTCCGAGTAGGTACATGAATATCAAGGGATTATCTGTGAGGATGTGTGGTAGCAGGTCCAGAGAGTAAGAACACAAATAGCAAAAATGAACCATGTCTCTCGTTATCAGAATGACACATCACAATTCTCTACATGCAGGTGTTTATTCATGCGAAGAAACTGAAGAAAACCACCTGTCTGTTTGGAAAGTCTAAGCTGAGTGGCACCAATGTATGGCCATTCAAACTGAAGTTCACAGAGAACATGCAAGTGAATGTTTCCAAATGAGCCAAAATCCCAGAGCAGCCCTCAATAAGCCCTTAGGGAGAGGACCTTGACTTGATACCTCTTGCAGAAGGCAGTGACCAGCAGACTGTTGATGCTGAGTGTAAAAGAGTGCAATGGGGAAGTGGAGCCTGAAAACAAAGAGGTGCTTTATTGTTGTACAGTGTCAAAATGACTGTGCAGTCTGGGATGATAACCAAAAATGCTATAATGGGTTTTCACTCTGTTTCCAGGGGTCAGTAATTGTACCCTCTCTTTTTTTAATGCAATTTGTAAATGGCTCCATCCACTACTGCTGACATGCCACTTGTCCCTGCAGCACTAATGCTGCCATGCTGATAGTTCAAATTTTCTGGAAGTGGCCTTAACTCTTAGTGATTGACAGGAATTGCTGAGTTCCAGGAATGCCAGTTCAGCCTGGAAAGACGTAGAAGAAAAAAAAAAAAAAGAGATGTTAGAGAAAACTTTAGGGAGAAGGTAAAACAAAAAAAAACAATATTGAGATTAAGGAAAGATTGCTATGCTGCTCAAATCTATCTCACATTAGCACTAAAATCCAGGTGAAGAGTTTTTTGTACCTCTCATTCAAAGTCATCAGATGGATGAAACTCATGAAATATGTCAAGCAAAGTGATAAACTCACCTGTGATCTATTGAGATATATCTTACATAGTGCTTCTTAAGGTAAAATATTTTCTGGAAGTAAAAATACCTAAACCAAAATTGAGACCTTGGTATTTGTATTCTGAGGCTCACTAGACTAGCAGCATTTCACACCCACTGGGCACAGAGTCTTTAAAATGCTAATGATTACAGAAGATGTAAGGGAAGACAGGATCAGACCTAAATGATTTAGACTCTAAACCTGGTTTAATTCATGTCAATAGGAAAACTTATGCACACTTGAGCAGGCCCAACTGAGCTTCTCACATTTTTGTATTCACAAGTTGTACAACTCTCTTTCATCTGTCAGAATTCCTGAGTATCTATAGTTTTTAAGACTCAGTGTATGTGATATTTCTGGTTTTGTATGGGTCAGGGTAACCTTAATTTGTTAAGATTAGTATAGATTTAGCTCAAATGACACTTGTGAATCTGATCTATTTAACAGATGTGGATGCATTTATATAAGCAGGTTTAGGACTCCTAAACCAAGAGCAGAGCTCAAGAAAAGAGAGGAATCTGAATGCTTACACTTAGTAAGCAGGGAGATTTGTACACAGTGGGTGTGACACATCTCAGATATCATCTCTGAAAAACTTGGTTTGTGGGTGAGGTACAGGCTGCTTGGGCTTCTTGTGGATCACATGGATTTATTACCTTTATCAACAACCCCTAGTTGTACTCTGGTTTTCAGTCCCGTGGGTTATGGCTGCACAGAATGGTTGGCAGGGCAGCTTTTAGTTAATTGTCACTGTGGGTTTGTCTCAGAAACACAATCCTACTTTCCCACTTCTCCGCTACCTCTAATTGTTTGTTACTCAGAGGAACACTTCTATCTAACTTAGGCACTAAACATTTTAATATGCTGAAGGTTAACCACTGAAAAAGTTAAGTTTCTTTTTTAATGAAAAAGGAAACCCATATCTACTCCTCAGGAGGGCTTCTCTCCAACAGCTAACATGTATTAGCAATTATCCTTCAGAGGAAAAGCTGTCTAATTACTCTATTACCTCAAGTGCAGAGCACTCACCTGGGAAGCCACCAGATCAAGGTTCAAGTCCCATCACTGACTTTAATATTAATTTATGACTTGGCATGTGTGTCTGATAATCAAATAATGATCTGTTTTACAGAGCTGAGATGGATGCAGATTGGATTTTAGCTTTTTAGGAGACTACTCTCCACCTGAAAAAGGGTCTCACAGTTTTCCAAATTGTTATTTTAGGGTGTGAGATAGCAAAAGATGTTGTTCAAGCACTCTATTAATGGCAAGTGTAATTGAATTTCAGAAATCATGAGCAAGAAAAACTTGGAGGATTTTTTTGTTTATTTGTTTTAGGGTTTTCTGTTTTGGTTTTTTGTTGTTGTTGTTTTTACCCCCCACAAATAAACAGAGATATTTGCTTAAAATTTACACAAGTGTGCTGGAAGTTTGGGGTTATCTTTTTTTGTAACCAATCTCTGTCTTATTAAGCCCAGTCATCTCTTCCTGCTCCATTTGCAAGGAAAGTTATTATGTGTAAGCATTATGCTGGCATTGGTTATTAGTTTGCTTGCGAGTTCTGATTTACCTGAAGAAACAGAGCTTAAAGATTTTTTAAAGCTACTTTAGCTCATGTGTGGACAACCTTGCAACTTAAATATTTTTTTCCCAAAAAGATTCATTAGCCCTTGAAGTCTTTCTCCCTCCTGGTTCTGCCTGGTGGTTACAGATCTCCTGTTGATGTGCCTTTCTCCAGAGAGAAATGGGAATGTCTTCCCAGAGTGAGTCACGGGCAGCGCTTTCACTTCTGCTGCTGTTATTGTGTTCATCTGTTAACTTCACATTCGTGTAACACAGTTGCCATTCAGGTTTCTGGGGTGTGATGTGTGCTTGAAGAAAACAGGGGGAAGAATCCATTAGCTCAGAAATATTCTTAGAAACATTTGGTTTCTATATTTAGCTATGAGAAAAAAAATGAGGCGCGCACAGTGTAAAGATTTGAGATTGTAGTTGCTTTGATGGTAGGACTTTGGGGCAGTTCTTGGTGCTGGTGTTATTTGTGAGGGTCACTAACACAGCCCAAATAAAATCAGCAATCACTACAGAGTAAGTCTTGCTTCAATGGGGCTGTCTTTTTTTTCCTGTACCGAGTTAGGTTTCAGCTGGATATCCTGAATAACCTATTATAACTGAAGGTAGAAAAATGCTCTGTGTTGGTTATGTCCATAGATTGATATTTTTAAAGCAGTCCAGGAGCTTAGGTACCATCATCTTTAAATGAAAGACTTGTGTTTAACAAAATGTTTGACAACTGACATTTCAAAGGCAAAATTCTTGCTTATGATATTTAAACTGCAGGCAATAGCCAAGGCATTTTCTCTCTTTTTATAGTTGCAATGTTTAATTATTAAAAAAGGAATTTCAATAAGTTTATTAAAACATAAGAAGGTCAGGTATTAAAGGAGAATTACATCTTGCAGAACTGTAAGAAGTTATTTTGTTATTTATACGGTCATTAATATTACTGAACAGAACTGTTCCACAAAGAATAATTAGATAGTCCAAGCAAATTCTTTCTGTTGCTACTGACTCCTTGAGGCTAAAGCAGCCCTCCTCAAGGGAAGGCTTGGAATGGCACATTGAATGGCTTGGAATGGCACATTGAATGGCTTGGAAAAAGCATGAACAGCTCCCTGCTTTGGCTGCATGACTGAGGTGGGGCAGGGACTGAAACAGGAGGGTGACCACCAAACAGAATTGAGGGACTGCTGAAGAACAGGGACTTCCCCCTTCCCTGTGATCTCATGGGCTCCACCAAAACCACAAGAAGCTATAGAAAAAGCCACAAAAGCTCATGTGTCCTACTGAGGAACTGATCTGATGTTCCTAACAGAGACTGAAGCCTCAATATACATCTAATTAGTAGGAATTAGTTGTAATTATGCAGTCAAGTAATACACAAAAAACCCTGAGACTAAAAAAAGTCCTATAACTGATGAAAGGATGTGCTGAGGTGGCACACAGTGAACTGACTAATTATATAGATAGCAACGTAGTGAATCATCATCTTTAGATTGGAGTTCCTGAACAGACAGAGCTCTCTCTCTGGCTGAAAAGGTGCTTTTTGATAAATTCAGATGAGATCAAGAGGTTTTGGACTGCACTTACTACTTTAATAATGTGCTTATGGGAGGGATATTGAAAGAAAGTAATTTGCCCGTGTAAGTGCTGTGATAATGCTCATTTATCTGATTTTGTTCATCTCGCTGCCGCATCTTTACAGGCAAGAACTTAGCAACTTGCAAAAGTAAAATGCCAAGTTTTCCTCAACCACCTTAAATCACATGGGCATGCCAAGTGGTGTTCAAGTGAAAAGTAGACAAACAGACCCCAAACTCAGAAATTCAAATTAAGCATTCAGTACATCTTAATATCTACTGCTGATTGGCAAAACAGTTTGATTCACTCAAAGGAGAGCTGTAGTACTTGATGTACTTTGCACCCAAGTTTATGACTATTAACCACTTTTTGACACAGATTATACAAGAAAAATATGTAAAAATTACAGTAGGAGTCACAGTGAGTCATCAGTTACTTTAAAGAAAAACGATGTTAATTCCCCATAGTTACGACAAAATTAATTTTAGTTTAACACTTTATATAAAAAAATGACATTTAAAATTAATATTGTTCAGCCAAAAGCAATTTCTGCTTTGTTGGCACTCCCATGGAGGAGTGTCAAGCAGCTATGGCAGATCTCATCCTATACCTGAACCACAGAGGAGTATAAAATACAGGAAAACAATTTGTAAAAAGAACATGCATCTTGACCATCCTGCCCTCTTGTCTGCATTCAGGCAACTTCAAAGGCTCCCACCAGCTATAAGAGAAAGCTTAAATCAGAAAAAGCAAAAAGGTGAGGCACAGAGATTTTCAGATACCTTCATCCTCCTCCACAAAATAAAACACCCCTTTTTCTTTAGTCAGAATGAATTAAGAGTTACATTCCAGAAGAAAAGCGAATTATTCTCTTCCTTCAGATTTATCTTGTTCCCCACAAACCTTAGCAATGGTTTCTGTGAGAAGCTGAAGGGTGTTTTATTCTCATCTTCTGTCTTATTCCAGCTCAGTCAGGTGCTCACAACACACCACTTGCCTCCCCAGCTAATCTTATCCTGGGTCAGCTCCTTTACTTTGTTAAAGCTGCTGATCTGTAAAGTCACTCCGCTGTTGTGCCTTGGAGGATCCTTCTGGGTCACCTTCTTTTATTTCGCAATGTGTTTGACAAGACAGGTTTGTTTAAGGGGCCTCTTCCAGTGCTAACCACATGCCTACGGTTAAATCCATCTCCTCACCGCTATGTTCTATACCTTGGGAAGTAGTTGCACTTCTGTTATCTCAGATTTTTATTCAGCCTAATAATTTGTTTCTAAATTTTTGTACCAGGAATGGCAGAAAAAATCCTGAGTGTTCTTGGTAACTCTTTGATCTTTTATGATCCGTATGTAAGGACCATGACTGCATTCTTGCAATGCAGTAGCAGTTTCCAGTACCACTGGTGTTACACTTCCACAGCAGGAATGGTTTTCCTGACCATGTAAGTCAATGCAACACAAATTCAATTAATTTCCTTTTAAAATGTATCCCCTGAATTAGTCAGCTTTCACAGCTTTTACTTTCAGAATGATAGAGTCATTCAGGGTCAAACTGATTTTCATGACCTTTGTTTTTCACTTATAAGACTCATTTGTTTAGCAGCTCTGGCTGGACTGTTGGTCCACTCTGTGCTTTGGTTATTGATGAGAAATCTCCTTCTCCAAACACACATAACAAAAGTATGGTGCAATAGATATCTTGATTATTGGCAGTGCTCTGAAAAATATAATTTTGAGACTCAGCTGTTACACAGCATTGTAGATTTAGGGAAATTTGTACTCCCAGTGGAGCCTCTTTAGCTTTATGCTTAGTAGCTTAGGTGCAAATTGCAACAGGGGACTTCAGCAGAGATTCACACGGATGGCAACCTGAAATATTTAGTCACTGCTATGTTCATTATCTTGACACACTTAGGTAGATATGCTGGAAACTCATACTGTGTCACAGCTCTGTTGCTGTGTTGATAATTATTGGCTGATTACATATACACTCTCTTAAATGCTCCCCTGTGTTAATTCTGTCCTCCTAATTACTAATTAATTGAACTTTAAATGGCTCATAGGTTGGTTTAGGTTTGGCAAAGTTCCCAAAGGATTGCATGCAGAGTTCATTTTTAACTAAAAAAAATCAGTTGCTGATAGCCTCTGTTAAGCAGAGGTCCTCTGCAGAGTACAAGTTCTTCCTGTGACTGCAGGACCCAGAAATACCATGGAGAGATTTTCCCCCCTTGTTTCAGATTTCCATTTTTTGCACATAGTCCACCCTGAAGCTGAAGAGAATGTTATTAAATTTAAGTGCTTTCCTTCTTGTCTAAGATGCTGGCTTGACAACAGAGGAAAAGAATGTTGTCTCTTTATCCCCGTAAGTACTGTGTCCCCTGAGAGCAAACCCAGGGATCAGCATTGGGGCCGGGAAGATACTTCCCTGCACTTCCCATTGGCCTGCTGTGTATTGCAGAATGCAACTGCAAGGTGCTGCCATGTTCTTATCCAATACTTTAAGAGACAAACCCAGCACCATTACCTTATAAACATGGCATGGATTTGAAGGGGATACACAGAATTAATGCGCTTGTGGGGGCTCTGTGCAGCCTGTGAGGCCCAACATCAACTCTAATCTGATATCAGCTGCTCCCATTTCTTAGCAGGCCCCATGAGCAAGTGCCAATGGATCAGCAGAGGCCAGACATTCAAACCTTCTCAAATCATCTGAGATAGCCTTGCCTGAGTTTCGTGTTGACAGCCAGCCAGGTGGAATTTTCCATTTTCTTTCGTGCTTTCCAAATAAGAACAGTCCTACTTTCTTTTGACTCTGGTTTTATATAACCAACAAAAATGACAGATAGCCTCGAACTTGGAAGATTGCATTGGCCTATTCTCAGCTGAAATGTTCTGTTATCATTGACGTATGTGTTTAAATGAGCACCCAAGTGTGAATGGCCATCTGTCCGGGAAGTACGAGAGATCCTGATTACTAAAATGAAACCACAAAAAAAGCTTAGTGCTGAGCAGCAGCCCTGAAATACAGAGGGAGAGAGAGCCTTTCTCACACTGCTGGTATTTATAGTAGGCTGGTGATTATAACTCAGCAATTGCCTAGGCTCCCTGCCCCATATTTTGCTAAATATGTTCTCAATTTTTTGCAAACACCGAGCTTTTGGTATTTGCATATTTTGTAAAAACAATCAAAACGAAGCACTAGGTATTTTCCCTGTCAAAAGTAGCTGTTTTCTAAGGGGATGTTGTGCATTTTCTCATGAAGAGTGGTTCTTTCTGAGGCTTTTAGCTAGAACGTGCTCTGACTATGTTTGAAATAAAGATTTCAACCTGCATTCCCACGTGATTGCTCTATAGCGAGGCTGAAAGCTGTTCCTGGGTGCATCTTTTCCTCCGGGGACCTGAAAAATTTCCTAAAGAAAGGCTTTGGAAAATAATCCATAGAACTTTTATTTTTTAGAGCAGCTCAAATTTTGTCTGTGAGTGGCCAAGGTTCCAGCAACAAGCACTGGAACTGGGTCAGGGTTGCACACTAATTTCACTTAAAAGCTCCTTACAGAATGTGTGGGTTTTTTCACTTACACCTTCTGATGTGAAACCTCTTAGTTTATCAAACAATAAATTTTGGGGCAATCTCCTGTAACATATAATCTTATAAATTCCTGCCCATGTTGGCTGCTTTGGTTGGTTTCTGTGGTGCTGATCAAGTCACCTTTCACTGCTCAAACACAGGCTGGTCGTCTTTGTAGAGTCCTCATGATTTGAATCAAAGCAGTTTTTCTCCATTTCTGCATTTGCATTTTTCATTGTTTCTTGTAATTACTTTTTCATTATGAATATAGTTGTGAAGAGACATAAAGGATCAGCTTTAAAACAAAGCTGTTGATTTTGCTGAGACTTCACACACCGTTTTTCTGTGTTAAATTTAAGTCACAAAACATAAACATCGAAGGCAGCAGATAGAGATACATCATGTTTGTAGGTAAGCATCTCTGTACAGCATTTCCACTTTGGTTAGAGCATGTTTCCTCATGGCAGGGTTTGTCTAAGTTCCCAACTCTCTGTGGAAATCTGAAGAGATAATTAGACAGCAGAATATAACTGTAATTTACTTTAATTTTTTTACTTTACAGTTTTAAAAGCACCTAAGATGGAAAAACATGTAGGAAGCCAATTAAAATAAGGGCATTTCCCCCGTTGTTTTTGTTGGGTGGATGGTTCAGAGACCGCGGCAGCTTTGTGCTCTTATTTATTTATTTACTTTGAGCGTAATCCGAGGCAATGAAGCGTGAAACGCAATTAATGCAACGGCTGTGCCGCATCCCATCAACGGTGCCTGCACAGCTGCCACTCATGTCGCAGGCGCATCTCCCGCTGCTGTCCACCCGGAGAGCCATCAGCCAGCCGCTCCCGGGGAGCCTTGTGCGCCTCCAGCCCGGGCTGTGGGGCAGCAGGGAGCTGGCTCGGGAGCCTTGCAAGGCTTTTGGCAGCAAATATAATGTAAAAGAGAAATGGCTGTGCAGAAAGAGCGTGCTGAGGTGGGGAGGGGGGCATGGGCAGGGTGCCATTGGTAGAAGGAAATACCCAGAGCAGCGCTGGCAGCTGTTCAATCTGAAATGTAATAGGACTGCCTGTAGTTTCTTGAGATGTGACAACACTCCTAAGTGTAAACATTTTTATTTCTGTGTCTATCCTTAGGTCACTTCTATTTCGTTTAATGGGTGTGTATTCTGTGCCGGCAACAGTGTGGAGAAGGAAAAGCCAGATGTGCTGCAAGGGCTGGTCTGAGCAGCCTGACCCAGGTCAGCTTTGCTGAGTGGCACAACATCAAAATCGTTCAGAGCCTCAGGATGCAAAATCTTTTAGCTTGCTGAGGAATTAAGGGGTGAGAGAGGTTAAAGGACACCTCTTCTCTGAGCGTTTGCCAAGCTAGCTGAACACTTTCAGAGCTGTATACTGTGTCACTGCTGATAGTGGTTTTATCAAGCTGAATCTAGTCTTGCTCAGGAGGATATTAATAAATTATCTGGTAATGAAAAATGTGAGAGGAACCACACTCTTACATCAAGGCCTGATGATTACTTTGATAGATGCAGTGGCAAGATTTTCCTGACAAGGCAGAAATGAAAAACATGACACATGGACCTTTAAGGGTGACCTCAGAGGAAAACGCAACTTGCTGAGTGATACAAAAATAGAACAGGAAAACAGAAGCTTGAAGAGGCTGAATGTCAACAGCCAGCCAGCCAGGCTAGACTGATCAACTGATCATTGAGTTTAGTGTCAAAGCAGAGCACAGAGAGAGGAGCCTTACCCTGGGCAGGACAATAAATGCAGCAGAGGCAGCCTTGGAGAAGCATCAAGTGTTAGGAAATTTAAGAGTAAAGAGAAGAGACAAAGTTGAGGGGAAATAAAAAAGCAAGCATTGATGAACAGTGGGCTAGTTGGGTAATAAACCCTGAGACTGTCATGAGTAAGATTGCTCACTTCTTCTGCAGGTATAATAGGAAAAAATCCTAAAAATAATAAATGCTTTGAAAATGTCCCTGCCTCAGTTTCAGATTTGCAAAGAGAGGTAAGTGAATAGGTCACTTTGGGGAACATAAATTGCTAAAAATAAGGATTATCAGAGCACAGGTCTTAGATACAAAACTGTAGGGGATTTGGATAGTATTGGGGTATGATACTCGAGGGAATCAGACTTTTATCTGGTGTTTATCTCTGCTAGGGCTCCTGTGAAAATGTGCACAAGCCACTTTTATTATTCTCTTCCATATACTTTACATGTTACTGATGCTATGTGACTGATATTCAAAATGTTCCAGGGTAAACTGGAAATAGCACTAACACTTAAAAAACGTTTAGCAGAACTCACCTTGAAGTGATGAAAAACGGTGGGAAAGTGGGGCAGGCTTTCTCCTACTAATTCTGCTAAATGTTTGTACTCGAGACCCATTTCCTGTGTGTCTGTTTGCAAACATCTATATAGTCTAAAAAAAAGAGAGAATTTGGATGTCCACCTGTCCTAACCCTTGGCAGGTCTATTTGGAACTTTCATTTTGAAAAAGGTACTTTGTAAGCTCTGAGTTTGGAGAAACACTCACCTTTCCAGAGAAGTGACCCCTAAAGACCAAAACCAGAGCAATCGATTGAAGATGGGGAGTGAAAGGTGAAGGTGCTGATGTGATCTTTAAGTGCATGTGTGGATTGGAAGACATTTATAAATTGTTTTTGAAAGGTAAAGGCTTGGTGAGCGTGTGTGTCTGTGTGTGTAGGGAGGTGTTTGGGGTTTCTTTTCATTTTGTACTGCTGCAACTACAGGGCAATCACTTGCCAGATGTCAGAAAGGTCTAACATCTGATTTTGAAGTGGAACATAATAGATGATCTACCAGGGAGTTCAGCAAACACCACATATAGCTTTAAACTGTCATTACAGAAAAAAATCTAGGAAGGTGACATTTGGTGACATACTGGGTGACATTTGAAATGACAGCACTTGCTTTCAGATGTAGCATTCCCTCCCGCTGTGAATCAAGGGAGTCTGTACTGTGGCTATGACTAGTTTTATTGATGCCCCTAATTTGTGCCAAATGTAGCCAAAGAGGCTGCACACAGCCCTCTCTGTGGTATTGACTGGAGCTGGGCCAGTGGGAGAGGGCAACAGGCAAGCATTTACCATGCCCAGCATGATCTGAATGCTCTGAAAAGGCATTACAACTTCTCATCTACTCCTTCTATGGAGTTTAGTGAGGGGAGAATTAAGAGCAGCTAAAAAAATACCCGACTGGAGGTATTTGCTTTACTCCATAGACTTCCCGGGTCTGCAAAGATCCATGAGCAATAAAAAGAGCAGTTTGGTGCTTGGGTTCCACCAACCCCCTGCTGCTCTCCGGAGTCGTCAGTAAGTGCTGACCTTCCAACACATGTAAATGAGTGCAGTGCTTACTTCTGAAAGCTCTCAGAGCTGTGGGAAAATCTGGCTCATTAGCCACTGCCTGGGTTCTTGTTACTGCTTCCCTTGTGTTGTGCACCATTGAGCCGGAGTTTCTTTGGATTGCTCCCGACTTTGACCCCCAAGTGTTGAAAGGGCTCCCTGCAGTGCTGTGATCACTGCAATGAGACCATCTTGGGTTTGGTTGCACTGGAATCTGTTGAAAATCCTTGTAAACCTGGTCGAGTTTGGGGTCTATTTAGTATTTTCCTTTCACAGAATCACAGACTATTCTGAGTTAGAAGGGACCCACAAGGATCATCGAGTCCAACTCTTAAGTCAATGTCCCACATAGGGGATTGAACCCATGACCTTGGCATTATTACAACCAAGTTTTAACCAACTGAGCTAATCTCAGGTTTTGTACTGGTAGAACTGCAAGGAGAAACAAAGCTGGCTTCAGCCACTGTTTCAGACCTGCTTATCAACTTTGTGTGAGAAAGTTTTACTTTCTCGAGCTCTCTATGTAAGTTTGAAGAAAACTCTTCAGAAGAACTTAAAAAAATCATCAACAACTGGGATGTGTTATTCCCATTCTATATTGTGTCATTACTCAAGCCAGTACAGGAAACAATTTTATGAATCAGAATTAGACTTCTGGGAAAATAGTCTGTGTCATTTGTTATCAATATTATTTTAGACGCCATTAACTGGCAATAAAATTTGGATGCAAGTAATTTTAATTGTTCAATGTTATATTAGCACATAATGCTCTAATCATAAATATATTTTTTTTCTGGTGCTAAAATGAAACTGCTGTACTTTAACAATTTAGTTATGTTCAAGAAGTGTTTGATTTTCAGTCTCTGAGGTAGAGGAAGGGACATGAAGCAGTGGTGAGAAATAAAAGTGTACCCCTGTGAACAGCAAAGTACATGCCTGAACTTTGTTTTTAAAACTCCTATTAGTAGAAAACATCCAGTAGGATTTTAAACTCTGTAGGTGTTGTTTTGCTTTCTTCCCTTAACCTGCTCCACAGTCTGTGTTTAACGACTGAACAAAATCCTGAAGCTCCTGCTCACCGATACGAATGGGTTAAATATAAATCTCTGTGCAGCACAACAGCTGTAGGGCTGAGAAGTGGCACAAAAGCCTCATATTAGTTCTCTCCACAGGGAATGAATTTTAACTTCATGAGTGAAACTCTCCAAGAACTGGCCTCCATAAGGAATACAAGAAACACCTTAACAGATTAGCCAGTGGTCTATCTAATTTAGTGTCCTATTTCTTGAGGCTTATAAAAGAAACAATAATTCTGGTTTATGAAGCAGGTGAAGAGAGAGTAGATATTGGTTGGGGGGTGGGGGGGAAAGGGAGGAACTGTAACTACTGATCCCATTTGTGAGGGAATTTGGGGGGAAAGTGGTAAATCTACATTTCTAACACTGCTGTTTGGCTAACAGTGGCTAGCTTGGATAAGGTCTCCCTCACCTTCCCTCTTCTACCTCCCTGATTCTCCATCAGGAAGCTTTTCATGAAGAGAAAACACAAAACTTGTATAAGAACTCTTCAGTTTTCATTAAGTTTCTTTTTCACAAGCAACCTTCTGCTGGCCACAATTAACACTTCAGTAGCCTTTTTGTGCTAGAAATGAATTTATGTAATGTCTTTCAAAGTTTTCTCTGGTGTTTCACCTTCCCCATGGAGACCATAGAGGGCCTTGCTGGTATTAACATGTAGAAAACTTTGTTAGATCTGCTGTAGATCTTGGCTTCAATAACATCTTGTGCCAAAGAATTGCAGGGGTTGTTACAGTTTGGAGATTGCCACTGAATGAAAACAGTGATATTCATGAAACAGACTGACTTTTTTAGACCATAAGTAACTGCAGGATTTTCCCATCAAATGTTTGTTGGTTTTACCCCTCCTAAAAGGTGGTCCTTCTCCCTTCTTCACAAGTCTTGGCTTCTAATTGTTTTAGCTGTGATAAAACAGTAAGAGTAGACACTGTACTTTTTGCATCTTTCTGAACACCCATCATGGCTAGGGTGAGAAAGTAAATAATAGACTGAATTCTCTCGAGAAACTGGGCTCATTATCACACATGAGCACTGAATTTGCTGTGCCTGTTTTCCAGTTGTTCTGATATTTCAGCTGATGAAGTAGGAGTGAGGCCTCATTTCTAACTGAGCGGCACATCAACAGCTTCCTTTTTTTTTTCTTTGATAAAATGTTTATCAGGTGTCCTCAATTACAGAGGCATTAACCAGCCCACCATTTTATCTGTGTGTAATACTGACACTGTTTAACTTTTTTTAATTGTGTTCAGGAGGATGTGATAGAAGGGAGGTTTATTAAACCTGCTGATGTTGCCTACTAGGAGAAATTTGCATGCTGGATGACAGGAGATTGAGCCTGATGATTATCTGTATATGGATTTGTTAGGGAGGAGAAACAAGAGGAAAGTACTGGGCTTACAAAGGAATAATCAAGTGCCTAAACCTAGGATAGAAACATCTGTCTAGGTGGAAATTCAGGGGAAAGGGATCTTGGCCTGGTGGTCCTGAGAGGTTTTTCTTGGTAGCAACATCTGGATGAGTTTCAACTCTCAGGTTGACCCCCTGCTCACTTGCGGCCATTGATCTGCTTCAACTATCCTGATTTTTTTCTCTGCATTCACTTTCAGCTGGATCAGCAGCTCAGCTGGCAGATGTTGAAACACTGGAGCCACCACAAGGGACACAGCAGGGATGTGCAGCCAGTTGCTGGGATCACACCTTTTGACAAAAATGTCACCCTGGCTAAGTTTAAGGTAATGGTGAACACTACATGTTTCCTCCATGCTGGTGGCAGGTGGGATAAGAAATTCTAACTATAGAAAGGGAAACTTCTCTCAGATGTTAAAAAAAGCTTTTCCTTGATCATGAAATATTAGAGCAGGGTGATTAGGGAGGCTGCAGAGACCCTGTCTGTGGGTCTTAAAAGCTTCAGATAGACACACATATGTTGGGAAACGCCATGAAGGATTTTTCTCCCTGCAAACAGGGAAACAGATTTAACTGATCTCTGGAGGTCACTCCCAACCCTCTGATTCATATCCCTTAATTATTGGTAGTGTAAAATGAGTTAAATGAAAGGGGGTTTTAACTTATGAGGACTCAATTTTGCAGAAATCACCCTTTTATTTTTCATTGCTTCAGTGTAGGCAACTGGATTAGCCTTCTCCTGTCTGATCAGTGTGGGGGAAAGGGAGGGAGGAAGAACATTAATCATATCAAATTTCTCTCTCAGCATTTTGACAATAAGATGGCATTTAGGAAGAACTTGGGTCATACAATATATATCTGTCTGTCATTAAAAGAACCCCTTCCCAAGCAGTTTTATTAATCACAGAGCTTACTACAAAAAAGTGTAGCGTGACCCCACCTAAAGCATTAATCCAACAAAGATATTCTCGATGGTTATCTTTATCCTGGTATCTCCCGCTAGAAGATGCCAGTTTTGAATGAACATCCCTGTCTACTTCAGTACAAATGGCAGGACTGCTTTTTAGGGTTGGTTTATGACCATGGTGCTGTTTTGCAAAGGATTGTGTTTGACTGTTCATGACTGGTGAATGCTGATAGAGAGAACCATGGAGAAATTTGCAGTCTCTGACTCTCCCAAACACTTTTTATGCACTCAATCTCTGTTCTAATCTAATTATCACAACAGTTTATCATAAAAGTTAT
>JAOXXN010000205.1:4686946-4705288 GCA_026770055.1 Myrmophylax atrothorax
ATCGAAAATGTTAATCTTTAGTGAGAAGACTGCTCAATCTTCCAAGCTGTGTGGTTTTATTGACTGTGCTGGAGTTTTCCTGCCCACTTTGCTCTGCAACTTCCCATTTTAAAGCTCAGAAGTGACACTAAAATTGCGTCTCCTTTTTGTGTTTTCATTTGAGTAAAGAACCCAGGGAGCTGTAGGGTAGGAGTAAGGGTTCTTGAAGTGTATATGCCACAGTATTTTACTTCGTTATGTTTAGCACAGATGCACCTTCCTCAGCTTCTGGAATTAGAAGCTGAGCCCAATGAACCTCACTGGTAAGTCCACAGCACCAAGATCTTCAGTGCTTGCTAGGAGAAGTCCTGCTCTTAGCAGGAGTAATTTGCTTGGATAACTGTTTGGATTCCATGGCGACTGATGCCTGGCTGGAATACAGAGGCAAAATGATGCTGCAAAAAGCCCTGCAGGACAGTTTATTTCCCTTTCAGACAAAATAGATAATTACTGCTCCTAGTGCTATAGCACATCACTCCTTTTAATTCCTCCAATAAACCGTGTTTTGCCTTTTTTTCCCCCTTTCATTTTGGTAATGAATGAACAAATATATTTTTCTACATCATACTGGTATTAATTCATGACATCTTGTCTATGCACCTGCTAAAACCAGTTGAACTAATGGCATTCATTACTGAACAGGCTCAGGTATTTTAAGCAGTTTCTGATAGAATTCAGGGGGCTGACAAACTCCATCAGGAGGAGATTATTGGTATGAAAATCCAGAGAGGCTGCAGTGTCCTGCATAATAGTTACAGCAGCTCTTTGCAAAGGCAATAACATGTAGCTGATGGCAAATAGATCCCTCCATCTATGAATTTTAAAATGCAATATGCAGCATAAAACAATATATATCCAGGAAGACTGCAATTTATCTGCACTTTGTTGTCTTCACTCATGCAGAGACAGCAGTATTACATCATATAACAATGGTTTAGTTCAGTGTTTTCTTCCCTGAAATCTCAGACCGAGAAGCAAATGTCCTTTAATAATAGTAGTCCATGAAGTTTCATTATGTTCACTTAATAAAGAAATAAATAAGGTGAGGAAACATATCTATATGTTTATTTATAAATTTATATATTCCAGTAAAACTGTGTGCTTTGATAGTAGGCAGAATTAATTTAGACTTAAGCCCTTAGGGCTCTGCTTTACTGAAGTGGATCTGCAGGTGCATCTTTTGAGAGTATTGATAGAAAGTGACTATAAGGATTTCTCAAGGACAGGACAGAACTGAAGATTGCAAAGATCTGAGAAATAGGTGTCTTGTTGGCTGACAATGGAGGTCTCATGATAGAAAATTGGTCTTTCTCTTGTTTCTGTCAAAGAAATTTCACTTTTTATGCAAACCAGAACATTAGGTCCCATGAAAAGAGTTTTCAGCATTTACCTAGAACACAGGAAACTGTAAAAATAACTGCAGTTCCTGGAGCCTGCATGTTCCACACTTGATCTTACTGGTCTTTTCTGCAAAAAAAATCAAAGGGAACTGCTTTCTTTTCTTTTTTTTTTTTTCTTTTGAGATAGATGGGTGGAAAAGCTAAAAGTCATTTTTTAATGTGTATTAATTAGATAGGAGTTTTATTTAATGACAAACTCTATTAAATACAAAAGCAAAGATAAATGATAACTAATCCCATTATTCTAATACTCTTCATATAGCAACAGACATGTTATAAAAAAGTAAGAAAATGAACACCTGTGCTTATGGGAGAGGATTCTTGCCCTGGGAAGCTCAGGAGTGAAGAAGGGACTGGTGTGCCCCTTACACAACCAGCATTTCCAGGAGCTTTTTGTACTATTCATGAAAACATTCTCTTTTTGTGTGTGTTGGAGAGACACATGAGTTCCCCAAGGTGGGAAGCTGCGGTGCCATGAAGGGCATTAGCAGAGTGGAGAGAGGGAGGCAGCACAGCAGGGGTGGAACTGCTGCCCCCCTGGTGGCAGCCAGAGCAAGGGAGGAGGACTTGTTTGTTTAGGCATAGTCTACGAATTTACCTCTGCCACTTTAGTTTAAAGAAAATAAACTGTGCTTCTGCCCACAACTACATAATTACATTGTACTCTAATATCTCTCGACTTCAAAATGACAGCTAAAGCAGATTAAAGCTGTTTACAGCCTATGGGAAGTAGTATGGTGGCTGCTGGCAATATTTCTTTCTCGCTCAGTAACCAAAGTCCGGTCATAAATCTATATTCTTCTTCAAGGAGGAAGGCTGTGATTAAAGGATTCCTCCTACAGCTGTGGCTTGGTGATAAGAGCTTTATGTTCAGACCCTCCTAAGCGACAAAAAGAAAAAAAAATCATTTTTCATTAAGTTAGCTACTCTAATTTGGGCAGGAGTGGGGGGAGAAGCAGGCAAGTAGTTTGGTCAATGACTTAGTGTAGATTTGGTAGAGAGCATTGTATACAGTGTTTCTAAGCAGCAGCTGGGATTTGAGAGATAGACTACAGCCCTTGTGCCACCTCCTCTGTGCCCCTGCACAGCGATAGTTTTCTCTGCAAGGTGGATATTGTGAATTTAAAGAAGGTTTTTTTTGGAATATTAGTTTGCTGTCCTAGCCCTGTGCCAGAAATGCAGGCTTCACCATCCAAAATCTGCAGGCAGGAACCTTGTGACTTGTTCCCCAAACCAAACATCCACATGGAAGGAAAAGAAATCCTAAAATTCAGCACTGCTGATGTGCTTTTGTCTTCAGTTGAGGCCTTCACAGCATAGCTGTGGGGAGCAAAGGAGGGACTCTTGGGGAACCAACTGAGAGGACTTTGAACAAAGATTTGAAGTGCTCAGAGCCATACAGTGCTGCCAGACGTCATTCCATCAGGCAGAGCTTGAAATGAACAGTTCTGTTACAACTTTGCCACTGGAAAAATAACGAGTGAACTGAAAGCACCAAAACAAAACCCAGTAACCCAGAACGCAGCAATTCTGATGCATATTTTGCAGGGTTTGAGCGTTTTTGATGACAGAGCACAGCTTGACTATAGTAGGGAGGCTAATTAAATTATTCACCAAAATAATTGTGGGAATAATATGATGCCTGGTAGAAGAAACAGGAGCAAACTCTAATCCTCAGTAACTCAAGACATGAGTTATCTCACTGTGACATATGCCCCCAGTTCTGCTCTTTAACTCAGCAATGACAAAGGGTGCAGTCACAGATACAGTGACATGTTTTTGTATTTTCCTAATTCTTAAATTAGAATGTATTTATACTGGAATCTTTTGCTGGTACTAAGTTTTCAGCAGTTAATTTGCATAATAGTGCTGTGTAAAATGGGATGAGGGTTAATCAAAGGGTTTTATCACTCTTTTTAATTATCTTCATTATGCTGGAATAAGATGTAAATTTTAATTTCACCTTGTTAGCTAATGTTTTTCACCAAAAGTTTGGATTTGAAAATCATCTGGCATTTTTAATAGGAGCAGATGCTAGTGATTTTGAAGAACCTAAATGCCTCAAGTGTGGTAAACACTATTAATTTGATTGATAAGCAATTTAATACAACTTAGCAATTATTAATGCTATTTAGCATCAACGTGGATATTCAGAAAGGTAACCTATAAGCAAGACCGCTGCAAGAAAAGAGAAAGCTGTCTTCCGCCTCTAGATCTGCTTTCCCCCCTTCATCTGCTTCTGAATAGATGCTCCTTTTAAGCTCACTACTGTAAACACTCTTTCCCTCTCCACATCAAATTTTTAGTCACAGCTATCACCTGGAAGGTTATTTTCTAGAGGCATATAGTTATCTCACCTTTGGAGAGGCAAGCAGTAAACTTCCCCTTAGCCTGAAGACATTTACCAACAGTGTTTTCGATGTTGTGTTTATAACTCTTCCAATCGCAGTGAAGCCAACTGCAAAACATACCTGCTAATGGAAAAGGACTATTAAAGCACTGCTGTGTGTTCCCCTTGCACTGAGCCAGCTGCTCAGAGCTGTGCCATAAATCACACTTAAATGATTACATTCCACCAGAAGAACTGCCCAATGAGCAAACTTCCAACCAACAGGGAGACTGTGCTAGCAGGAGTAGTCCATTCATTTACAGAGTGATGTTATTCAGGTGTATTCTGGGTTCATGTTAAACAAGGGGAAAAAGGCTTTTTGTTATGCTGAGCTTGGCTGATGTCCTTCTGACCTTGTACTGGTTTCCAGTGCTCAGGCTTCCTGCTGCCAAAGGGAGTGACTCCCAGAGCAAGGATGGGTCAGGCTTCCAAGCTGGGTTTGGACCTGCCAAAGCAGGTGGTGGCTGAGGTTAATGGCCTAAGCTGCCAAGTGTGGTGCTGAAGAAGTTCCTGCACAGCCACACTGTTGTGAAGCACAGGGCTGGAACTCTGGCATTAACTCTCCAAACCATCTCACTAAATCTGACAGAGCTTGTCCATCAGGAAACACAGTGCAGTGATCAGGAGCCCTCCCCTGAGATTTAGAAGGCTTCAACTTCCATTTCTGGTCCGAGCACTGATTTCTGGGAGACAAAGGTGTGTGTCAAACCAAGAAAGGATGAACTGGTTTGCTTCCCTTTGCCACATTCCTCAGGAGACAGATAGATGTTCTGTCCTCTCTGTCTGGCAGGGGAGCTGGAGAATGGCCCAAATCTGTCTTTAGTTACAGTGGATCAAACCTTTGCATGGCAAACAACCTGCCTGGTAGTGTGATCTGTAGGAGCTGCAAAGGAAAGGAGGGTATCAATGCTTTTACCTTTTGCTTCACACCTGTAACCTCTGGGGAAGTTCCTGTAGCTGGGGCTGCACTATACAGGCAGGGGTGGGAAGAAATTAGAGGAATACTGTGGAATGTGTGCCCTTGGGGATGTGCAGTGGCAAGAGGAAATGTGAGTGGGCAGAGGATGTTGCTAGAGTCTTGGGGAAACTTCAGCTCTTCTTAGTAAAGCTTGAGGAGTGCAGGAGGGGAAGTCACTGCGCTTGCATTTCCTACCTGAGGAGGACTTGCACAAACCTGAAGTTGTAAGTAAAGCAGATGACAGCTCCTGATACCAGAAAATCTGCAATCACTAACAGATGAAACAGTTTGATAATGAAACCACTGGGGTTTTTTTTCCTCACTAAGGCTTTTTTTCATAATCCAGAAAAAACCCAAAATCTTTGCAAATTGTAAATAAATGCTTAACAGCTCCCTGCTTAATACTTTGATAGAACTGATCTGAATTCACACTGAGCTTGATCCAGGCACTGGCAGATATTTTCTCTGGTTTGTTATTCCTCAGCCAAATTCTAGAGGATCGTTGCCTGCTCCTCAGCAGCTCATTTTTTTAATGTAGCAAACCGAACTGTTTTCTCCCTTGGTCCCCTGGGATGCAGCCCCAGGTAGGACTAAAGGCTTGCTGACACATCAGGGTTTGCAGGACCGCAGGCTGAGACAGCCTGCTGCAGGAAATCAGTGGTCTCTGTCCTCCTACTCCCAAAAATATCTGAGAAAGCACAACCTGTATATCCTGAGCACAGGAGAGGAACAAGTCAAAAGATTTCAATGTGAATGAGGAAGTTTAGTGGAGGTGTGTGAAGCTTTTGGGTTCAAGGGAACCGAATGCTGCTAGCGAGCCTTGAGGAGAAAATGCAATGTATGGGTCCCAGGGCACTGAACACCCAGAGCTTTCCTGCTGCACCTCAGACTTTCTACTGCTATTGCTTAGCAACCTCATCTTTAGCTTTCCTTTGCAAACAATACAATTTGCTGTGGGGTTTTGGTTTGGTTTGGTTTGGTTTTTTTGGTGTACTGTTGTCCCTGTCACACACAAGGAGTGACTGGTGCACTCACCTGGCAATGTCAAAAAATGGGGAAATAATGGAGTTGTTTAATAGATGCTGAAGCCCAAACCAAAATGTAGGATGGATAGGTAAAATTTTGGGGTTTAAGTATGAACAGGTACTTTTTTTGCATTATGCTTCAATAAAGCATTTAAAGATAGTCATGAATAATAAGTAAGTAATTTTATGCTGAATGATTGCAAAGCATAGAAATGTTCCCTCTCTCTCTCTTTTAAGTGTAAAAATTTCTTCCACTAAAGGGCATATATTCCTTTCATTCCTGAGATGCAGCTTCCATTGATGCCAGTTTATGGTCCTGAAACTTTGGCTGAAGATTAAGAAGAGAGACCTTTATGGGTTTTTGTCTTCTAACAATTTGAATCAAATACTTTCCCTGGAAAATGTGTTTTACATGTATTTTTAAATTCTAGATTTTACAGTAATGTCTCTTTTTCTAAGAAACTTGCATTTTGAAAATGTTGTGACATATTACATTAATTGAATATACAGCCTGAGAAACTGGGAGCGCCTTTTCCTTTGCACTGAATGTATCTGAGCAGACTGGAGGCTCACTGCATAATTTCCAGCAGAAAGAGGAAAAGAAAAACGTTTCTCATTAAAAGCAAGATCAGTAACACAAGAAAGAAGCAGTATCACTATCTTCTATCCATTAAATGAACTCCTGTCATTGCAATTCCAAGAGTTTGTGAAAGAGAAATCTCAGCCTGACAGGCTATTCCAGGTTACAGTGAAGTTCTTGCTGTCCCCTAATTAGAGACTTTCTTCATAGTTATTATTTTGCAGCATAACTATGATATTAAGACAGTCACATGAAAACACAATCCTTCATGTATCAGTGCTCCTCTTTCTAGATATTCCTTATTGGTTTTCATTCTGTGACACCTCTGCAGTCATTTTTTTTTTAGCTGACTACAGTTTCTGTCCCTGACTGTGATTACTCTTTCCATGCAGGAGCAGAATATACAGGTCAGCTGCATCTCTAACACTCTTCAGTATCCTTGGGTGGTCACAGAGAACTCCATAACAAAACCACTTTTTAGTCCAGTTAGTCAGGTTGCAGATGTTTTTCTCATGCAGGTTCACATCAGCTAAGTTGGGCTAACAGGTCACTGCTGCCTCACAGGATGGTCGCAATCCTGTCCTCCTGTGTTACACTTCCCTTGCTTCCCTTGTGCTGGCTCTCAACTCCTGCCCCTCTCTGAGCTCAGGGGTCACTCAGTACCAAAAGTACCTGGGCCCAGTACCAAGGGCAGAATGTGTGTGGGCATTTTACTGATTTGGCAAGAAAAGTGTGCTCACTGCTGGCCAGAGACACCCCTTGCTGGTGGATGCAGAGGACCCTGTGGAGCATGGAGGGGGCCATGGGAAGAGGAGCAGGGCCAGCAGGAACGCGGCTGCAACTGTGACACTCGTCTCCCTGTAAGGCTGGCAAGCAAAGTACTGAATCGTGTGCTTCTCCAAAAGACAGGAAAGACAAATGATATCTCAGCAAGATAGTTATATTTAAAGCAGTGTTATCTAAATGAAAAATAGCCCCCAGCCTGCAAGAGCTTGGTAAGAAGAGCTTCAATTTTTGGTATGAGTGTGGCAATGAATGAGCTGTTTAGAACCTTATTGACAGCATTTGCATAGACACAGTGCTTGTGAGATTGCAGTTTGTCACTTGCTGTGTACATGTCATTTTTTCTTTTAAATCTGTGATAAAGTAAAAAAGTTTCTAAAGCTTATATTAATGATGGGATGTGCAAATTCATCTTTGTACAGAAGGCTCTCCTTAGATATTGAGAAGGTAGAAAACTAAAAAGCAGTTTTGTAGATCCTTTTTCCCAGTTCTATCAGTTATGCCTAACCAGCCCAAACCCCTCTACTACACCACTAAGATTCTCCTGCATGAAATGTAACTATTACACAGGATGAAGCCCCCATTTTCCCACTTAAACACAAAGTACTTGATTCCTTTACACTGGTATTCCTCAGCTGCCAGAAAAGTCAAAAAAACTTACCTTTACTGTTGCACACACTGCCCAAGCACTATTTCTTTTCACCTCATTTTTGTGTGGTGAAACAGCATCACGACCAGCAGTTTTTTAGTAGCTGTCTCAGAGGTCTTTCATAAGAAAAGCTTAAGAAATGAGAGAAGAAAATGAAAATAACTCTGAGAAAATAAATCTTTGTATCATAATAATAGATAAGATTTTTATTGGGAGAGGGCCACATTGTTGTTTTGCATTATCAGTTTAAAATCTGAAAACACGGGCTGATGAACTCCAGTCAAAAACCTGCTGCTGGCACTAGTGTGGATATTTGGCACAAGGTCACTGGTAGAAATTTCATATTGGTTGTTCTCGCTTGTGTCCCTGCTTACGAAAAGTAAACGTATTATAAAAGTAAAAATTACTATTACTTAATTTTTCTGGGATCTGTGGCAATGTTAGTTCTGGTTTTCTAATCCCCACCAAAACAAGCTTTCCCTGTTAGTCAGTGACATAACTTCTGCCTTCAGGCAGGCATGGCAGTGCTTATGTATTTGGAGCACCCACCCTTTCTCAGATTGCTTCGCTTGACGTGCAAGTCTGCAGGAGGGTGGATGACTTTTACAACATCTATTGAAATTATTTGAAATAAAGTATAACTCATAGTGCTTAACAATATAAAATCATAACCTAATTATTGATAATTCCTTTTAATATTTATGCTACTATACTAATAATGAAGAACTCATTTAGTATTAATATGGATGTTCTAAGTAGCATTTCCCCTGTAATTTATTGTTCATTAATGTATCATTATTAGAAAATATTTCCCTCTCATGTTTTAGTGTTGCTGTAAAGCTGAGTATACGGATAAAGTTGAGATAAGAGTTTACCTTTGCAAGTAGCAAAAGACAGAGGGAAGGTTATATTCCTGCTTCAGGTCTCACTGATCTTGCAATTTGAAAGCGGATAAGTGAAGAGCAAAATCTAATACTTCTCATCTGTGTCTGACACTGCTGGTAGGGACGCAAAATGAGCAAACCCCATATTGACCCTGGAACGAATCAGCACTGTAGAACATGCAAAATGGTGTAGCAATTAAATTTGCATTACAGTTGCTATACAATAGCTCCTAATGTCAAAGAAAGTTATTGAATTTAAAATTGGGTTTATTTCCTTAGAAGTTTAACCTAATATAATCCCATATTTTGAGCAAGTGATTTGGCTAATTTGCCTCATGTTGATGTCCTCTTCCCTTCAATGGCATCCACTTTATCATGTTTGCAAGGGACTGAAAGGAAGTCTTCATTTATTTTTCCTTTCTGTTGTGGCTATTCGTGTGTTCCAGCAGATTATAATAGTCCTGTGTTTTGGAAGATTAACTGAAATACAGAATTGAGTATTACTTTTTCCTGTATTCAACTTGTTGTTCTATATTGTTGCAGTTTTTCAAGCCAAATCCTCTACTGTTAAGCCCTGGGTGAGTGGCTGCGTAAGAGGAAGCTAAATCCTTTCACCTTTAATGGTATTATTTCAAACATGTTTTAAACCTCCCCAGCTATTTGTAGTGCTCTTTTCACCAAGTGAGGAAATTGTGATGATTTCCTGTCATGAGAACAATGCTGCTGTCCTGAGCATCTCAGCCTTGGAGGGTCAGTGGGAGCTGCAAGCGTGGTTGCTGCAGAGACCAGCATGTGTTGTGGGAGCTGTGGAAGTGCTGAGGAAGCTGTGAGGACAAAGCAGAGCTCCTACAGCAGCCACACGTGCTCTCCACCATAAACAGGTTGCTGTGACACCTGAAGGGTGACTGTGTGATTGTGGTGTGTGCTACAAATCCATCATTAATATTCCTGTGAATCGTTCATGCATGTCCTTTCAGACAGCACCAGGGGTCCTCTGGGTTTGCCACGCTCAGGGGTGGCAGTTTATCCTGCTCTGGGTGGAACCTGGTACAATGTCTGTTCTCCGCACTACTAGGTGTGTGTAGTTTAACACTAAGAATATTTTCCTTAAAACACTTGCTGTATTATTTATTATTTTCTGTGACAGTAGTAGGTGTTGCCTTCTCAAGCTGCTGGCACTATGAATGAGATGGCATTAACAAAGCATATTAGGCTGGTGCCATGTCTGTAGCACTCCTGTGCTGGTCAGCAGGGGCTTCCCTGTGTACCTCCCACAGCAATGCCTTGAAGCAGTGGATGTTCAGGACTGTGCTGTATGGGTAGAACCCCCAGGCTGCTTTTTTACCTCAGTGGCTCTCTGGAAGTTATCCCTGCTGTTGAGCCTTCAGGTTATCTGGATGTGATAGCTAAGATGCAGTCTTAATAATATGACTTGTAAGGGATTTGTCATGCACTTGTAAGCATTTTGGAATACAGCAACACACAAGGATCTTGAAATATATTCCCAGCAGAGAAGAGTTTCACATCTCACTATAAATGACTTATCAAATGACTACATATTATTTATATCTGCATGGAGTTTAGTATGAATGGTTTGTTAGACACACTTTGTCAACAACCTCTACAAATGCATTTACTTTAAGTGTTGAACATTTCATTATAAATGGCTTACAGAACATATCCATAACCTTGATAACTCCATTCACTTTGTTAGTAATGGCTCCTCGAACACTTAACGCATAACAATAGCCAAAACATATATAAATATTTCATTGCAAATCTATTGTTACTTATTTATAACATGCTCACCAAAAGCATTACAGGGTATTTATTAAACATTTATAGATTATTTTTGCTACAACTGGTATGTGATATAAATGCATTATTCATCTCACTGTAAATCGTTGTTGGGCATCCCTTAAAAATAAAGTGGTACCAAGAGGATTTGGGGTCTATAGAATTTGGAGAGGTTCATTTTAATCATGTGCAGTTGAGATTCTGCTTTGTGTTTATTTTTGTTGAATTCAATGAAAGAGGAAAGAAATAAGGAGAACAGCAACTCTCAGTAACCACAGAGAAAGTGAGGAAATGGTTGCCCTGAAGCCCCTGGCCACTTACCATGCTCTGTCCTTAATACCTGCCAGCGATTGCGCACCCAACTTGGGAAACTGCAAGTGCTTCTTTTCACACAGCTATTCTGCTAGGGGGTCAGATGGCATAATTTCTGGAACTAATAATTTGGAATGAAGGCTGCTCTCTGCAGCCATTGTTTTTATTTGATCTGAAACACTTTTCTGCTGGTTTCCAGTACCCCAACCTCATCCCTTTCCTCGAGCAGTGGGCAAAGTCCAGAGACTCATTGTGTGCACGTGAACACATGTGGGTGTGAGGATTCCAGCAGATCAAACGAGTTTGGAGATGTGGGGTTTTTCCAAACGCTTTATCTGATGCCTACAGTCTACAGATAAAAAAAAAAGACATTCCTTGAAGTCAACATATAGTAAAGAAATTGCTCCTATCTTAAAGAGAGGACAATCCAGGATTTTGATTCTCTTGGCATTTGTACAGTGGTTCAATAATACATATGAATATTTCCTTTCCCCTGGGTAAAGTTACTTGAATATTCAAGTAAGAACCCATCTCAAGTTGGTGACAAGATGCTATCAGCATATACCTAGCTATTCTCTGGCACAGTTTACCATTTTGCTACTCAATAACTGTAAATAGATGGGGTAATTTAAACTCTTACCTGGCTTTCAGGAGAGCTGGATTCCCCCAAAACAAGCACATCATTTTACTGAAATGACCATGGCTATATGAAAGGCTTTAAACCTATTAAATTATTCCTTGTTGTTTTTCTTGTAATGCATTTATCCATCTATTCTCAAGTAACAGTTCCTCATTAATAGTGCTTTTGTGTTACAGGTTATTTTTCCTCTTTTGTTCTAAATTATTACCTCTCTAATTTTCCTCTAATATAAAGGGAGGATATAGCTGAATGTTTCCACAAATGGGGGCGTGTAAGTAAAGAACCGGGATAATCTCTCAAACTCATTTTCTCCTGGCCTCATGATGTTTGATTTGTTGCTAATATATCAGGATACGACACCACTTATTTCTTTAGGGGAAGGTGTTAAGAAGTGCTAGAAGTATCTGCTTCACTTTGGTACTCGTAGTCTCCATTTCAAACCCATGTAAATACTTTGGAGACTTGCGCTGTCCCCGTGTCATTCCCACACAGCATCCAAATTCCACAGACAAAACCAGGGCAGCTGCAGAGGAGAGCTCAGGGGCTGTGGGCCAAAGGAAGTGCAGAGTCCCCAGGAGGCCAACCACCCATGTATGACTGCATTGTGCATTTGCTTTCTCCATCATGTTTATTTTGCAGTTCTGGAGTTATTTTGTATTCTTGTCCTGATAACTTAAGTGGAAAGAAGACCACAGTGGTGGAATGAAATAAACTGCTTTCACTGAGGAGGGGAAACTCGGTAAAAACATGGTTGCACAATTTGTGCCATCTCTGCAGGGCTGCAGAAAGCCTGTGGACACGGCAGCAGAACGTGCAGTGCCTCCTGTGTTTCTGAGGGCATTTCTGGAGCAAAAGCCACGTGTCCATATCATTCTTCACTTACTTATCACTGGATTCAGGGGATCTTGTGGACAGGGAGCTGGACTTGACAGCACTTTTATCACTGCACTTCATTATTTTGAAGCTGTTTTGGTTTGGAGATGATATTTGTTTAGTAATTCTTCTCACATAAGTGTGTAACACAGAAGCAGCACTTAGTGAGAAATCTTTAATTTGGCTTTCAGTATTTCAAGCTTTTTTTAAAGTGTTTGTATGTTTGATGTGAGATTCAATATGAATCTCATTACACAGCCTGGCACAATTTGTTGCAAAAATCTATTGGTGCAATGGCCACTTTTAACAGGTGCTGTTTCTTCAAAAATCAGTGGATGCTGTTAGATTTTTTTTGGCATTTTCAAATGCTCATTAGTGTCATCCTCAGGGGTCTAAGATGGTCATTATTAAAGAATGAGTTCTCAAGAGAAAAAAGCTCTGCTGCCAGAAGCCAACAAGTCACAGAAGTTCAGTAGTTGCTAGGCAAGCCACTTATTGAGGTGGTGCATGGATAAATTAGCTTTCAAAGTCTTAAGCTGAACATGTAAAGAACACAGATGTCATGTGGCATATTCTCCAGAGGTTAAATTTAGGTTTCACTGCCAATTTTAAAAGGAGGGAAATGTCAGCTAGCACAGAGCTGAGGTTGAAGGTTTGTTGCTTGTGCAAATTCCACTGACATTGACATTAACTGACTCTGGAAGATAAACTATGGATCTGCTTCAGCTGTCCATGATTTCATCTGTATTGCTTGTTAGTTCTCCAGTTTGTTCCAGCACAATACCAATTTGCTCCAGTTGACTTGACAAGCTTATGTTTTGTGCCTCTTATTTGTCTGGAGGTAATTTATAATCCCAGCTACATCCCTGGTGTGATTGCACAAACAGACAGGTATTATTTGTTCTGTTTGTCAACACTGGGAAGTTACATAATATTGAAGCAGTAAGTTTATAAACCTAGATTTTAGCAATGTGAGATTTAGGAGTGAATGTCTATAATACAACAAAAATGTAAAACTTCAGAATAGTCACAGATATTTTGTTTTTGAAGAGAAAAAATTTCCAAATGAACCCAGAGATGAAAGTGAGAAATATCCTTCTTTTTCCCCTAAAAATCTTGCTTTCTTTTTACCTAAACACAATATATCTCTGGGTTTTGTTTAAATAGAAGATTCTTTGTAAACTTCTTTGTAAACTATGCAGAGGCATTTTCTTATAAAGGGGACAAATAAACCTTTTAATGATATTTTGAACTCACACACTGCTTGACCCCCTTCTTTTCCATTCTGGGCTTTGTCCAGCTCCCACCTTAGTTACTGGGAGATGTCACATTTACTTAATTAGGAATTAGTCCATACCTTGCACCTTCACCAATTGCTGTTTTAATTGAAACCATCCTTAGAGCTGCTTCCATCCATGGTGTTCATTTGTGTGGCGTTCTCAGGAACAAACCATTCCAGTTGTTTAATTAAAGCAATATTAAAATAAAAACCCCTCTAGGAGTGTTTGGGGGCAGCCTGTACTGAGCCCTGTGCAGGTTGTTCAGCGGTGACACGGGTGAAAGGCTTGCTGTCCTCGTGGTGGCACTGTCACCATGCCAGCCCATGTGGGTCACTGCTGCCAGCTCTGCCTGATGTGGCATGGGAGGGATGTCCCAGGGCCCCCAGGGGTGGGGCTGGCCAGCTCAGTTGCATTTATGTGCAGATGTGTGGATATTTTCTGGTTTTTAACTTTTGCTCTGGCTTTACTGTCACGGTGTCTTTAGTGGTCTGGCCTGTCTCAAGCCACGCTCCCACATTCCTCATATCCAGCCTTGTGCTTTGCCTGGCACTCAATAAAGCATCAGTGCTATTCCAGTGAGGAAGGACAAGTCGTAGGAAAATGCAGCACTCTTGTACAACAGCCCTTTGAATGCAGCTGCCTCTTCCCCTCAGTCTAAGCCCACCAAAAAACATTTATTGTGGCTTTTCATTCTCATGGGTAATCCCAGCCCCACGGCTGCCTGCAACCAGCAAGGGAGTGAAACCTATTCCAGTCTCCACAGAGGTCACCTTTTTGATAAAAGCACAAACCAGCTAATTAAATTAATGTAATAATTGTACCTAGCCAATTACCTATTTCCTACCTGTACTATGGTCTTAATGAGCTGAGATAATGAACTATAATGTAATTAAAACCTGGGGAGGGAGGGAAGGAATAAAAGAAATGGTAGTTTTCATATACACTAGCCTCTTTTGTAATGGCAGGGGGGAAAAAAGTTCAAGATTGTTGAATGGAAAACGGTTAGTGAGGAAGAGAGGTTTCAGGCTTGAGTCCTGCTGAGGCCCTGCCTGGAACTCTGCACCTGAAAAATATCCCTGGCATTGCAGAAATACTTGAAATATGCTCATTAATGCTTTTCTGGGACCATTCTTATAAAATCTGTGTAGGAGAATGATCATTTAAATGAAACTGCAGGTCTAAGGTGTCCTTGAGGAGTAGGTTGTCCTAATGTGTATCCTGTGAAATCCTGACCCAGGTACCTGATGTATCACAGAGCTTGTCTGGTTTGGGTCTGGTTTTGCCTTTGGGTTTGTGGCATATTTGGGCACATCCTGGCCAGCACACCAAGCTCCCTGTGGGCAGTGGTGGAGTGTGTGATGTCCTTCATTGTCCCCAGGGGAATTTCAGGGGGCTCCTGGCAGACCTGGATCTGTACCAAGGCTCTGGTGTCTGTGTCTGGTGGGGGAGAATGACACAGGTTACTGAACCCAGAGTGGAGGCTGCTCCAGTCAAGCACTAAAGGCATAGGGAGATAGTAAAGTAAAATTGAGACTCCTGCTGTGCAAATCCAGGTTTGTTTTCTCTAAATTAAGTTATGCTTAAGCTATTAGGGATACAGTGCAATAGATCCATTAAATGTGCCATTCCAGAGCTGCTGGAAAGCAATTCACATTTCAACTTTAGTATCTTAAAATCCAGCACTGGTTTTAATTATTAATAGGCTTCATGCTATTATCGTTTGCTTGCACATATACATTAATCATTACATGGGTTTGCTAATTTTTTGTTTTGTTCAAAAATAAATAAATAAACTGTGACAAGATGCTCAGAGTCCTCAAGAGAATATGTTTCCCTCTGATGGGCAAGTAACATCTGTGGGCATTTCTCTGGTTTAACAGCATGTCTGTCAGAAACTTGGTGATTCAGAAAATTTACTAGCACTCACCTAATGATTAATTAGCCCTCTCTGTAAGGAATGGGGTCTCTTCATTATGCACATTGTCACCAAGAGTTTCATCTGTTTGCTGTAACACGTATGCTGGAGACTTAATAAGTGGAATTGCAGCAGTCCAGAAATGAGTTAAGACTGTTTTTGTGAGCAGAATGGGTGTTCAGCTCTAAAAATTTAAGGAAATCTCCAAGGATTTGAATCAACATAGGCCCATGTGGTATTCTAAAAAAAAAAAAAAAAAAGTTGTTTTGTATGAATAAATATACTGTAGGACATTAATTTAAACCAAAATTAGTTGTCTGGAAATACATTATATTAGATCAAAGACAGAGGGAGAAATTATTTTAACAGAAATAGTATTTCATTTATTTGTAACATGAACTATCTGGAAATGTTTTTTAAAGACCATCTCATTTGTAAGGTAAGTTAAGCGTTCCACTTGGCCAAACCTACGTCCAGCCTTCTGCTTCATGAAGCCTTCAGCTGCGAGCATGGGGTCTTTAATGTGCTGAAGGAAAAGGTCAGGCTGACACTTCAGGACTTAAATCAAAATAATTTATCATCCGCACACAGAGAAGGTAAAGATTTGTTCTGGTGGGTGAATACATCCAAATCTGGCATATTTCTTATGAAAATCCATATTTGGTTAACCATCACCTCAGTTTAAACTCTGTAACTTTTAGCTCATCACTCACACCATGTGTGTCTCGGGAGGTCAGTTAAGATTGATTGTTCACAGCTGATGAGAATCCACAACACAATTCCTCCATCTCAGGTGGGTGGGAAGCAGATATAATTCGTGGCTGTAAATTGGCAAGAGAATTGCCAATGGCTTGAGCTAATGGCAGCAGCTGAGCTCCCTCAGGTCCCAGCAGGTAATGATTACAGCAATCATGGCTGCTTCTCACTCTGCCATCCCACAGGAGATGCTCTGCTGCTCTCTCCTCTGAGGAACAGGAGGTAGTTGTCAGTAGTTCTGTGTTTCTCTTTGAAACACTCTATGCTCTGATAGATTATTATTTGCCATCTTAAGTTCTCCCTGTCCTGTCACCATAGAGGGAGTGGAAGTGAACTCCCATTTGCAAGCAGCACCGGCTGTAGGAAGAAGAATTTGTCCAAGGTAGGTTTGGGGCTTTGGGGGTTTTTGTTGTTCTTATTGGATGATGTAGGGAAAAATTTCCTTTGCTCTGCCTTTGGAAAGATGAAAAGCTTTGTCTCTGTGTATATAGATGATTCCCCAGCCACATTCATTGCTGTTGATCATGTTCTAGTCACTTGTAGTCATCTCCCATTCCATCATTCACTTTTATGCTTCTTAGCATTTCATCCACTAAGCAAGATAAGGACATGTTCCAGTCCCTGTGTCTGTAGCTGGACATCAGACACAGGTGACTGAGTGTCCTGCTTGGGTGGCCCTGTAAGCAAACAGTGAACCCAAGGTTTGCTGAGCTGAGGTATGGTTTGAATGAAAAGACAAAAGTTACTCTGCCTGGTTTCCTTGTTTATTGCCATAAAAGCCTCAATTTCCTCTGAAAAACAGAAAAAGAACCACCCAGCTTCTGTAAGATCTTTCCCAAAGCCAGCTAAACTGGTCATGAAATGACCTTTTCTTTAATGGAGACTGAAGAGGAGACTTGGACATCCTCTTGACTTCAGCTCTACTGGTGGCACAGACTCAGTGCAGGGATCTGTGGTGGAGGTTCAAGCCTGGAAGAGCACCCAGACTTATAGGGGAAGCTTAAGTGGTTAAATAGATGCATGCAAGTTGTGTTTCACTTTTTCTAAATTCAAGTGCTTGATTTACTGGATTTTTTTCAAAGATTAAGATTAAATTATTCTCTGCTATAAAATTAATATGTTCAAGAATTTTTATGGCAATTAACTTTTAGTCTTGGAATGGGTGTGTATGCAGGAAAAATCTGTGGTGCTGGTTGTGGGATGTTTTTTGTTGCTTTTTCCTCCTCATATCTCCAATAAGAAACCAGAAAAATTTCATGTGACTTGCATATCTAATTAAAACTATTCAGCACAGCTTGAATTTACAATTTTGATTTCTTGCAGTAATCTGCTTGTGAACAATCTAGAGGCAAGGAGTTATTCATAGAAACTGTTGAGTAAATAATTTTCAGATAATGAAAACATTCAAAAAAGTCAAGATAGTTAATTAGTGAGCAGAAGAAATTAAATTAATTGAATGAATAATTCATAATGAATTATTTGCCCAGCTCTATTTTACATAGTGTAGAAGGTCTGAAGAAGAGCCAGTGTTTGAATTAACTCCAAACAGAAAACCACATCTCTATTTCTGCTGTGTTGAGGTTATTTATTGATGTGTAAAAACAAGCTGGGTGAGCCAGTCTATTTAATCATCTTTCTCTTTTTGCTCTGTAATGTGAGTCATGCTGGATTTGAGACCCATAGATGCTTTGCTTCCAAATGTGCATTAGGGAATATGTGTTACAGGGTTCTTTGTTTTTTTAAAATATATTTAAATAGTATGAGAGAAGCATGATTAGAGCTGAAAATGCTCTGTAAAAGCTATAAATTAGGTATATGTTTCTGTAGCAATGCTTACAGTTGACATATGTCACAGCCTTGGCAAAATAGTCTTGGTTAATTCTATTTTGACATTGAATAGATCTGCGTCCAAAAGATAGCTTAGTGGAGCAGAATTGTTTTGCTTGGAGGTTGGTTTGCCACTTTTTTTTTCCTTAAGAATTTCTTACTTTGCTGTGTGTCCTTTGTGGCAGGCAGGGAGAAGTTTTAATGTCAATTAAATAGTGAAATATTGAAAATCTAA
>JAOXXN010000205.1:4712274-4737798 GCA_026770055.1 Myrmophylax atrothorax
AAGGGCCTGTATTATATATTGACCATAAAGTTTGGTCTTGAAAACTGAGAAAATGATTGTCCAGACCTCTGCCCAAACTGCAGGTGTGTAATTGGCTTAGGACAAAACGCGTTCATACAAAAGCAGCTGGCTTAGTGTTTGAATATTATTTCATCAGTCTTGACAAGGTAACCAATATAGAAACGAGATGATGGCAGTGAGAGGAGAAATCACCTTTCTGATGTTTGGGGAAACAGGAGCTCCTTTTCGAAGGGTTTGGCTGTGCCTTGTGGGAGCGGCTTTTGTTAGCCATACAAGACATACTGTGTGTGTTTCTCAGACATATTTCTGTCACCCTTTCCTAACTGAATAACAGTTGTTTTCCTTACACCTACTATGTATTTGACCTATAAAGAAAAAATAATTAGTAGCCTATTACCAGGTATGTTAATGGCTTGATAAAGTTTTGAAATACAGCACACCAAATGCCATACTGTTTATGTAGTTCTTAATACCTTTGTTATTTCCTTTTGCTATTTGATGACCAGGTTTTGCTGGAATATGTTTTGCAATTACAATAAGAGATTTAATGTTGTTTTGAGCTCTGCCAAAGTCTGATTAGATTTTCAGTTTTGGCCTAAGTAATTTCTTTGTGCTTCAATTTTCTCTATATAAAATGCTCAGATTGCAGGGCTTTAGATTGCAGATCCTGGTAATTAACTGCAAGTCTGATTTTTAGTTCAGCATAAGGTTAACCAGCTTCCATAAAGCAAAATCCTATTTATTCAGCATGAAAGGATTATAGGGAAGACATAAAGTAACAAAAAAGTAGTTTATGCACAAGTCTGGGTCACCAGGAAGTCATCAGCCCTGACATGGAGCTCCTAATAGAAGAACAGTGTGTAATAACCTCTCAGGGCTCTTCTATGTTTTTGTAGCAATGCCACATCACTCCCAGATCATGGAAGAAACCTCTCCCCACAGATAAGAGCGTTTACTGTCTACATTTATCAGTCATTGTGTGCTTTCCTCAGAAAACAAACTCTGCTGCTTCCAATATCATTGTGAAGTAACAACTTTCATCAGTGAACTCACCCCCTGCACCAGTGCCCTGAATCCCTGCAGGATGCCCTCCTACAACAGGAATGCTGCAGGCTGACACTGCAACATCCAGACAGACACCACTCTCACTGCTGCTGGTGGGAGAGTCAGAGGCTGCAAAGCTTGCCCGGGAAGAGAGACTTTGAGGGAATATCCTGGAATGCTTTCCCTGTGCTTATGCCTTTTCCTGGAGCATTACCTTTGGCAACAGGAAGGGCAGCTGAACCTGCTCTGGGCTTTGGGCTGACCCTGTATGGACATTCTTATGCTATGAGAGACTGAGATACAACTAACAAGCGTCATCATTTTCAGTGGTACAACAGGTACCAACGTTCTCATACCAGGCTGCCAAGAGGACCCAAAAGGTGTTGTGCTTGGTCCAGTACAATAAGAAACAAGCTGTGGCCTGAAGGTCTTTACAGGCCAACCAGATAAGACTGCCAAAGGTTAGGAGGGAAGTAAGAGCTGAGATAAGTGATGTGATTTGTTCAAAGAGCTACAGCTAGAGCTGGGAGAAGCCTCAGGGTCTTGCTTGTTTTTTATTCTGTAGGTCAAACAGCTTAGATTTTACTTCTCTGTTGCAGCTTCTTTTATATGTACTAAGCCCTTTATTTCAAAATTGTAACCATCACCTTTTCACATTTACTGTCTTCTGTATTAATGAAAGCCACAAAGTTCAAATTATCTCTGTTAGGATGGGTGAGATGGTATAACATTTTTCTTATTTACTTGGATCCTGATTCAGTTCTAACTATCAGCCTGTGTTTTAATCCTAGTATTGCTCAAACTCAGTATGCCTTTCCTGGATGGAAGGTTTCTGTTAAATTGAAAGTATTCTGGTGTTTGTAGGACTGAGCAGTTACTCAGTCTCATTGTGCATGTCACAGTGTTAAGCCCTAGAGAGGCTGAAAACTTGCCTCTTCATCCAACACAAATATCTAATTCTTCAGGGGTCTATCTTTTGCTGCAGAGAGGTACAAATATTCTCAGCAATCCTGCAAATATACATTGAATACATTGAAACTTTCTGAAAAATTGGGCAGGTTCTTTTTGTCGGTCTTTTTTCTTCTTGATTTGTATCTATTCTCCAACTACTTTACTTCTGTTTATACCTTTTTTTAATTCCTCCTCCGGTGAAAGACTAGTTGTCTGTCCCCTGGTAATTTGTAGAATTTATGCCAGAAGCTCCTTCTTCAAAGATGTATCTATACAAAAATTC
Source organism: Myrmophylax atrothorax (assembly GCA_026770055.1). NCBI lineage: Eukaryota > Metazoa > Chordata > Aves > Passeriformes > Thamnophilidae > Myrmophylax > Myrmophylax atrothorax. The sequence goes on from JAOXXN010000205.1 coordinate 4,714,574, forward strand.
TCAGGTGAGTATTGCTCTCCCTTGAAGTGAGCAGTCCTTTCTGCAAAAATAAGAAAATCATACTCTGTCATTCCCAAAGACCAGGACAGATCTTTCTTTTTTTGAAGAATATATTTTAAATCACAGTCACTTTGAATTCCTGTATTTCCTTTGTACCTGCACACTTTCCAGTTCTCCTGTTTGACAGCAGCAGGTAAAGCTTCTCCCCTCCAACCTTTGAAGTTAGTGAGGGGAGAAGTGATTATGAGACCTGAGGCAGTGATGGGAAATGGGGGTGATGAGAGGACAAGGTGGCCATGACTTGCTTGGAGGAATGCAAAGACACAAAGCAGCTCCATTGCAGAACTCTTGTTTTCAGGATTGAGCTCTGGTGGAATTCCAAGCTGTGCCAAGCACTGAACAGCACTCAGTGCAGCAAAGAACACGTGTCCTCCTTCCTGGTGAGAGGCAGCAGAGGTCTCTGGTGACTGGGAGTGTGGACAGAGCTAGTTATCCCTGTGTGCAACAAAAAAGTGGATGTATGATGGGGCATGGAGCAAAATGGCAGGAACACTTCTGGTTTTTTTTGCTCTCCCCAATGCACATTTAGAATATAGTTTGAAATAGCTGGGAAAGTACTACTTTCTAGTGGTTATAATGCAAAATTAGTTCTAAGGAAGCCATCTGATGGGATGGAAACATGGGGTTTGACACCTCTGTACTTCAGGCTGACTGAATACACAGTAGTGTCTGGGCAACTTTGTCATTTCAGCACAGCTTGGAAGCACGTGGGCAACTGTAGTCATAGAATTAGTTTAATTTGATTTCTACACTACTGATCTTGGTCCACGTTTGTCACCTGCATAAAACCAGTAAGAAGTGAAATTGAGATCCTGCTACAATATTAAGTGCTTGATCAAACAGAAATGCTTCTGGTCTCTCTTCATACACACAGAAACCCCAGCAGAGGAGAAAACTGCTTTGTAGTCTTGTCACTATAGAAGAAAAGAAAGCTTTGCTTGTTCTACTTTTTTCTGTCTTTGAGTTGAAAAATTCGGGGCATCAGTGGCTTGCTAAAAGGTTTGGGATTTCCTTGGCTTAAATAATAAATGGTAACAATGATACCTACTGCTTTACAATTAAAGTACTTACTGTATCTGTTAGCAATGATATTTCAGACCTCCCAGTTAACCAAATATGTATGCCAAAGAGGTTCTCAGCAAGATGAATTTTTTTAAATCCTGAAGTGAAATTCGGTACATGGAAATGGCCACACCACCTCCTCCTTGTTGGGTGGTGAGTCACAAACTGCCCCAGTAAGTGTGAACATAAGGTGTTGCTCCAAGCTGCTGTCATGACCTAAAAGCATTTTAACAGGTGATCAGGTTATGTGAACAGGAGCCTCAAAAATAGGTTTTACTGGTGTTGGTCACCAAAAACCCCTAATAGGATCTTTGGCCAAGATCTGTGCCAGGCCATCTCTGCCTGAGTTTCAGATGAAGATATGGCAGACTTTACTGTTGGCTATTCAGTGTCAGCATCATCAGATGGATGAGAAATTATGAACTAATAAACTATCCAGTTGTTACAAATGTCAGTGGATTGAACTGAATTTCACAAATATCGGCATATTCAGGTAACTTTTTTCTTGTCACCGAATTGCTGTGCTCAGTTCATCTTCCTAAGCAATAACCACATGAATATTAGATATATTTCCCTATTTCATATTTTTGGTTTATTTCTGTGTTGCCAATAATATAATTAGATACAAACTAGTAAAAATTTGGGGGCACTTGTGTGTGTGTGTATTGAAAGAGCTCCTTAACATGCAGTACTATGACGATATCATTGTTGGTAAAAAAAGCTAAGAACATTGTTTTGGTCATTTGTGTCCCTCTAAAAAAATAAAATTAAAAAAAAAGTGCATTTACACTTTAATATTGTATCATATAAATAGACATCTATAGCTCTGCATACATTATTAATACGGGTTTATTGCCTCCTTTATTGGTTTCACTACTGCTGCTCCTCTGGGGAAGCCACGGAAAATACAAAAGGCTGCACAAATGCCCACATTGCAGGAGCCACTATATACAAAGCAAATAAGATTGCACAAGTACAAATATTCACTGGAGCCACTGCCTGCAATTCCTGTAACGTAATAACCCACAGTCCACAAACCCTGTCCTCCGAGCAGCTACTATGATTGCAAGTACTTAATGCTGGGGAGTTTTTTAGCTACACTTGTGCTGCTATTTGAATACTAAAGAAAATTTTATCCCTGTATTTTCTGACAGAAAAACAGAATTCTTGTTGAGCAGGAAAGAAAACTATAAATATTACTCAGAATTGGTACAACTGTGTAGTAGGTACTGAGGAGGCCTAGAACTGAGTTTCTCTCTGAAAGGAAAACACTGGAGAAAGGATTATTTTCAAAAGGTACCCTTGTGTCAACTACTGACTTGCATTGTAGGAAAACTTCCGAACTAGAGGATCCCAGTCTCTTGTCACACAGGTTACAAGTTCAATAATCCCCATTCCCAGCAGTGTGAGAGGATTTGGAGGTTTTGTTTTGTTGTTTTGTTGGGGTTTTTTATGGGTTGGTTTGTTTGTTTTGGTTGTGGCTTGTACTACTTAGCACAAGAACAAACTGTGCCAAGTTTGCAGTTGGACAGTGCTGGGTCTTGCTGCAGGCTGGCCCAAGAGCAGAGGGACTGCAGTCTGAGTGCCCGGTATTCCAAGGAAAACTTCTAGGTGCTGCCCTCGTTGGTCCCTGAGCTATGGCAGCTGGCAGAGCACCATTTCCTACTTCAGTCTCCTTGTTTCAGAAGGGCAAGCTCCTGCCTTCCTCAGGATTTGGAAAGGTGGCTGCCTTCCCTGGCAGATCTTCCAGTATAAAAGGAGCTTTCTGTAACTAAAAGGAACCAGGGAGGAGCTCTGCAAAGGTCCCTGTGAGCCTGACACCTTGTGCTCAGGAGCAAGTGCTCTGACTCTTCCACTCCTACCCCTGTCTGCATTGATAAGCCTCTCTTACCTGACATGAGCTTTTATTGCCCTTGACTGCTCTCTATTTATACAAAGGTTAAATCTTCCCCTCTGTGCTTTATAGCAATATACTGTTTAGAAAACAGTGTTTCCATTGAATGCAATAAAAGCAGGTGAATTTGGTGTGATTGTTGGGGCTTTGTTTGGGTTTTTTTTTTTTGTTTGGTTGGTTTTTTTGTTTTTATTTTTTAATTTTTCTTCCCCCTGACAACAGGTCATGGAGTAGGTGCAGCTTAAACTGTTTCGTGTTCTGACATGCTGCAATTATCCCTGCAACAGGGGAGTCCCAGAAGGCTCAGCACAGTGCAAGTCTATTGTGTTTAGAGATATGCCCACTAAAAAGGGGGAAAAGTTACACCTTTTAAATGATTTGATGGGCTGATTTGTTTTTTAACTTCCCTATTGCCAATGGGACACTTGACAGCAATTTCAAATGGCTCACTTGCCATGCAGGTGTGAGTGGGGACTTTCTAGTCCTAATTGCAGGTAGGACAGGAGGCTCTGACTGGCATCTCCGGAAGGGGAAAATCCTCTTGTACTTCCCATGCTCTTCCTTGGGTGTGATCTGGCAAGACTGGGCTCAGTTACTGTTTGTGAAATGAACTTTGAAGGTTTTCACCAGCACTCTCAAGGAGCTGAGTTGTTATCCCAGTTGCAGGAGGGTATTTCTGTTCAGGATGCACTGGTTCTTTATGCCTGAATGATTTGTTGTAGGAAGAGGGGTGAGAACTTTTTTTAATCATTTCAAATTACCTCCTGGATACCAGAATTATGCTGTGACATTAGGATGACTCTCACTTCTCTAACAACCTACTGTGTATGTAACTTTATAGCAACATTCTTTCCTTCTCAGCTCCCTGAAGCCTTTCTTTTTCTTCCTGCAGGAAACAGGATCTTCAGAGGGTTTTCTGAAAGCTCTTTGTAATATTAGCGAACATGTACAGGAAAACCCTCAGGTTATGTTCAACTCCTGGTATCCTTCACTTTAGATTTAAGAAATTCCCTTAAACTCTCATTAGTGGAGACCTTCTCATTCCTATAAAAGTTTAAAGAAAATCTTTGTCTCATCAGAGATTTAACACAGCTCCTCAGCGTGGCTGGAGAAAGCAGATTCTTTGTGCTTCTGTGTTCATTCTGGAGCAAAGACAATTGTTACAAAACTGTGTCTTTATTGATGTGACCCTCCGGTTCCCTCATCACTTTTCGACTTATTACCTTTTCCTCTCTGCTGCCTTCTGCAAATCTTTTAATTGATGGGAGGGAAAAGGAAGATTTTGATTAAACACTGATGAATCCAGGCAGGATTACTTCACTTCCCTCTGCAACTGTGAGCTGGTACTGGCAGAGAAACACACTCTGCCCTCCTGCTGCTTTCTCATCTCCTCTGTCCTGCTGTATATCAGGGGGGTTTAGCCATGTATTTTTAAGCAGAGTGATATAAGAAAAACCCCTGAAGTATATGTATTCAGCAAAGTTTGTTCAACTTACTTTGTTTTGACTTTAAAAATAGCCACAGTTTTGTGGGTTTTTCCAATATCTCTCTTCACGAAATTGAGGTATGCTAAAACTTTAGAAATTTTCTCACACATAATGAAGATGAGAATCCAGGAAAGACATATCACAATGAAAAGAAAGTGAGAGTGAAAGGAACTTAACTTTTATTTCTTTCTGAAAGCTCATAACTTCAAAATGGATAGTGAAGTTTAGGTGGGGCATTATGCACTGTCAAGGTTTTACAGTGAGTCTTGTAGTTCAGATTCTATTAAAAAGTAAAACAGAAAACAAAAATGTTCTGTGTACCCTCTGTTATTCCTGAGCTGACAGCTGCCTTTTCATCTCTAGGACTTGCACTTAGCTCCTGTATCTGATTCCTTTTTTAATTATTATTATTAATTTCTTTCTTTTTCTGTATTCTTTCTCTGTTTTCTTCGCTTTTCTGTTTTTCTTTTCCTCCTCTCCCTCCTAAGATACCTCTGCTTCTAAAACAACCAACAAGCATCCCATCTGCCTCCTCATATTTTCTTCCTTGCTTAAAAAATACATAAATTGTTTTTTAAAGCTATTGGATGTAGATGTGACTTAAGTGAGTTTCAGTTAAAGAAAGGGGGGGGAAAAAATCTTGGCAGAGTTTTGGGAGACAGAAGGAGACTTCTGAGAACTACTGAGAGCACAGAATGCTGGGAGAGATTTCACTAATGAGAAGTGCAGGTACACTGTTCTCAATGAATAATGTATCAAAAAGAATTGGTGCATATCACATTGCTTTATAAATAATGGGCTTTATCCCGTGGGGGGGCCCATTCACAGATAGAGAAATCAGTGCATGGTTAAGGATCTGGTGCCAGGTGCCAAATGGAGATGTTTGTATTACAAACAGGAGCTTCCATTGGCTGGGAAAAGTGACCTCCCAATATAGGCAGCAGAACTTTGGATGGCAAAACTCCCCTAAGATGTGCCAGGGCACTCTAAATAACTGGATATCGCAGAATTAGTAGCAAGGTTTCCCACGAATTGCTTTGCTTTTCATTAATCCTGTTTTTCAGTTTTGCCTCGAGAAGTAAGGCAGATTTCTGTTTATGTGGTGCATTCTTATCTTAAAACGTGGTATAAGCAAAGTGAAGTACAACTGTGTTCAAATGTGCCAGTTATTTTTCATAAGAATTCCAGAATACTTACATAAAATTCCATTGATGTTGTTGGGCTCAGCCACTGGAGGTTGGCCTTGACAGCTTTTTATTGGTAGCACAGATATTTAGCACTGGATTTGCTTAGGAAATTTCTCTCCATTCCATCAGATCTTATTTATTTTATTTATGTAGACCCATTATAAAATTATGTAGAACATGGAAGTTTCTAAGGGCCTTGTTCCCTTAATTAAACAATTAACTTGCCATTTTGGATTTGATCAAGAAATGATTGAACATGACAGACTGTCTCTCCTCTGGAGCACATAACTGTGTCAGGGTCAATCATGTTTCCTTTGGAGTCAGAGGGAAAGGGGCTTTCTCATAAATTACAACACACTACTGATTTACAGTAGTAAATACCATACATAACTGATTTTGTAATGTTCTTATAAGATTAATAAAACAACCCAGAGACAATTCAGTATGTCAGCAAGGTGGTTGTTTAAAAATCACATTACAACAAACTGAAAAAAAACATCAGCTGAGTGAATTTTTTCGATTATTTAGGGAAATGAGAAAGCCTAGACAGAGGGATGGAGCAGTAAATCCTCCTGCTCTGTTCTGCCTGTTGTCCTAGGTCCTGCCTTTTGAGAAGGGTGGGGTGCTTGTTGGTGTTTTGGAGGCTATGGAGGAGAAGAGTTCCAGTGTAGTTCCCTTTCCTAGTGCTCAGGAGTGCTCTGTCCTGGGGGTGTGAGACACCAAGCCCCTTTCTTGCCCCTTAAGACAAGCTTGTCACCAAGCTCTGGCTGTCGTGGGCTGTCTCTTACTGGGCCTCTCAGTGGCAGAGGGTCACAGAAAGCAAGATTAAAACCAAGCAATGCAGAGTACAGTTTCTGTGGAAAACAAGTGTTAAGCATCATGGGGATAATTTGATTTTTCTTTCTTTGGCTTTCAGCTGCTGAAGGAATTGTTGATTTTATTCCCAATTTTATTACAACTTAACTTTATTATGCTTTTAGACTATTGGCTAGAAATAAACAAGTTCCTTATGCATGATTCTGAAATGAATAAATATTTTCTGTGGTGTTTTTAACAGAAAACTAAGACTCTCTATTGCCACTTCTGCTCTGTTGAAACAAACACCCATCATATTGGCAGTTGTCCATCAGATGTTTGCAAAAACTGAGTTATTTGCATATTGGAAACTGTTCATTGATACATTAAATAACATTTTATTGTGGACATCTGGTCTGCTAAAAATCTGCCAAAGTTCATCTCAGATAACTGCAGCAATTCAGATTTATAGAAGGAATCTCTTCTGAAAATATGTTAAAATACTGTCCCTCCTTCATTTCTAGTCTTTAGACATCATTGTGCAAAAGCTATTCTTGTTAAGAGTCTGAGCCCTCCCTGCAGAACAGCTTCTTGTATTTGTTCCTAGGAAGCTTATAAAGAACAAAGAACTATCTGCACCTCCAGTTATGATTATCCAATGCAAAGAATGAGCCTGTGCTCAAATATGCTAAGGATAAACATAATAAATAAAAATTAACTTCCCACCTAAGCCAATCTATGGCTGCACATTCCATAAAATGACAAAACTGAACCCATATGCTTGAGACTGCCTACAACATCTGTAGGTTCTGCAGGAATAATTTAACTTCACTCTCTTTATTTCAAATACTCATTAGTTTAGACCCATGTATTTATATTAAATTAATGACTTGTTTCACCAATTTATTTATTTTAGGAGAAATTAAATTGATTGTTAAGTAATGAAAATAGAAATGTGATTTGACCCAACAAAGAGAAATCTTTTTTTTTTTCCCTTTTATTCTCTCTTTTTTTTTAAATAAGGTGATGTTTGATGTACTTATTGAGGCCAGTTTCAGTAGGTCTTACTACATCCATGTTGAACTGTATTCTGCCATGCCACTGTCAGAGGGCCTGGGGTTTCTGTCAGTCAGGCTGGATAGAGCAGTAATTAATTTTGTTATGAGAGTGTCAGTGTCTGAGCAATCCCTGAGCCAGGGCTCAGGCCCTGCACTGTCCTGGGCTGATTGGCACCTGTTCTCCTTTAACAACATGGAAAGGGTGCTGGCTCTGTGTGCCTTTTGGACAGTACTGTGGAAGTTGCATTATTGCCAAGGACCAAAAGGCCAAGCCCTGCCATGACATACACAAAATAAATGAGTTCCCTTTAACAGGGGTGGTGGGGATGGCATTCTGCTTGTTTTTCTGTGAAAGCCCCAACCAGAACATGGATCCACAGTGGAGTTCTTTAACAGTAAATCTGGTTTAGGACATTAAACCATTTCAAACCTGCCCTGACAGTGGATACGAGCACATGATTTAGAGCCAATGGTTGTTTCATGTGGTCATGAAATGATCCTTTTCTTGGAGCAGGTGTGTATATGAGCTGGGGATCCTCACCCCTTCACCACTTCATTTATAATTCTCTGACAATTTTTCGACTTCCCTTAGAAAAATGATCCCATTTAAGTATCATGTGAATAAGCACAATATGTTGAATATGGTTAGTGATAAAAATTTCAAAACCGGTCTGGGTTGGTTTCATTCCATTTCTGTGAAATTTAAAAGGATGGCACCAGAAACACAAAATGGCCAATGCTTCATGTTTGAAAAACATGTCATTGAATCGCCCATCAGACAGCAAACATGGCTGGAAGAGTCCTAACTAGAACCACACAAACTATTTAAAACATGGCCAGACACGGTGTTGAGTTATCTGCTTTCAGGTGTTATTTTGGTCTGAACCTTTCCATGTGTTCTTTAACAAAGTGTCAGTGGTGTGAAAGCTTACAGCCTATTTCAGGAAAAGCCAGGCTCATCTCTGACTCTCTGTAAAAAGCCACTGAAGACTAAAATATTTTCTGTCTCTTCTATTTTTTTAATAGGCCGTTTGTGCCTCCATCACAATAAACTTGAGACCCTTTGAGCTGGAACAGTTTTGTTGTTTGCCGTAGCAGTGTTCTGACCTTATTTTTTATTGACATTTGATTACATTATGCACAATCTGGATTAGCCAGCTTTGTGAACATCCCATTGGAAAAGGAATCAAGGTGTAATAAAAGGAACTATGAGTTCTTTTTTTTCCGATTTGAGTTTGGATTTGTTTTTTTTTCCCTTTGGTTGTGATTTACTTTATGTTTTGGTTTTGTGTTTGTTTTTTTCCTGGGGAGGGAAGTGCTTTGTTGTTATTTCTTGGTTTATATTTTTATTGTGTTTTGGTTTTTTATGTTGTCCTTTCTGGTTTGGTTTTGTTTGTTTTTTTAAATCAGATTGACTCAACTCTCACTGGTCAAATGTGTGTTCATGAAAAGCCCTTGGTAAGGGTTTGATGTTCCCAGTACAAATAGATCTTTCTGATCTAAAGACTGGAATTCCTTGAAATAGTCAGAAAACTGGTCAGGATTAATCAGGCTGTTTGACCATTGCTATCTAGCAGCATTCCATTTTGCTGGCTGCTGGTTGATGGCACCTAGGAGAGAAATGTCACCTTGGCTCATGTGATGGTTCTGGTGCGTCAAGGATAATGGAGAATGGATCTGATCTTTCATCCTTCAGCAATGGCAGATAAAGATCTTGGTTTATGAACAGTAAGGACCATGTTCAGTCTTTACCCTTTTACTTTACCTTTCATTGAAATGTTACATTAGCAGTATGTCCTTCATTGTTCCCCTGCTGGAATATTTCTGGGTTCAGATTTTCTTTCATCTATTTTTTTTTCTGCTCTGTGATTTGTTCTCTCTTTTTGAGTGTGGTACTGTAGGTTTCAGGATCTCATGATAGTTAAAATATTTACTGTAGAGTTATGTAAGTTTTCCATCATGACTAAAAAGCAGACATGTATTTTCATCTCGTTTTTTCTTGTTCAGCTGGCTGATTGTTTATGAACTTAGCTCCATGGCATAGAAACTACTGTGTCATTGCTGTGTCTCTGAAACAGGAAAATCAAGGATCTCCCACAGATGAAGAGCTGAAAACACACTCTTTTGGCACATGTGCAGAAGGAGAATAGAATATTTTTTTGTTGTATCCCTGACTGTGCACACAGTTAAATGATTGTTGATTCTTCTTTAGTCCACAGCCAGGAAAGGTGAAAGTGTTTCATTGTAGACAGAAGGGCTGCTTCTGCCGGAGCATCTCCAAAAGGAGGTAAGAGCAGAAGAGCCTGTGCTCACTTACGAAGTTGAATCAGACTTGTAAAGTGTGGTAGGAACAGACTCACAGGGGCTCACGTTCGGCAGCTTGCAACTGTGCTTTCATCCAGGACTGTGCTGGAGGCACTTCAGTTGAAATAGCTCCTGAAAATACAGACATCTCCCAAACTACTTGTTTAAAACCTGCCTCCAGTAAAATTTACTCCCCACAGCTCCTATTATCTCTCCTACCTGGAGGTGCCTTGCGTCCTCCTTGCCTCCAAGTATCTCACTGGGCATCACCATTGACGCATCATCAAGAACAACAGAACTCTGTCTTGTGGATAAGCTCTGGGGAGTCTGAAACCTCTCAAAGACACTATTTACTGCCTGTTCATGGATTTAGGGCTGTTTTTGTGGTGCCAGAAGCTAAAATCTTCTGTAATTTTAAAGTACAAGGAGATTCTGTAGGATGAAGTTTATACCCATGTGTCAGTATACTCTCTAATGTAAACCTGATTCGTTGATCACCATGGGGTGAATCAAATAGTGGAATTTCCCCTAGTAGTGTACCATTGCCTTGCCCTGGCATCTTGTAGCCTCAGAAGCTGAATGGTGTGCTGAAAAAGTCAGCAGAGAGGGTTTTGTACTGAATAACTGCACTGAAGCCCACATCAAGAACTCTGAGGAGTGGAAGAAGTAGGATTTTACATACAGCATATGAAAGTGGGCTTCTTGTAACAGTTAATTCTGGAAGGTTTCAGGCTTAATGTAAGACTGCCATAGAGTGGTGACTTTGTTTATTCTTCACATTAAATTCTACTACAAGTTATGCAAGGGCAGTCGAAAATTTCCCGACAGCAAGTTTTTCCATCACAAAATAGCAATTCATTGAATTACAATATGTGTTGGGACAGGGTTGGATGGTTAAGACGCGGCTTTCTGTGCTCTTTTCTCAGAGGAAGTAGCCCTTGAGATCCTGATGTCAGGCGGCTGTTACAGCAGGCTCTGAGCTCAGCAAGCATTTCCAATCTTCATTCTCCCACTCCCTGTTCCCCCTCCACTGAAATTGTGCTCCCTGTTCACAATATTGCTGAGCTGTCTGTAGTGATAAATGATGTGCCTTTCTTTAAATTTCCTTTCTGCTCACTACTAGATATTGGCCGGCTTGGATGTGTGTTCTGGGTGGATAAATTACTTTGGCAAGTCAGAGAGAATTTATGCACATGGCAACAGATGGACCCTGTGTGCTAGAATTTTTCTTTGTTGTTCTAATTACGTAACTTGATTTTACCTGAGGCAATTACATTTCTATGAACAAAGATCGGTTGCTGGTTCATGGGGTTTGTTTAGTTTTGGATTTGTTTGAGGTTTTGTTTTTTTTTTTTTTGGTGTGAAATATGAACCTCTGTGCTGAAAAAAATTTTGGTCTCAAACCTTGTTACAGGCCAAAGTAGAAGTGGGCCATTACTCAGCTGCCCATCTCCCTTTTTTAAGCATCGATCTTTCCACACACATGTCTTGTGTTGTCAAGTGGATCTTTAGAGGTTCAGAGAATAGAGGCTGGGGTTTGTTTCTTGATGAGGATCCCTGTTCTATGGTAAAAGTAACTGTGCACAACTTTGGGGAAGAATTCACAACCAGGCCATGCTAGAAATGAAAATATTTTTGTTCCTAATTTAAAAGTAGCCTACCTTTGATAGTCAGAGAGGAGCTTTTCCTATTTCATACTGTCTCTGTGCTTTTCTTTGTTTCAAAGGAACGGTGAAAATAGAGCTTCAGGTGGAAAAGCATAATAATTCCGGACTGTTGTACACATTCCACCTGTAAATTTAAAGGATTCCTGTCAAAAAGTGCTGGGTTTAGAGGAGAAAATACAGAGAGAAGACCCCTAAAGGCTAGTGGTGCATTAATAAATACATATATTGAGCCCATGTCCTCACTGTGTTCTGGGAAGTATTTCCATGAACACATTTTGCCACATGGATTTATATTTTCAGGCATGAATTTACCAAACTTTTTAAGGTAGTTTGTGAGATTGCTGGTGGCCAAGGAAATTCAGAGAGAAGCTGTAGTTTGTCAGAGAGAAGTGTGGAAACCACTTGAATTCCTTTTCTCGCTGTGTGTACATCAGGAATCTCTTTCTACTCTAAGCCCTTCCCTACAGGTAACACTGGGATGATCTCACCCCCTGCTCTGGGGCACTGGGAGGCACCAGCTGCCACCTGGCCCCAGAATAACAATATATGTGATGCCTTCAGATCTTCTTAATCTATTTGTAGATTTTAATTTAACTGTATAATTTCTCACAATTCAGGTAGCAGTTGACAGCTACTAAAACGACTTTCTCACAGTTTGTGCCACCTCCTTGAAATTCTGTTTAACTTCCTTCTCATAGAAAAAGATTTTAGCAAGGGCATCTTGTCTGTGACACGTGCACCTGGGAGAGATATTGTAGTGAAAGCAAGATAGAAGGCCCCAAACCCTTGGAGAAGCTCCAAAGGGGCTGAAGATGGTTGTAGGGGAGGACTGTTTTGAGGTTGGATGTATCCAGTAGATATGATAATTAAGTAGTGTTATAAATTTGTGAAAACCTTATACTGTAGGTGTGCAACCCTCTCTCTCTCTCTACTGATATTATCTGGAAAGTGCCATCTGATACCATCTGGGGGAGCAGAGCACCAGCCCAGTGATGGATCTATGACTCAGCTGCCACTGAACTGCTGACACTTCTGTCACTTTATTTGTCCTTGTTTCGAGCACGTTCTCATTTGTGGTTTGATTAGTGCATGTTTTTACGTGGCTAAATCCAAGAATCCTTTTGGATGAACCTTCTGGTCTCTCACAGTTCGGTAGTATTTGTTATTTGCCCTAGTCCCCTTAACAAATAATTGAAATAACTTTTAAAGAATCATAAATAGATGTTTTGCTGCAACTTGTAATTGCTTAGGACCTGCAAAAGCCATTACATTTTCTTTTAAATCCTGAGACAATACAGGAAGCATGTCTGCTGCTGAGCCTGTGGAGGTGGAGAAGGGAATAGGAAGTAAGGCTGTTCCTTTGGTCCATTGTGTCAGTTTTACTCTCTTGTTGGACTAGAATAGCTACACTGGAGGTAAAGGTTGATGAAGGAAAATCACCTTTGTCTGGAATAATTCTAGAGAAGGGTGAGAGCTCAAGGCAGGGTGCCAAGCCATGGTCATAGTCCAGCTCAATGGGGAACACCCCAGTCCCTGGTACAACTGCTGTGGAGCTCAGACAGAGGTTAAGGATGGATGGCCTGAGTTAAAGGCAACTCTGAAGTGAACACAGCCAGTTCCAGCTCCTCACAGCACTTTGCACAGCCCTCTGAGGAGCCCTGGCAGCGCTGGCCCAGAGCACAGGCAGCAGAGGTGCCAGCAGAGTTGCACTTGGGGCTCTGGCACCAGCTCCTTCTGTGACAGTGCACTCTGTGTCATCTTGCAGTATTGCATGATAACTTAAGGGCCCTGCACCCTTGCTCTGCCAGCCCTTGAAGAAATGCTCTGCTAAACAAAGCCAGCTGGGCATCTCCCTGTCTACCCAAAACAGCAAAAATTCAGTCCGTGCACTGCAAGTGATAGCAGTTTTCTGTCTTTTTTTATATTATTTTTCATTTCCCCAGTAAATATTCTATTCAAATAGAAGGTATTATGCAAACATATTTCTATTTGAGTAATATTTCTGTTATACCAGGATAGCATGTGCCTGTAGCTCCCCCTCTCCTGAAATCCACAATTGCGACAACACAGTTTTTAATTCAAACAGTAAATCCCCACTTCTATAAATCCTTCCCTGCAACTCCCCCCTCTCCTGAATATCAGCACTGTAAATAAGTGGCTGCTCTACAAGAGAGTAGGTGGTGCATAATATTAAAAACAGCAACTTGTTGAGCAAAGCTATTTAAAACAATTCTGAGTGCCACATAATAAAGGTACTATCAGCAAATACCAGACTAGCATCTCAGCTAGCTTTACTGGGCTGTGAGTTATTGCTGTGGTCAATAGATCTCTTTTCTGTAGCATTCTGCTTATGTAGGTGATAAATCTTACAGTCTTATGGGAATAGGGTCAGGCTTCTGCTACTCTGCCCCATTATTTTTCTCCTACATCATTTAGAAAACTGCTGGACTGGACCATTTTTGGTGCAGTGACTTTTTGTTCAGCTATGTGGTAAATTTTATTGTGCATATTAAATTTTACCTCAGGTTGTGTATTAAAGTCTATCTTGATAGAAGGTGAAACTGAAATAAAATCTTAAGCAAAATATCAAATAAATTTGAGAAGTAGAAAATAAATATTATTTTAAATGAATTTTTTTAGATGCAAGATATGAAAAGATAAAACAAGTGTTGACTTGGATCATAAGGGTTGTTTTTGAATATTTTTCAAAACTGAAGATTGAATAATCTAGCAGTGCCAACTCTCACTTAGAGCCATTTTTAGTAATTCTGTAAACTCTGGGAATATTTGAAGCAATGGATGGTTTGAAATTCTTGCTGTTAAGAGAGAAGCAACATAAGGCAATTTTAGGTAATGATGGACTAAGCAATTGAATCGTTCCTGATTTTGGTGCAGCCAACTGCCAGGCATCAGAGCTTCCCCTCTGCTCCCTCACTCTCCTGGAGATGGAAAGATGTGCCACTGCCCTGAGGGAGCAGGCAGCAGGGGAAGGAGGAGAGCGGCTTTCTTGTAGCCCTTGCTGTGGGTGAGCAGAAGAGACCTCTCAGTTTTGTTGTCCAGGTTCAAGCAAAGGGACAGGACAGACACAGTGGAGTCAAGATGTGAAGGGCACAGTTGGTATCACAGTCATCTCCTGATAGCTTTAGCACCCAGTGGTTTTAGCATCTTGTTTGGTGTCAATAATTCTGAGATACATGCTCGATACCACAACAAAACCTCACCCTTCAAAGTGTATGAGGGCAGCATCTCTCTGCAGTATCACAGGGTGGGCATAGCTGGCAAATGTCTTTATTGTTTATTTATTCATTAGGCCACGTGTGCTGAGCAGAATGCTGAATTGCATTTGTGGAAGCTCTTTTGAGAAAGCAAGGGCTGCTTTTATTTCTAGCTATGAAGTCTGAAGAGTACATAAGAACAAATTCACACATATAATAAGGTGCTGGAAAGAGAAAGGAATAGTCTGTGTTGCACTTGGATGGCAAAACAGTAAATTTTTGCAAGTATCCCTGAGGGATTTAAAAGATGTGACATGTGGTCTTGTGGTGGATTTGTCAGTGCTGGGGTACCAGTTGGGCTTGATGACCTTAAGGGGCTTTCCAACCTAAATGATTCTTTGATTCTGTGATCATTTTCTCCAAAGGCTGTGGGCTGTGAAGGGCACGGAGGCAGGAAAATGAGAGATGGATTATCTTGTAATTCTGAGATCTGATCCTGTGAAATCAACCAGTAACTTGCTAAAAGCAGCAAAGAAATCCTTTTAGCTCTACCTTCAGTGTAGTATAATCACTCTTTAAACATGGACTTAGATTTAGGCCCTTAATGTAGCTGGGCATGAAGTGTAGGTCTTGATGGTGGGTGGCCTCCTTCTGACCTGGAACTCTGCTGATGTGCCTTATGTGGTTGCAAAACTGTCAGAAATGACAGAACCTGGAGATTGCCTTGGCTCTGGCAAGATTAAACATATCGCCAGCCCCACTCCAAATGGCATGGAATTGGAGAAAGGTTTCCCTTTTAAGTGCCTCTTGCCTTGACTGGCAGATCATGTCATCATTCTGACCACAGTCCCCAGTCAATCATGCCCATACTGTGGTGCAGATTTCCTTCCGTTGCCTGAAGGATAAACTGGACTCTGAGAGCCCCTTGCCAGCAGCTCTGTGTTTTGCTGTACTTCTCAGTGCAGTGTAGTTCACCATTTCTTTGAGTCTTCTTTCCTTTGGGAAGTGGTTCCCAGGGTTTTGTCGCTCTTCCCTGAGCAGTCAGGATTCAAGTGAAGACATGAAAAAATGTCCTTAATTTTTTTCAAAAACATTGACAATTGATGCTTAAAATAGAAAACCTTGCAGTTTATTGTATGCATCAATGGACATACTGTTGAAAAAGATAGAGTTCAAATTAACAATAATTTCAAATAAAACAATATCTAAAAGTCTTGGACATTTTCTTCCGGAGAATATCACCATATGATATAAAGAATTTCAAATGCTCTGTAGTGGCAATTTTGAAACCTGAATAACCCATCTGACATAGTGACTGCTTCATTTTTCCTCCATTCAAAAATCTGGAGCTAAAATCACACACAAACATAAGGTGCCTTTTTTTTCATGGAACTATCCAGTTCTGTAAGTATGAAAACAACAATAAATACCAAGTCAAGAAACACTTGGTTAAATTAACTAGACCTGTTTTGCTTGTTTCAGATGTTCCATTAGTCCCACTGACCTCCTGGCACTGCCTGAGGGTAGGAATGCTGTCAAATAGTATCAAGCACTTATTGGACAATGCAGGGAAGCAGATTGCCTATAATTATAGGTGGCAATGGAATAGTAAATCCTTAATCATCTGCTTGATTACAATAGACACATTGAGAACAATGGGCTGGTTTTTCTTTATAAAGTCTGATCATTTTTCTAATAGCACAATATAAATCATGGAACAATTACTTTTTCTGGTGTCTTCCCTCTAAAAAAGGCAAAAGTTTTATGTAATATCATAGTGAACAAACAAGTCACATATAAAGCACATTGAAGAAACTAAACTTTCAGTGTCATGAAATCCTATCAAGAAAGGGATTTAACTGAAAATAAAACTGATAATTCTGACCCTTGGCCTACTTGAAACCCTGAGACTTCAATTTAGGTATATGTTAAAACTGGTTCCTGAAATATTCTCATACTCATTTTGACATCTAGTGGCATGAAGAATTGGAGTGGAAAGGTATAAAAAAAGGGTTTTTTCCTTCTCCAGGGGAACAATCCGTCCTAATTGTTGAAGAAGAAATCCAACTTTATTGGGTTTATATAGTCACATTTAATGGGCTGCTCTGACTTTGGAAAATAAAGAATACATATAACATAAATTTGGGCACTTTTGTTTATCTTGAGGCTACATTAATTTCTCTAGAGAATGGTATATCTAAATGATGGTCAGATACTGTCAGGATGCTTAGGGTTTTTAGGTTTCCTATCACTGCCTTAGTCTATGGAAATACTCTAAACTGAGTAAATAATTTAGACCTAGACATTGATCAAATTTATTCTGCTGATCTAAGTCAAATTATATCAAGTCTTTAGTATAGAATTTTACATGTTTTTAGTAATCTCTTATAGTCTTTGGTCTCGTGTGATGACTCTCTTTCCCTTTGGAAGCATTCCTAAGAGATTGCTTGTCTTGCTCCTCCTCAGTTATATGAAGTTCCTCAGGAAGTGTACAAACTTCCGCACAAAGCAGCATTAGAAAAGTAATCAAAATGGGTATTACTGGTTTCATTCACTGAACATAACAGGTACAATCATGGAACATGAGTCTGAGACCATATGAGTTAGTTTTACACTGACACAATCCCAAAATGCCCTATGAGCCAACTGACTCTGTTTGTCACGGTAATAAGGACTCCTTACTACCACCTCCTTGGTTCCTTTGTTCAGGGTGGCTTCAATAAACTTTTTCAGCTCAAGATCACTGAGGACAGAAGTTTCTTGATAATGTGCTTCTGTTTGCTGGCTAATAGGTCCTATTTGCTTAAAAATGTGCAGTTAAAGTGTCTTCTGCAAGTCTGTGCAGAAATAATGAGGCATTTATGTGTACATTAATTATAGATTGAAGCTATATCTCAGATTGGAAAGTGTCTTTCTTCTTGTAATATAGCCTGTGGGCTCTGGAGCTCATCTCGGAGCTCCAGCAATGCAGAAAAACACTTTGCTCTCCTATATGGACACTGTATTCCATTTTCTATTTATGATAAGTTTATGTTGTTACAACAGCATAGAGGTGTGAAGATTTTTAGCTTATTGCTAAAGCAAAAAGACCACAGATGAACCCTTGGAACAAACAGCTCAGCACATGTGAAAATGTACAGTGGCTTTGTTGTTCTTTTAGCCTGCTGCTTTCTTTACAGACACAGTGCAGTTGCAGCACTGTGGTAGCACAAAAAATTATTCCAGTTGTATAATCCAATGATTAGAAAAAAAATCTTGAAGCATTTTTTATTCCTGATACTTTCCTTCACACATATGTTTAATATTGCATCAAAAAGAGAAACAAAAGGGTTGTAGTATACTTGAAAAAAAGAGTAAGGAATGGAGTCAGCCCTTTTCAAATATCTAGAGCAAAACTTGTGTTTCAAGCTCTTTTTGAAGTTGGATCTTTCAAAATCTAATTTTATAAGTGCTCATCTCTGTTAATTGGGTAGGTAGATACCTGTGCAGTGGCTTGCAATATATGAGAGAATTATAGGAAGAAGCACATTGTTGATAAATCAATGAACCTTTGGGACTTCAAACACTGGAGATGAAAATCCCTGGTTTTGCCTCTCATTCCCTACTTTTAATGTTTTATTTCTTCATCTGTAATCTAGTTGTGTGCAGAAGGAGATCGTAACATTATCATAATTCTACTTGTTTCCTCTGCTTTTCAAATAAATAAGAAATGTAGATTTTTCTTAATCTGTTTCCACTGAATTATGATAAGGTACAGTAGAGTGAAAGCCCAAATTCTGTTAGTGAACAACGAAGTGTGATCTTTAAAGCCATAGACTCTGGGGATCTGGTTAATGAAAACACCTTTCCTATGTTGTGGCTGACTCCCTAATTTCTGAGGGTGTGGGTGTTCAGTTTTCATCAGATCTCAGGACAGCTGGAAGGTTCACACAAGGAATGCTGTGCCCTGGGCATTGTCCAAACTGACTCAATCCCCAGCACTGTCTCCTGCTTGGTTAGGAGGTTTTCTGAAGGGCTGCAATGTAACTCTCTGTTACAGCACGTGTGCCAGAGTATTCTCTTTGGGGCTGTCTTCAAGACTTTAATGAAATCAGTTTTCAAATTACATAAGTAAAATAACAGGTCATTTCTATGTAGAAGATAGAGCAGTAGGGAGTTGTCTAAAGTGGGTCTGAAGATGCAGAACTTCCTCTCTAATGGGTGGCAAAGCTAACGGTGTCCCTGCAGAAGGCTTTTCTCGTCCTGTCCTAACTGCTCCAGGCTGCTTGGAAGAAAGTTTCCTCTTCCCTTAAGCTAGAATGTGTAAGTACAGAGAAGTTGAGTGTTAAATTGGGGAAGAAACAGGGTTACACCTTTAAGAAATAGTGTTAATATTGTGTTAGACTCCAGATGCTCTTTATCATATAATCGTTATCATAAAAAGTCTTAATGTAAAAGATCCTAATAGAGTCCCACAGTGTCTCAGGAGCAACCTGGATTGGCCTTTGCATTTAAATTAGAGAATAATTAGATCCAGGAGGAGAAAAAAATGGTGGAGTGCATTCTGCTTTTCTCTTCTAAGGGAAACAGACACACAGTCCCCAAACTATTATGTAGGCATTGTGAGAACATGGAATACATTTAACTCCATGGAATGAAAACTATTTATTTTATCATGCATATCAGTATAAAAGTGCTGCATTGTCCTTTGTCTGTTCAAATGCTCCCTTTAGCAGTTCAGTTACAATTAATCTCAAAATAATGATATGGAAAAGGACAAAACCACCACCAAAACTTCTACTGCTCTTCTACTGCCAATGTCTTCAGGAAGAAGTATGAAAAGGCAGACCAAGTTCCTGAGTTTTCTTAGAAAAAGTGGTAATGCTGCCTAGCTCATTTGAGGTTACAGACAGTATTTGTTAGTTTGCAATGGATCTGATTTTTTTTTAATATTGCATGTTTCCTTTGTGACCTTAAGCATGAAATCCTGAATTGCTTGCACAAGCACAAAACAAATTATCAGTTTTGATGTTTCTCTGTAACTCCTTACAAAATCATATCCATTAGTTTTGGATAATGCCATCCATTACTGAGGCCCCGCTGATATCTATTGCCTTATCATTCCTGTCTGACACATCTGACCTGCTTCATGTGAGGAGAAGAGCTGTGGCAGGAGAGTTTGTGTTGGATGGTAGAATGGAGGGCTAATGCAGAGGTTGTTACCACTGTGTTTTGTAAATGTCTCTCTTTGTTCTTTTAGAGGTTATAATGCTTTTAGACATTCACTGGCTTTCCTGAAGGTTGGGAAATAGTTGAGTGTAGTCATCTGGAGCTGAAATATTTCCTATTACTTGCCTGTAAGAGATTTATTTAGACATCCTCACTGTAGTGAGAAAATAGCTTGTGTATGTGCCCTTAAAGCAAGGCATCCACAGAGAATATACCTATCTTTGTATGACAGATAAATAGTTCCATCAGGATGAAGTTGAGGTTAACCTTGTATTATAAAGTTTTTGTTATTCCAGCTTCTGGTTTAAGCCAAACAAAGTCCCGAAAACCTCTTGAGGGTGGAAAAGTTTTTATCCAGTGCAATTTTCTGTTTTGGGGATCACTGGTTACCCACAGTGATGGCTGAATAGCTCCTGCTTGTTCAGAGCTTCTAGCAGAAGTGGAAGATGACACTGAGTAGCTGTTCTGTTTGATACGATGGAGTTGGGGAGGAAAATGAAATGGGTCCTCAGGCATTGCCTCCTGGACAGTGCTGGACAGTTCTCTGCACTGCTGAGGCTGTGTTTGAAATCCTGAAGTTGCACCTTCTGCCTCTATTTCATCTTACATTTCCCAGGGGTTTCCATCAGCAGGGAGCACTGAGACAGGGGACTGTGCTTCCTGAGCTCATGGACACTCGGGGGGGCTGACAGAGGCTTTCATTTCAAGCACATTCCTATAGAGTGGGAAAAGTCTGGAGCACCATATTGGCAGTTTTCTCTCATGCCACCATTTTGTTCCAAATGAAATATGACAAAACAATAGTTGCAGTAATTACAATAATTGACTTTCCAAGAGTTCAAGATAATCACATAATTAGCTGTGTTATTGGAGAGAGATCACCACCATCTCTCTATTTCCATGGTCTTCAAAGGTGTGTTACAGAGGACAGTAAAACAAAGTGTTTCTACCTGAATTCTGACTACAGTTTACAAAGGCTGACTTGTGAATGTAGAAACAAAATCAAGCTGCCATAAGACAAAAACACACTGCCTTTTTTTTTCCTGAGAGAAGTTGTCATGTTGGTGCTCTTGCAGAGCCAGAACATGATGAGGGGAGTTGTAATTGGCAGAGAGATAATTCATTTGAAAATGTCTCTTTTACTAAGGAATTGCAGGTAATTCCAAGAGAATAAATTAGATGTCATAAAGAATCTTTACTGATGTCTTTTCGAACTTTCTGTGGGAGAAGGAGAGGGCAAATAGTCTATTGAGAATTTTTATATAAGCTGTGAACAAAACACATAAAGCTCTAATTGTTAGGAAGCCACTGTGCTCTAAACGGTTCACATATAATAGGATCATTTCTATGCAGCTTCAATAGGGTGTTCTTCCATTTTCTAGAAAAGAGACTCATGGCATGGCAGAAGTTTGAGGTTTCTTTGACTACAAAACATTTTTCTAAAAAGAAATAGTAATAGAAACCTACTCCCAGTAGGTTTACTCGATTGTTGATTAGTTGCAAAAAGAAAATAGATACCTCTGACATAGGCAATAGTAGCAAATCTTTAATTTTAAAAGCTAAATAGAGACAATTGGATGAAATAAGGTTATTTAGAGATGTGCACAGCTTTGGAAGCTCAAGACAGGATGCAATTTCCCTTTCCACCTTTTGTTCATCACAGAAAGCAATATATAGACATCTATATTAAAATGTGGGGTAGTGTCAAGTCTTTTAGTCAAAACTGCTGTGTAGAAAAGACCTTCTAACTATAAATTTTAATTAAAATTCCTTGACTGTTTATACACAGTTTTGTACTTTATTAGGCTATGCACTACACTTATAGATTATCTTCATCCTCAGAGAAATGCAAAACTTATCTGGAACAAAGCTGAGCAATTTTATGCAACAGTGAAGTTATCCCTGCTTTGAGCAGGAGATGGGATTGTAACAACATCTTGAGGGTCCCCTCCAGCCTGAGTTATGATTCTCTGGTAACTTTAGTATCCTTTTAACTCAAGGTACTGTTGCCTAAATTCAGATTTGAGGGTGACAGACATTTATCACTTCTGTGATCCATGGTAACTAACCAGGTGGTCCTCAGGCAGGAACTTGCTAAGCAAAAAAGTATTAGAACAACCACGAGAAGCTCAAGCTTGTTTATGTCCATAATGTAATTAATCCATTTAAAGGACTTGAAGTTGTAGCCAAGTCCAAATTTCTGTCTGAAATATGTAGCAGATGAGCTGGCTAAGCAAGAACAGTCTCAGCTTTTAAAAATCTGAACCTCTGGAGTTGGAAAATTGGAAGTGAAATCCTCTTCAAAGTCATAAATGTGCTAAACCTCTCAAGGGGCTCCCACCCTCCACCCTAACAAAAAAAAATAGGAGAGGGAAGTTGACCTTCTCTTCCATGTTGATGTTGCAGGATTTTGATGGTGCATTAGCTATGAATTAGCTATGTTCATCTTAACTCTTTCAAAAAATTGACACAGCTATTGCCCAAATGCTCATCTCTTAGAAGTGTTGAAAACAATCTGCAAAACAATCCTATTATTGTTTCTAAACTATCTGAGAGCTGGTGTAATTTTTTTTCCTGCTTACTTCTCCCGTGAGTGCTTAACCTAAAGGTTATTATTTTTCCTAGATGTTTTCCTGAATTCATTCTTTCCATGTGTAAAGGAACTGTTTTCATCAGACCAGGCTAATCACTGTTGAGAAAGCATGTAAGTGTTATGGCATGCCAAGCACTCTTGTGTCAAGAGCACTTCTAAAATTTTATTATAAATCATATTATCATGCAAACTCAAATTAGCATTTTTTAACTTCTTTTGCAGATGCTGTTTTCTTCCACAATAATTCTGTTTCAAAGAATAAAACCTTGGCTTAAAAATATTAGATAATGAATTTCCCTTTTAAAATTGCGTTAAAAACCAGACAAAACACCTTGGCAATCTAGACCTTCAAGCTGATACTGACTGAGTTCCTGGCAGTGTTGTTCAGTGATTTTTGGCTTTGAATGTATGAAACTCATGGAGAAAGCTACAACCACTGGCAGGATTGTCAGTAGACTGGGGGCCAGGATCAGCACACTCCTAACAACATATGCCTGAGTTGCAGAAATGCTTCAGTGAGTAATGCATTTGTAGGTAACGTTGCTCTGGTGCAAAAGCACTTGCAGACTCTGTAATGGAGTAGCTGTGTCAGAAGTAAGCGTGTATTGAGTATCTAGATAGGATTATGGAGCACCAAAACCAGCTCCACTTAATGGATCCATTTAATCCATTCACTGGGTACTCCAGTGAGATCC
>JAOXXN010000205.1:4738819-4765370 GCA_026770055.1 Myrmophylax atrothorax
CACACTGGAAGCAAAATATTTTGAGCTTTCTGGCTGCTGAATGCAGCTCTGTGTGGGGAGGGCATTTTTCATTTGTAATGGTGTGCACAGGCTCCATGTGTCCAAATTAAACCCAGCTTTGAAGGAGCTGCTTTAGCAGCACTCGCAGCTGGCAGCACAAAACCAGAGCTGCTGCACCAGGAGGCACTGCACAAGTCTGAAAGGGATTAGCTTGAGTGACTTCCATTTTCTCCTTTCTGAATGGATGAACATGGTAAAGTAGTTATTTCCTGTGGTTCCATATTATACACAATTATGCCACTTGTGTGAATTTTTTTTTTTCCTCTGGAAAAGCCTACGCAGCTTGCTGGGATTTTTTCTTGGTTTGCTTGGGGTATTTTCTTTGTTTTTTTTCTACCTCTCATAATGCTGTGTGACAGAAGCGTTTTTGCCTTTGAAGAGTTTACAGGTTCCCAAGCTTCAAATTCCTTCTGCCCAGGAAAATGTTCTCATGTGCTGTGACAGAAGTGAACTGGCAGATATTTTGGTCATATTCTGTAGGTCTCAGCTCAGCTATGATGTAATCACAAGTTTAGTATGTTTAAAGTCTTAGTTCTTTGTCTAAAGTCATATCCAAAACTGGGTCTCCAGTAATCAGAGAGTGACATTCCTTTCCACAGGCAGCATGTGGTGTTGCTTTTTTTGGTCACAGAAGGAAAGAGTGATGAGGAAATTGTCTTGCTCAGGTACCCCAGTTTGACACAGTGATTAACCATCTAGCTTGGATGAGCTCACTTTGTCTCATCTCTGCATCCTGGTCTCAGTTATTTTCCTTAGGCCTTCTCCCAGAAACACAATAGGAACAAACCAGGCAACTAAACAGCTTGAAAAAATGTGGCATCACTCAAGCATTTGTGGCCATACCTACAGGGATTTAATTGTTCCTTCACAAAGTCTCAAAGAGGATTTCCCCAATCCATTGACATCAGCTGGGTCTAGCAGCCTTAGCCCATGCAGCATAACAAATGCATGGAACTACATCAAAGACATAACACTTTCCTTTGATTTTGGTTTAGCTATTTCCATTTTTAAAACAAATGTTCAACACACAGCACGTTGCTGATTGCTGAGCAGTGTTGATCATAATGCAACTGGGGATGAATAACACCAGTAGGAAAGAGGAGTTTTTGTCTGATTTGTTTCCTTATGCAGGTGTGAGCAATGTGGACTTCAATTGCTTTTGGAGAAAAATTATTGGGGAAAAAACCCTATCTCAGCAAGAAACATGTAATGGGATTTTGTTGTGGATTTTGTTTCATCATTAGGTGAAATGCTCTCACCTCTTAGTTTCATAGATATTCCACTGCTGGCCTTGATATTTGCTGTATGAGTTGTGGCTCAGGTGGCAATGCATTTCCACGAGGAGACAAGGTGATAACTCTTCTGACTGGTTATCGCTTTTTCAAGAATAAATCTGGAGGGATGGATGTGAAAAAATATCACTGGATCAATGGCAATCCAGACAGAAATGGTTGCTGCTGCAGACAAGGGTGCTTTTTTGTTTTCCTTTATTTTGGCAAACTTGGTCTTCCCTATTCATTGTAGATTGCGCAGGGCATGTGAAATGAAATACAAAGATGAAATAGGAAAAAAATTCTACAATCTACAATCTAGGGAAGTTGAATTTCAAATTATCGTGGCTCATAAAAGCTGCAATAAAGACCAGGGCTCTGGTATAAAAACACAGAAAGGAATCGTCTCTTTCCTGAAGAGATTTTAATATTGGGCCCCAATACTACAAAGAATTACAGCACTCCTAAAATGAATACACACCTTATTGAAGTAATCAGAACTCCGGGACTCTGAATTGCAGTCTTTGTTTTCAGAATCTGTGGGGATGAATGTCCTGATGAAGTTAATGTTAAGAGTTAAAGTTAACACATCTTCTGTTCACAGTCAAAGCTACCAACACCAGTATATGGACAAATGGACTGACCTGGCAGATTATGAGGCAGTAAAACAGCTGATACGATCCCAAGTTAATTTATTTTCTTTCTCAGTAGTAACAATATTTGTCTTTTCAAGCCTTTCATGCTTGAACTGCCCCATTTTGGTTTTTAACTCTGGCGCCTCATTTTCTTTATCATGAATCCTTTTAACTAGACAGAAGCTCAGAGTTTTGCAAGCTGCCTGGTTTTGGGGAAAGCTTGCTAATGGAGTCAACTGTCCAGATTGCAGCACTTTGCTGCAAAGCCCAAATGAAAGACTGCTCCCGCAGGATTTCATCATGTAAATCCTCACCAAGAAGTCTTTTTGTGTTGGCCTGGTTTTCCACAGAAAGGAAGTTAAACTATTTCTTCTTAATTTTTTCCTCTTTTCATGTGACTTGTTTGATGCTGTTCTTGCTCGTTTGTTCTCTGTTGTATTTAAAACAAACAATAACCAGAAGATGTCTACCTCACTGTGTTTAACTCCTAACATTCTGCCTCTTTCAGATGATAGCAGGTTCCTCTGTTTAGCTTGAGGCTCTTTTTTTTTTTTCATTAAATTTTACTTAAATGGCACTGTGTTTGCTTCCATTGAGGTTTGATCCAGCCTGTGTCTCTGGGCTGTACAGTTACGGTGCCTCTCCTTGCAAAGGTGAATTGAGTGTATACAGCGATAATTCACGTGATAGGAAAATTGTTAAATCTCTTAAATTCCTTTATTAATATATCTTGTCAATGAAAGCTGCATGTTGCAAACCTTAATAAGAATGCCTTCCTTCTGTTCTTTGTCGTGGTGTTGGGATGAGGCTGCAGCAAAGGCTGCTGAGTGGCCACTGGCAGCATCCCTGAGACTGGAGAGGGGAAACTCTCGCCTTTGCTCACTCCTTTATTTCAGTGCTGTAGAGCCCACAGTGCCATCAAAGTGCAGAACGTTCTTGCGAGCAGAACACCAGTACAGGCAGGCAAAACTGAAATAACTGAGCGAAGCTGAGAACAGGAAATACATTTGATCTAAAACTCTGTTGCCTCAGATGTGTTGATTTTGGAGCCTTTTAATATAAGTATCTGGGGAGAATGTGGAAGGCGAGTTCCAGATGAGGGGAAAGCCATCAAGCAAAGCCTGTAGGAGCTGCACCTGCTCGTGCTGTGAATCAGGCTCTGAAGGCTGCAGGAGAGGAGCTGCAGCCTCGTGGCTCTGGCTTGGAGTTGGGCAAAGGGAGCAGATGTTATCCTGTACCTGACAAAGAGGGAATTATGAATCTGGCAAGGCTCAGCATATGGGAGAAAGTCATCTTGGGAAAGACCATTATCTGTTTTCCTAACAGGGAAGCAACGGTTGCACTTTTTTATTTTTTTTTTTATTTCTTTTAATCCCTTTAAGCAGCTGTTGAATTTTTGAAATAAATCTCGATGTCCACTGCAGCCTGACAACTGTAACCAACGTAAAGTGAAAACTGAAGGTAACTGAATTATCTTCAGGTAGCACTTGAGCTATTAGTGTGTTGCAGAACTTGACTTCTCCTTTTGCCTGTGGATTTTTACTTTTTTACCCTCTGCACAAAATTAGTTTTGATGCTAGGAGAGATGATGTAAAAATAACATGCAGAATAGTTCTCTGTGTGCTCTCAAGTGTTACTGCTGGCAGGATTAAGTGATCTGTGGGAGTTTAACGCTCTGACAAAACAAGTCTGCTCTCCTACCTGGAGGTCTGATTCTTTCTGTGCAGAAAAGAAGAGAATCTCACGAAAACTAATGCAGAAGTTGTCAAGGAGCAACCTGGGACTTGAGGGCAACAAAACTTGTGACATTTCAGGCTCTTAACAGGCACCTATTTTTTATCCTGTGAGGAGAAGGGATACTTTTGAGATTATAAAACTCAATGTAGGAACAACAAAGCATACTAAATTACTCATTTTAGATTTAGTTGCTTTTAAGGTTTATCCATTTCTTCTTAGATCCCATTGCATAAAAGCCAGCTCTATTATTAGCTCAGTTGAGTTCTGCTAATATTAATGTCATGGTAATTCTATTTCCTTTGTAAAGGCCTTCAGAAACAGGCTCCACAGAATTGTTAGTAGCCTTTTACATAGGAGATGAGGGAGGAATATACTTGTTACATATCCAGCTTTAAACCTATGCATTTTAATCTGTGCATTAAACCCCACGTCCTTGAGTCTTTGTTTAATAGTCCCCATGATTAATCTTGAAATAAGTGTAATTTTTTGAGTTTCCACCAAAGCAGCTGGAATTCAGAGAGATGTGTTCAATATTAATGATTTTGGCCATGGTGAGCCTGCCCACCAAACTGAACCTGTAGTTTATTTTAACAATAGCTCTCATCTTAAGACCTGAATCTGTCTCCAAATTAAAAAAAAAAAAAAAGGGCAAACCAAACAAACAAATCCCACATAGACAGAAAATTAAAGAAAGAAAGAAAACCAATCTCCTACCCCACATCCACTGCTCAGCAGTCCCAGGCCCTGGTTGGAGCTGCACAGTGGGATACCTGTCTCCAGCCTCATTTGAAGAGTTCAGGGGATTCCTTCCTGCACCTCTCACTTGACATGGCATTTCCTACAACTTTCCTCTTCCCATCTGCCCCTATTCCTTCCCTCTTTGAGCAGGCTGATATCTTGCTATGTTGTCTGACTCTTGGTCCTGTGCTCATCAAGTGGAATGCTGGTCCCTGGTGGGAATAGCTAATTCCTGAGAGGAGCCAGCCTGTGCTTTTCCATAGGTGTGAAATGAGGTTGGCAGGGTCAGCAGACATTTTACATTTCTGTGGTGGCAACTGCTTCTAAAAAGAATTTTTGAGGTCAGTTTTGGTCTTGTGTCAGTGCCATTAATGGGAGAAAGGGAATTTTTCCTTAGAAGATTGGCTTATTTATAGCAGATACCCTTCCAATGCTCCCTTGCTTTGGGACAGAGCTGCTTGTCCAGTTCCCAGTTTTACCCCTCTGTAACAGGGAGATCTCTTCAAGTATGTGATGACGGGTAGATTTATGAGTCCAACCTGTGTAGGAATTGTAAATCTGTTAAGTGGAGTTTGAGATAATTTGGGAAGGGAAGTGACCCCTCTAACATGCACAGTGTGTTTCTTTTGTTGTACAAATTACTGTAATGATTTCCACTGCTAGGGATAAGCGTACAATCTTCTATAACTTTCATCTCTGGCTGGTTTTTTGAGGGGAAAAATACAGAAGTGACAACAAAACTGCAAAAATAGAAAGGGAAAGATAGAGAAAGCATGACAGATATGTTCTAATACATGTAAATTCAGGAGGGCTGGAATTGCTGTAGGTAATTCAGGAATTAAATTATTATTTTTGCTGGACAGAGAAGAAAGCTATCACTGCTCTTAAGTTCTGCCATCCAAAAAAGCACAATCCCACCTCATGCTCTGGATTGTGCCTTAAGATATGCTATGCCATGCCCTGAACTGTACACTTAGTGAAATAAGAGAAGAGGAGAACAGATAGGCAAAATCTAAAGAAACTTCACTGAATCCATGGTGGTTTGGGGAAAATACCAAGGTCCAGACATCTACCCAAGTATTTCTGTACTTATTCTTCTTTGGTAGAAGATGAGCTAAAAGACATACCTAAAAAGCAGCTACCATCTATCATTTTTGTC
Organism: Myrmophylax atrothorax; assembly: GCA_026770055.1. Classification (NCBI taxonomy): domain Eukaryota; kingdom Metazoa; phylum Chordata; class Aves; order Passeriformes; family Thamnophilidae; genus Myrmophylax; species Myrmophylax atrothorax. The sequence goes on from JAOXXN010000205.1 coordinate 4,744,420, forward strand.
AAGAACACAGTTTGTTGAGAGTTCTGAACACAATAAACACTGCAAGTGTGAGAGTGGCTCCTGCTTTTACTGACACAATTTTTGACTCACTGATTTGTATACACTGTGTGGGAGTACATGTGTTTGCTTGTAGAAATGATGAATAGTCCCCTAACTCAGCAAAGAATACTTCACTTCAATCTTGCTCTTGTAAGACTACAGCAAACTGACTTCTGCCACTCTCTGGACTGAGAAGAGCTGTATTTACTACATCCACTGGGTATGAACTGTAGTTCCTTGGTGGGTTGGCAGTGCTTCAAAACCCTGATGTTGATGTGGTTAAACCACTTGAACCTCCTAACAGCTGGTTTTGAGGTGGAAAATAACTTAAAAAGAGAGATCTTACAGACATCAGTAACATGGCCAAACTGGCCACAGTAGTCTATTACTGCTGTGATAATTAGGAATGCAAATCCTATTACAGTGATCTTGAGGTGGCTGTTACTGCAGAGAACTCAACAGGTGAATTTCGGGAAACTATTCTAGACCACTCAAATGATCCATCCTCTAGATAAAGCAAGTAGCCATGATGTAATTTGTGTACTGAGGTCTTCAGAAGCTTTGGAGCAGATGGAGAGGCTCAGTAATACAATGTCATTGAGGAGTTGCCAATGGAAGTATGGTAAATGAAGCAGTCCTTGGGAAATTTTTTGTCTTTTATTCTATACTTTTGACACCACTTCTGGTTGGTATGACCCTGAAAAACTCAGTTTTCTGTTGAGTATCTACTTGATGTTCCTTACACTTGCCCTTGTAGATTCTTCCAAAGAAGGACTGTCCTGTCTGTGTGTGAAGTGCTCAGAGAAATGAATTCAAATCATAAGCTAGAGATTTTTTGTGTAGAACTGTGCAAATTTTCCTTTTTAAGGGAAAACTCAAAATCTTACACAGCAAACATTGCGTTGGTTTTGTTTCTTCTACTTCCCCCCTTGGTTAAACTCTTGGAAAGAAGATACAAAGCTTATAACATGGGCAAAATATTAAACTGAAAGATGTCTCCCAGCTCAGCCTCTTAGGGATAATTCTAACAGTAAATAGCAGTGTCTTGCCCAGCTCTGCTATGAAGGGAGAGGTGTCATGGGGAGTTTGATTTCCCTTCTCTCTGTGAGCACTTGGCTCCCTTCTGGTAGCTGGGTCATCCTGCCACTTTTATTAATTGAGACCTGGCTGCTTGGACTTGAAATGGGCATAGGTACCATTTGCTGAAAGAGAAATGGTCAGAGTCATCATGCTAACTTTATGGTATGCTGAGGCAGGACTTTTAAAATATGTTTAAGATACCATAAGTTCATCCATAGCACTCTTATTGATTGATCTTAAAATTCCAATAAGGTCCTCAAAAAATTTGCTAGTTTTCATAAGGTTTAGTGCCTGACTAAAAGTCAAGGTCTTGAATCCCCCAGATGTTCCTGTTGGTACCAAGTAAGGCTTTGGCACTTAGATTTAAATCAATCCCTATCCACAAGGAGTACAGTGCCTCATTTCATGTCTTTCCTCTCATTTTGGAACCTCATGCAATATTTTCTTCCTTACTTCTAGTGTATGTTTATCAAGTCTAATACGAGTCAAGTATAATAGTTAAATATGGTTCTTAATATGCTAATAAAGGCAAAAGTATCTCTTCTCGTTAACTATTGGGATGACCTTGGATCAGAGCTGTTACAGAGTGCTCAGATACATGTACCAGTTTTACCCACAACTGCCTCTCCCAAGTACCCCTGAAGTGCCAGTGCCTGGCATCACTGCTGCAAAGAGCAGTGCCTTGTTTCAGCCATGCCTTGTGGCCATGAAGGAAGCCCAAATTAAGTGTTGTTTGATAGCAGCTGTTTCCAGATGTCCTTATTAGTCCAATATTATTTGATTTAGCAAATGTAGCTCTGGTACTTTATTTAATACCATTGAATCTGGTTTTTAAATCCCACAGGGTGCCAGAAATACCCTGTTGTTATTCCTTCTGCACATTTTCCAATCATACCTAAAATTGGTTTTGCACATAGAATTGATAAGATTAGGTTACAATTAACTGTCTTGCTGGATTTTGATTGTGTCTATGTGAGAGGAGAAAATTTTCTGCTTATGAATGAGTTGGCTACTTGTGCTTCTGTGCTTGACATGCAACAGTTCTTAGTGGTTGGAGCATGATTTTAGTGATTCAAACATCTTTGATATGTTTAGACTTCGTATAGCAATGCAGCACACACAAACACTAAAGGAAACAAATTTCAGTAATCTTTTCTACCCTACCCTCAGTACAATACAAGAGTCAGCAGTGGATCTTCTGAATCAGTAGAGGGCAAGCGTATTTTCCTTTTCCCTCATCCCTCCCCTCCCCCCCCAGACAATCTGATTTTTTAATAAAACGATTTTTTATTTGGTAAATAATTTTTATTTATTTTCAGCCTGTTAGCTTCTTGAAAACCATTTTATTTAACCCTGAGGATTTTAAACTCCACTCTTCAGGGGTTTTTCTCTGGTTCTGCTGAGAATTTAGCAGAGATCCACACTGAGGGAGGATTATCTGCTATCTGCCTAATACAGATTTTGCTGCTTCTCCTAAAGTATTTAGTGCTGAGGGCTGTAAGAGCCATCCTATTGAAATAGATGGGCTTCGAGTCCAGTCCAAAGGAAGTGCCTGTATTCTTATTTGTTGCTGTCTGTGGCACCAGAGAATCTCATGGCTTGGACATTCTCTCCAGCTAATGTTTTCTCCAGCAGAAAAATTGTGATTTCTTTATTACTCTGCTATTTTGCTGGGTGGAGGAAGGTTTGATTGTTCCTGGCACACAAGAAGAGTCTTTTCTGAGGGGATATTAATATGAGAATACAATGCTGCAATTCAGTTTAAGGGGGAAAGGGAAGGTTCTGCTGTTCAGATGGTATGTGGCCACAGAAATACACCCCGGTTTGTCATTAGGACCTCTGTAAACCCTGCTGCCTGCAGGTAGTGCAGTTACCACTCCCAGAGAGCAGCTTGTAACTTTGTGCTTCAGTGAGGACCACATGTCATGAGAAGAGAGACTGACACTGTTCAAGATGTGTTTGTGTTCTTATTCTGTGCCACCAATGGGAAGGGCTGGATGAATTTCGAACCGAGAAGGGAATGATCTCTAGTAGTACAACTCTTCATGGCATCAAGATCCTATAATTCTAAGAATATTTATATTTCCTCTATAGCTTATTCCTTCCCCCTTCTCTTCCTCTTTGGGAGTGGATTAGGACAGCTTGGGCTGAGTAGAGATGCTGCAAAGAAAAGAAAGCAGAACAAAGCCAGGTATTTTTTTTATCTGAAAAAAAAAAAAGGTTTCACAATTGATAAGACTATGGGAATTCAGCTGCTAAAGTGCTTTCCTTCTCTAATCTTTCTGACATCTGGAATTGCTGAATCCAAGAAAGATATACCAGTGCTTGAACAGATCTGTTCAATAGAGTCTGTAAATAGATAAGATTTAATTCAACTAATGGAGGAATAAAAAAAAAAAAAGGTGGGGATGGTAGTTTCGGTAGACATTGCCAGTGCTGCTTGCTCTTTTTTTGTTTCTTTATCCCTCCCCTAGCAAATGCTATTACTGTAAGAAGCAGAGCTGATAGATTTACTTCCTTTGCTGTTGCAGTTTAGGAAAGTTCAAGAAGTCAGCTGTCAGATTCTGGAGGCCTTGCAGGCAAAGGCATTTCAATTTCAAAGTACAACAGAGCGAGGTCTTGAAACAAAAGATCATCAAACACTAATAATTCCTGGCTGTTGCTGGAGCTGGGAAGTGAGTAGGAAGCAGTGCTCCTTTTTAAGGGGCAGAGACTGACAGTGCATCGTGCACTCAGCTAATTCTTTGGGGCCATATGAGGATGATATGAGGGAACTCAGATGTGAACACACAGATCATGAAAGGCCAATGCAAAAAAAGAAAACAAAACCAAACCATGTACATGGTGAAATGTCTTACAGAAGTTCTGTGAGAACTCGTGAGTCTCATGTCCAAAGCACCTCAGAAAGCAGATTTTGTCGGTGAATCTTGTTATGGAAGAAAGGGTAGTGAGCTTCAGACCTCAGCTCTCAGCACGTGGAATGGTCACTGTGAACCCTGAAGTATATTCAATGTGGAACTCAGATATTGTTAAATGTGTGCATGTCACCATAGAAATGACACACACACATTTTATAATTAAACCACAGAAAAGTAATACTAAGGAGACAAAAAAAAATCTGATTTTCATCTCTGAATGATATTTCAAATTCCACCCGAATTACTTAACAATTTTTTCCCTCTGTCAACTACAGTTAAGTGTACTTTTTGGCAAATAAACTGTTCCTCACAAAAATTGCAAAACTTCCTAAACAGTGACCTTTAAATCTTCTGTTGCTGCTTTCCAAGACAAGCTTTTTCAGCCTGTAGATTTGCTTCACAGATTTGTCTGCGGGTTTAGTAGACTGACTCAGTTCTCAGTTGTATGATGTTGCATTTGGCAGTATTAAAATGCATTTTTTAGGTTGCAAGTGATTCAGCTCTCTCTCTAAGAGTAGTCTTCCTCTGCTATTTACTGCTCTATGAAGATTTGTGGCAACAAACAGTCACACCAGCAAAAAAATTCATAACATGGTTTTACTGTTGATACTGGGATAGAGCTCTTGCTTTGGCCTAAGACTGGTAAGGAACCAGCTCTTGTTTCTTCTTATTAACACCTACATCTTGAATCCAATCAGGGAACTGTTTTGTTAGTTGACTTGTTTGTATAAGACAAAACAAGTTTTTAATCAAAATAGAGTTAAAAGATAAGGTATGGAGCTACATCAATGTAGCTGTCTCCATAAATGACCCAAAATTGCTTAAATAAGGAGACTGAAGAAATAATAGATTTGTGTCAGCATCTACAGCCTATGAAAGCAATGCTTAGTGACTTTATTCTAGGCTCGTGGTTCTTGGTGCACTTGCTGTAAGGAAAAAAAAATGTAATCTTAATATCCAGGCTCAAAGCAATTTAGGACCATATTGCTCTGTGTGACATTTTTCTCTGGTAATATGTGAATGTGTTTGGCCACAAGACACAGTTAAAGCTACAGACACCTTGCACTGAATGATGATTTGTAAGAATTTATTGTGTTTTCTTCATTTGGCTGAGTGTTTTGGCCTGGCAGGATGTGCTAACCAATAGGAACTCGTGGGAGGTGAGTTAGATCCAAAATTGTCATGACAGAAATTGCAAGAGCAGTTACTTCAGACATACGGCTTTAGCAAAAGCCAGTGGATGGGTATCAGAAAGAATGCTCTTCCAGCTTGAATTGTCTGTGGGATATGCAGACACACAGAAGAGCAGCTTATGTGTTCTACACACACAGGGGGTGTTTTGCTTCTCACTTGGAGTTTGGAGCTGAAGTGCAGCTGCTTTGGCTGCTGAGGAAACTGTGCCAGAACAGCAGTGAAAGTTCTCTGCAGCTCTCTTAGTGGCAGGCTGCTGTGAAGCAAGCAAAAATAGGCTGGGCACAGCACTGTGCTGCTCTGGTTCTACTGCTTCCAAACTGAAGTGAGCTCGAGTACAGCCAGCAAGGCTACTGGGAGCTTGGAAATATCTCCACCAGATCACAAGTACAGAAATAGATGGTACCCAAAAGGAGAAAGAGATTTTATATCTTGTGTATCAATAGATTTCCCCAAAACATCACAAAGGGCAAATTACTCAAGAACTTTAATCAAATGACTGGGTTTGTTTGGATTAAAAACCTTTCAGCTCTATTTTCACACAGTTCCCATGTTTGTGTGATTGCTTCAATTTGCATTTATGGGCCTAACATATTGAGGTATCAGCACTCACATCTAAAATCAGCAGTGTTAAGACTATGCACTAGGAATTTTTATTTAATCAGAATCCTAATTTTAAAAAAATTTAGACAGTGGAATAATGAGAGAAAAGCAAGGAGCAAACAGGCCACTTCATTTTTTTTAAATCTTCCTCTGCCACTGATGTCTATGGGAGACAATATACTAATTTGTTTTCTTTATCAATGTATTGCTTTTGCCTTTAGGCTGGAGAGAAAAATAAGCCCCCGACCTTGCCTGGCTGCACTGAGGATAGCAGCAGCATTCATTGCTCCAATGGTTTTTGGGGTGTTTTGTATATTTGTCTAAAGGACTGATAGTCAAGGGAGATATAAGCCACTCTTTTAAATCTGCTCAGGTCAGAAGGGAGTCATTGGTGTGGTTGTTTGGGCGATGCATCATTGCCCCATTCCACTTCACTGCAGCGGCCACTGCTCTGCAAGGTCCTGGTCATGGTGGGGCAGCTGAGAAGTGAAACTGAAGTACAGGAGTTCCCACTTTGATTTTAGCTGAGCATCAGAAAATGGGGCAAAAAACCATCCAAGCAGAGGCCACCAGGGCATGGAGAAACATCTCTGATCCAGAAGCCTTTGCAGGGGAGTTGCAGAGGTAGGAGGGCAGAGCACAGAGAGAAGCCTTCAGCCTGCCAACATTGTCCCACACACTCACAAAGGGTGAGTCAACATGAGCAAAAAGCATCACTAGTAACAATGGGGGTGCCAAAATTTCTGAAGATGTCTTTTCTGCCCAACACTGCCAAGAACAAAGACTGGCCCTTCTGGTTGTCCCAAGTTCTATCCAATAGCTTTGGAGATGATTGAGTTTATAATACTTGAGTTACTCCATCTTCTGCCCTGTTATTTTTTCTCACCTGAATGTAGATAATAGTAGCCATCTTCCTGTGTGCTGAGAAAGCTTGTGTTTGAGGGAACACTGCTGAGGGAACCCTAGTCTCATCTCAGAAATGTATTTTTGAGGCCAGTCAGACTGAACTTGGAATATCTGAGAGTTTCCCTCATCTGAAATGTGAATGGGCATTGAGTGAATAGAATATTTATTTCTATTTGTTCTGTATGTTTTGCATCATTTGCAATGAGTTTGTGTGCTATGGTTATGTTTCAGTACAACAGTAAGTAAATGATAAACTTCTGAAAGGTAATGGTTCATTCCCTCATGCATCAGCCATAATGTAATCTGTTACACAGGCAAGCCCTCTCTAATATGGAGAATTTGTAGCAAAGAAGTTTTTTAGTCCTTAAAGCCCCTTAAAGCTTTCTGGCACTTTAAAGCCCTGTATGTGAGCATATTACAAAAGAAACACCAGGTATTGTGGTTTTTGAACAGTTCCACTCCATCAAAGCAAATATATGCCCCTCCTTGAGTATTTTATGAGAAAAACCACCCAAACCCCACTGAATTTCAGATGGACTGTGTGAGTGTCCTGAATCAGGTCTTTATGCCAGCAAAAGGCCTTTTTATTATTTCTTTCTTCATGCACGTTGTAATGAACCACCTAAAGAAGAGGGTGGGGGATAAACAATTGCACCCCTACAACAAAATCTCCCACAAAATATAAGTTGGGAGGAAGATCCAGCAGAACTTAGGCTTTTGTTAGCACAGATTTGTTCCCCTTGTTAGCTTAGAAACTGAGGGAAACTGGTTTCCTGGTCTCAGAAAGTGGAAAGACTTTGTGCTGTGGTTCCCTCACCTCAGATATGCTGGGGCAGGGAATGGAAAATGCCGGTCAGTGTTTGATGTAAAGGAAACAAGAATGATGAGTTACTCTGTGAAATGGGTGGTGCCCAGAGCTTCAGAGTGGGCAAAATAGTATGTTGGTGAGTGTTAAGGTAAAAGTTGACAGCAGGCACAAGGAATTCTTGTGCCAAAGACAAGGATTTGCCTCCTACCTCCAGGAAATATCCCACAAAGTTAAAATGACAGAAAAGGTTATTCATTCTACATTTATAGAGATGAAATAGAGCTACTTTGATTAAGACTTGGTAGTAAAAGTACATATATAATGCAGTTGATAATGTTGGTAATGTGGAGTAATATTTGCAATAGGAATCAGGGGATTTTGATATTTAGTTGGTTCTGCCACTGATTTCCTCTGTCAGACACTGTCAGCACTTCATTTCTATTGTGATAAAAGTCCTTCTGAAGACCAAGTGGATTTTTAAAGGTTTTGAGACTGTAAAATTTGCAGATGATCATAAAGTCATGAACATTTGCAGCAACATTTTAATTTTTTTTCTCTTTATAAGAAATTTTACTTTTCTTGAGAGTTAATTTACATTAGGACTAAAGGTTTCATGATACCCCCCATAGGAAATGTTTATTTACTTCTCAAGGTTTCCTAAAGCCCCAATCTTTTATGTCTTCTGAAGACAGCTTCATGGTCAGCCACTAAATGATTCATGTCAGCCCTTCTGTTGATGAGAGGTGCTTTGTTTTTCTTTTCTTGAGTTTGATGCTTATGGATGTGCCAGCCCACAGTGCTTTTATGTGAGAGCAGGCAAATGTGTGAGACTGTGCAGTAGCCTTAGTTTGCTCCAAAGGTCAAAGCCTCTAAACTGCCCTGCCCTGCTGAGCCACTGTAATGTTGGCCTGCCTTGCTCTCCCTTCTCCACTCCTTCCCTTCTGACATGTTGAATTCAGAACACAGCATTCTTCCCTTCATCCCTGCCTTTCCCCTGCTCTGCTGGCTGTTTCCTTTGGAGCAGTTGCTCACCTGTCACTGGCTGTACAGGCAACATCTTTAGGCATGGGCAGGGAGAGGAGGTCACTGGCAAACATTTGGGGTTTTGTCACAAGCCTTGTAGCTGCATTAGGGCTCATGAACAAGGGCTTTGCTGCCAAGTAAATGCCACTGGATTTCCCAGTTTTACAGTTCTGATAAAAATTCTCTGCACTGAGAGATCGTTCATTCAAGCACATAAATCAGGAAAGAAAAGAAACAAAAATATCCTTTACAAGTAGGACTGTGCTGTACCACCTCTAACAGATTTTACCTTTATTCAATTTTTTTGTCAAGGGCCATATGTCAAAAGGCTTTTGCCACAGATCTGCTAAAATGGTATATGGAAGGACACCAGATTTGCTTCACCTTTTCCATTGAAGCAGTAAACGTTGTTGCTGGGAGGTGACATCAGTCACAAACTGTGCCAAAGCCAGGGACAACAGGCTCTGGGGAAACCTGTATTCAAGAGGGTCCTAATTCTGACCTGTAATTGCTGTCATTGTCAGGAGCTTAAAGCTTTCCATGCTCTCCTCCTTCCACTGAAGCAGAGCTGCAGCTGTCTTGCAGCTGAGGGACATGAGGAAAACGTGGGCAAAAATATCCATCTTAGATAAGGAGGGATGTGTAAAAAGTGTAGAGTTTCCAAATGGGAGAGGCAGCATTCCTCAAGAGTTAGGAGAACATCCACTTTTTGGCTGATGGAAAGACATGCACCAGCTCATGAGCCCTCTGCTTGTTAAGTGACTAAGCACATGTGAGGAAGAAACCCATGAGTAACTATATATTACTGCCAAAAAATAACTCATTTGCTCCTAAATATCATCATCTTTTTATTAAAACTATTTTGTACGATTATGGTAGTTTTGAAGGAGTCAAATGCTGTGCAGAGCAAACATTAGGGTTTTCAGTTTTGAAAGGAAATATTACATTTGTTTTGAAAGTAAAAAATAAAATGAAATAGAACATTAAAATCAGTAAAGACATGAAGCCAGAGCCACTGTTCTTATGTGGATTAATTTTCCCTAAAGTTTTTCAAGGCTTTTAATTCAGAAAGTTAACCTTAAAATCAGGTTTTGATATTAAAAAAATAATAGTAATAGAAGCACAAACATTCTGTTTGAGGGATGACCTGTGGGAGCAGACTGGATATGTGCATGGTGGAAAAAAACACCATATAACTATTGTGACACCTGTAATTAGGCACAGAAAAGAAAGTGTTGAATAAAACGATAAGTCATTTCTGTTCACTATTAGGGCTCAAATAAAAAGAATGTATACCTTAAATATAAGTTATGATTAGACCTGTTGGTGGCCTGATGAACCATATGCAGTATAATATTTTGCTTCAAGATCTAAACCACTTCAAGTCTCACTCTACCAAGTGTTTCACCATCATCACTTTAATGCATCCTTGGTCACCAAGCATTGCTGATGATGTTGCAGTGTTGAAACACTCCTTGCAAATTATTTTAATTTCTTTATTAAGCTTTTTACCTCCCTTGCCAGTATGCAGGGACTGCCTTAAACAGTTTTTTGTTTGTGCCGCAATGCTTTTGCAAGGTAGTTTCTTTTCTCTGAATGCTGTGAAATGGAATTTTTTAATGTCACATGGTGATGGATAAGGCTTTTAATGTTTTAGCAGAAATTACTCCAATAAACTAATTACTTTCTCTAATGTGTGCTATCTGGACTGAGATCACAGGCAAAAGAGCTGTCTGATGAAAACACTGGGGTTTGAACATTTCTTTATTTTTGCAACACAGCCCTCAGCTTGTCAGTGTGTTGTCTGTATGTTGCCTTAAGAAAAAGTCTTTATTTCATCATCTCAACAGTTTTGTCTTAGAAAGCAGAACTTTGCCTACTGTGTTGAAGGGAAAACCTGAAGGAAAAATTATCCTCCTTTATTTAACATACAGCAATCAATAACTCCATGAGTTACCAGCAGACTCATTTCATATGTGGGAAACCTTAGGAAGGTGAATGAGAAAACAGGCATCAATATGTAAGAGAGTCTTTGCTATTCTTGTATAACGGAGTAGGAGAGTGTTAATGAAGATAAGTTTATTTGTTCTTTTTATTCTGGAGTAAATGTGAGGTAGATACCTGAACCCATATAGCTTTATTCCAGACTTCAGCTGCAGAGGTGATTTCCAGGGTCATCATCCTCCTGAGGGACCCTGTGAGCACTGAGGATTTTTAAGCAGACTTTAGGACATGAAAGAGGCCTGTTGGAGACCAAAGCCATGGTGCTGATGGCACCCAAGAGGAAGCAGCTGTGAGGAATGGTTTTGCTGAGGCAGGGAGTGGAGCTCACTGCCAGGAGGTGATGGGGTTTGGTTTCCAGCACAGGTAGGAATGCTTGCATTTGGCTTCCTAGTAGTGTAGACAGGTGTAAAATAAGGCTATAAAATGCTTTTTATATATGTTCTCTGGTTCCTTATCTTCTTTGGTGTGAAGGTTTGGTGCTTAAAAGGAGGAAAAGCGATCACAGACCTGAAAGTCAGCTCCAGTGAGTGAGGCAGTGATAACACCCGATACTCTGCTGTACTGCTCTGTATCATGCAGTTGGTTTTTCACATTTTTTATCTCTTCTTTGGATTAAGAGGCTCTGAGGCACAAGAAGACTTGATGTATTTGCTGCTGTATGAAGGTAGTGATGTGTCTGTGCTGTGTTGGATGAGTAGGGATACTTCAGCTTGCCCTCCTTCAGCTGATACAGGTTAAAAGGCAGGGGAAAGCCAACAGGAGGCTCACCAGCTGCCTAAATGCCTATGGTTTGCAAGCACCTTGAGGATCTGTTAAAGTCCTTGTTGTACAAGTTAAAGCTTGATCAGTCTCTGGAGTTTGCCATTGCATTTCTGAAAATGCTGTCTACACTCCCCAATAGACAACAGGCAACAAGCAGGTCTTGTGAGTGCAGAGTCAGGGAGTCATCATGATCTCTTAGACTAGATCCTGCAAGTAGATGTGTTTCATCCCATTGGAAATGTGCCTCAGCAGATCCTTTGAAGTGAGAACAAGCAGAGAGAGTTGACTTGGGGCAGAAGGTTCTGTCCAGGGTTTATCTAGACTAGAGGCCCTGACTGCTGTCCTTAATTCACAGTGTTTAAAAATTGTATTAAGAATTGTAGACATGTTTGCAATGGATGTGAGGAGAGTTCTTTTGAGTAACAAGTTGTCTACAGATATGTGTGGCTTGGACAGAACAAAATCATCAAGGTGAAGCCAGGGCAGAAATCCTGCTGTGCCTTGGGTAAGTCTGTTCCTTGATTCTCTTGGGCTGAGTGCCCTTCCTTCTGTCCATGTTTTCCTGCACTCAAGTTTCCACAAGTCAGTATTGGGCCCTACAGAAATGTTTAGGTCATAGTCCTACAGGTTTTTTTACTATTTTTAGTAGTTTTCTGCTGAAGGTTAAGAAAGTATTGGTGGGTCAAATGTATGACCAGGCAGCTGCAGGTACTCTACATTTAAGGCAAGTGTTTAAAGGTGTCCTCCCAAGTTGCTCCCTCGCGGCGCAGCCCGCGTGGCCCCAGCCCAGCCCAACCCGGCCTCTTCTTTTTGTTGCAAGGGAGGGTTTAATTTACTTCACTGTCTTGTTATCTATGCTAGAAATAGCTGGAGTGTCCACCCACTGTGCAAAGGGAAGGAAATGGGACCTATTTCACTTACAGATCATATGTCTGAATGTTGAGCAGCTTGACAGTTTCTTATGCTTTTCAGTCATTTTTAATTTATACACTGTCATCAAAGGTACTGCATTTTTTTTTGATTCATTGTACAGGAAATTACTGTAAGCTGGCTTTCCTTCTAATACCTACACAAAACTCAATTAAAACTAATATCAATTAGCTGTGAATGGCTTTTGAGAACCCCATTAAACAAAAAATATGAGCAGATGACAACTATTTAAAATATGGGAGTATGTCAGTTTTAATATCCGTTATGTTGCTCTATTTCCAAGCCATAAAAGTGACAAGAATGGCATGCACTGTGTAAAAGGAATTTGCTATGGTCACTTAAAAAATTGTTTTTCATTATTATTAACTACTGGAAAGTCAGATATGGATAGTAAATATCCTTTGATATGGAGTAGGGATTTTCATGAACTGACACTTCATACCACACTACTTTAAATATTTGTTCCTGTTTGTAAGTGTTTTGCTGCTGCTTTTGAAGTGCTTTCAAATGCTGTATAGGTTTGTGAGATATTATGTCGATGTTGCTACCTTATGCTTCCTCTGTGAAAAGGTACAAATCGTGCAAAAATTCACTGTTGTGTCCAGAACATTTGCCCAGTGGTTCAGGGGCATAGGGGGCCACCTGAGGGATAATGTTAAGCCATACTAGAGGTTCAGATAACTGGCACTGGTCAATAAAAAAATGTCCAGGGCAGATAACAAGAAAAATACAAGAGTAAAAAAAGACCTTTTAGAACACTTCCCCAATCATCTGTGACTTACAAATTTTTGGATGCTTGTAGTTGTTAACCCTGCATGAGATTTTTTTTTTCCTCTGAATATATGAATATATTTAAGTCTTGAATCCCTGTAAAATTTCAACACCAACTAAATCTCATGGGAAAAAATTTCAATAGCTCTTTATAATGAAATGTATTTTTAAATGGTCTGATCATAGGTTAAATAGCTTTGTTCTTTTGAATTTCAAATTTGCATCTGACAATGGTTTCCTATTAACCAACTCCAGTTGCTTAGCTCTTATTACAGAAAATGTCTCAACTCTGGTCCTGATTTTTAAACATGAGTTCATCCCTCTTCTCCCTCTCCCCCCCTTTTCTTTTTTTCCTATGCTCTTCCCTATTTTTGCTGATTAAAAGTCAGCTTTAAAACCGAGCAAACCTCAGTGACACTTTCTGGGCTTGCTCTGTGGGAACTGCAGGGGTTGAGAAGCACCTTTAGAGCAGATTGTACACGGCAACAGCCAGGACAGTAACACATAAAAAAGACATAATAGATGAACTGCAGAGCAAACTGAATTAGATACACTTAGAGCAGTGTAATGAACTGGTGCCTTTAGTAATTAGCCAGGGCTGAAGTGATCTACTGTGGATTATATTCTTTGACTCTCTAATAATCTGTGTCACATTTCCCCTGGTTGACATTTACCAAAGGCCTCAATTTTCTGGTGTTTCATAGCTCACTTTGAATGCTCAAATCCTGGATGTGAATGTTGAGAGCTTCAGTTTAAATTGTCCTTTCTGCAATTTTGGGCGTTTCTGACTTTATTACAATTCTGTCCTTTAAGTCAGATATATCAGACATTACAGCAGTCATATTAGAGTATAAAACTTGTCTGGACTCAAAAATGGTAATAAAATTTAGATCCTTTCCCCGGAACTGGCTCTTTATGGACCTGTTTTCCCAATGGAGTATCCATGAACTTTTCCAGGGCTTCACTGATGTCCGGGGCTGTATCAGGCGTGTTTGGTGGTGAGGTCAGTGGTTCTGGGCTCAGTCTGCAACCCAAGGTGTGACCTCAGTGCTGCTGGGACACCTTGCTTTTTCCCCAAAAGTGCTTCCTCTCCTAGACCTTCCTCTTTCCTTTCTCCCTGCCTCTGTCTTATGTTTTTCCCTTACTTATTAATATTTTACTTCTTTTTTTTTAAATCAGAAAATATTGCTCACTCTGTGCACTTTTATATTACTACAAACTACAAAAGTTAAAATAATGTAGCTTTAAGTAATTTTAAAATGACATAATCATTTAAATGTTGAAACATGCACTTGAATTTTCAGGATTTGATGCTTCCTTGTGAGGATTTGGTGGTTCTTGAGCTTTGGAGCATTTTCTGAAGTTAAATTTTCCAGCTTTACTTTGTAACTTCGAGGCCTGTAGTCAAATTTAATATAGGAACTATTTTTTTTTTTTTAATTTGTAGCCTTTGAGAATGGGAGGTTCAGCTGATTATCCTAACAGTGCTGCCAGTCTGCTTCATGTGAAGGGATCCTGATTGAGAAATTGAAACACTACTAGAGGTAAAAAGTAATGACATGTGGTTGGTTAAATATATTTAGAGTTTTCTATTTCTTTCTTGAAGATAACTTTGGAATCACCATCTCATATGTAAATCTCTGGGTGATGAATGTCAGGTGTTGGCATCAGGATTAGGAAGCTGAAAAACAGACTAGAGCAAGCAACAAATTTTCTGTTTTCATCTTGGTCAAAATATGTGTATGTTGATAGTATTTACTAGAACTTATTTGCATAGGGAGAAAGCCTTTAAACGCTGCTGCTTATCTGGTCTTTAGCCCCATGGCATTTATAGCAAAGATGCTGTTAGCTGAGTTGTGTTATTTAATCTGCTGTTCAAAAGAAAATGTCAACCAGACCAGCTATGAAAATTAAACTATTCCAATGCCTTTAGGACTTCTTTCTTCCATTGGCTTCAAATGAAAACAAACATAGAGGTTTTTCTGTGCTTTATGGAAATCCTTCTGTTCCTGTTTCTCTCTTTGTGATTTTGAACTATTGCATCTGTTTTTCCTTGCTCCTTTTTAGTATGTCATTGCTCTTGTTTCCTGATGCATTTAATTTCTTCCTCTCTTCTTTTATATTTAAATTCCTCAAGCCACCTGAGTTTTTAATGATCTAGTTTCCCAAATCAACCAAATACCTACTGCTGTTGGGATTTCCTGTCATTTTGTCTGCAAGCATCCCTCTCCTTGGCACCCAATCAGTGACTTGTAATACACCCTCAACACTTGAAACAAAGGTTATGTTGTTTCCCTGCAGTCTCTCTGGTTGGTCTTGGACAACTTGGAAAGGTTCACAATTAGCAGCTAATAAATTTCTGGTTGCATGTTCCTTTAAAATTTAGCTCCTGGAACAGCCAGAGGAATGTGTTACATTTGAATTTGCCAGCTATTAGGAGTGCAACTGTTAGAGTTAAGCTGGGTTGTTTCTTCTATTTGTACAGCTGATTGACTCTTTTTTATACTGAGTTCTCTTACAAATGAAGCTGAGACAACTCTTGATTACCTGTGTTAGCTGAAGATATGGAATGGTGCATATAAAGCCAATAACACTGCTAATCCAAACCCTGTGTGAGCTCCTGTGAAAGGTCATGCCATGAGAGTGGGACTGAGCAGAGAAGGGCATGAGACAGAATGGACTGGAGAGCTTATGGACACCTTAAATTTGGAGTGTCACAAAGTCAAACATTGGGCTGCAGAGGTGAACATGGCCTTGTGGTCCTAGCATTTAGTGCTCCCAACAGAGAGAAGGGTGGGGAATTGAGGGGAGAAAGGTGAACACCTGTAACCTCACAGGCCTTTTTAAAATGGCAGTTTTCACGAGAGCAAGGCTGTGCCTTCTACAAGCAAGAAGAGAGGGGCAAGTGGCTCCTCTAGCTCATGCCCCTGCTGCTTGGGGTGTCCATAGCAAGAAAATCAACATTTACATGGGGTGAGCTCTCCCAGTTCCATGCCCAAACACATTTCCTGTCGTGCCATAAGCATGATGTGAGGTAAATACATGCCAGGTGTCTCAGCATAATTCCATAGGATCCTGTGTGTGGTGACTGCACATGGCATAGCTGCACAGAGGCAGGTGTGAGACTGACTTGCTCAGAGATATCTTTCAAGAGTGTTAAAATTCTTGACTCCCTCCCATGGTTTTTGGAGAGTGCATGAGGTGCACAGCATGAATCATTCCATTTGCTAATTTGTGGTGTCCTACAGGACTGTTCAAGTTTTGTTTGATTTCCTGCGTCTGGAAAATACACTGGAACGTATGCTTGGCTTTTTTTAATTTCAAGTGGAAGAAGTTGTTAAAAGAGTGTTTTTCAAACCCAGCCTGTGCTATAGCAGAGTATTTTACTCCATTCCCATCACAAGTGCTTGAACAGGTATCCTGGGGAGACATACCTCTCTCCTCTGTTGTAGAGGCATGTAAATGGAGAGCAGGGATTTTATTAGCCTCTTGCACAGCAGTAGATAATTCAAAATCTGGAAAAATGACCATTCTAATATTTAGTAAAAAGAGAAACTGAAAGGTGTACAAGAATGAACTGAACTTTTATTAAGCATGAATGAACATTGACAATAAGTGAATATTCCTGGAAGCCCATTCTCTTTTGCTGTGCAGCTCTTTCAAATCTAAGTAATTGCAGTACAGACTTCTCTGTTTGGCAAAGCAAGACACACCTACCAACCCAAACAGCAATCTGGGCTTCTCAGAGACCTGTTTCGAGGCAATAAGGAGGGATTTCATCTGAAAACAAACTCATGTTTATTAATGAGAACAAGGCATTTTTTGCTTCATGTTTGAGGAATGATTGATATTGGAGTGATGGCTTGTGATCATGATATACTGCTCCACCTGCCAGCTCACTGCTCACTCACCTGGCATTTGCATTGAGCTCACACACAGCTTGGCAATGGCCATTCTTACCTTTAAAGGGAAGTGCCACGTGAAGGAAAAAGTAAAAAATCTTATTACTGTTTTAGAATACCAGCCATTGAAATATTTTTCATTTTCAGAAGTTTAATTTATGCTTTTATTGCTTACTTTTTTACGACAAGTTTAAGGTGAGAACTTGCCTATTTGGCATGAGATTGCTCCCATCCCCTGTTCACTAATGCTTGACTGTTGACTGCGCTGTTCAAATGTTGGTGTTGAATTTCAGTGCAAAAATAACAGTTTTGTATACACCTCCTCTTCCTTTAAGTGTAGTTTCTGCACATCATCATAATCCAGTTTTACTTGGCAAAAGTCAGAACTTTGGTTACCCAGAGTTGAAAAATACTGTTGGAATAAGGCAAAAGTGAAGATGGTCACTCATCCAGAACTCCAGCCAAGCTCTAAATGAGCCATTCTTTATCTCTGTGTAGTTCAGATCACTTTGCTCCCTTTCTCCTTGTTTAGCTTTGTGTGCTTTCATCTGAGACTGAAATAAAAAGACCTAAATTCTGCAAAGATACATGTAGCACCTTTTCAGAGGCTCAATAGAACTGGAATAGTTGGGAGTATGTTTTGGGCACTTATCCAAGCCTAAACAAATCTCTACATAGTCTGAGCAACAAGAACTGAATTGCTATTACAGGAACTGCTTTCAGACTTGGAAAAAGAAAACAGCCAGCAAGTGTGATAGGCAGAGTAGAACAATTCTGCCTTTCCCAACTGAATAACAAATAAGTCTTTTCAGCATTTAGTTTTTTCCCTTCACCTGTAAAAGACCTGGGGTTTGGAGCAATATATTTTAACTCAGAAAAAAAATAGTTAAAAATATCAGATCATCCCAGATAGTCCATGCAGTGCTGGGGCAGACAATGGAGCTTCATTTGTTGTTCAAAGCAATTACAGAGTGATTTCTACAAACCAGTTCATGGTCTGTAAAGTTGGTTCATTTTGTTGGATACAGAAGCAACCTGAAGTGCTGCTTTTCCCTGGGTCTATGTATGCTGCACAGTCATGTACTCTTGGAGGGGATTGAGGACTTTTGGTGTGCACTTGTGTTCCATAATTGATTTAGGATCCTTTGTTATTATTAATATTCTACATTTAAACATTATGAACTTGGTCAAAGCAAATGGTTTCACGTATTTAAATAAAAACATACAGAAAATGGTTGGCAGTTCTCACCACCCTGTCACTGATAGCTGTCTTAAATTGCCGTAGTCTATTCAGGGAGCATTTCCTCATCCTGGTACCAAGACCATGGCTGCTGCATCACTGGAATGGAGAGGTTTGAAATTTGTGCCAGTTGAAAAAAAAACACATAATCTGTGGGAAATGCAAAACCACATAGGTCTCTAGGAGACATTTCTATGTGAAAAATGTTTGCTGCTGTCATGGAGAGGCATGTCTGCAATGTAGGGGATTGGGGGGTGTGGTGCTCATTGCTTTCAATGTACTGCTCCTCCTTTTAGGTGAGGCTTTTGCCTGAGGCCGAGGGGAAGGCAGGATCCCTGTTCCTTTGGCCTCAAATCTGTATGCTTTTGTGTTAGTGCAACATTCTGCACCTTTAGGCAGTAGCTTTAAATTTGCAATGTTAATGCATAAAGACATAAGCATTAGGTTTCCACTTTACAAGTGTGTGGAGAACTTGTTTCAGATTTGTTTTCCCTGGGAGTGACTGTTCTGTCTGGACACTCATAAATGCAGGAGGAAGAATCTCACAGTAGCCAGTCTGCTACTGATGGTTGAAGAGGCTTAGAAACATCATAAATGTCAAAAATATCATAGCTATAAATGGAAGTGTTTAAAGTTGGAGAGCGATTTATGGAAGAGGACAGCATGAATTGGCACTGGAACCATTCTTTTCCATTATTTCTCTAAATGACTCTTTTAGTAGTGTTGAAATGGAGATAGTCAGGTTTGAAAATTAATGGGAAGGAACAGCAAATAATTAGGAACAATGTTATCAAGTAGGCAAGTACTCTGATTACTGGCATACCTGATTGTATAACTGCAGTGAATGTGACTATACAATGAAAACAGGAGTAGATTATCCTTCCATTCACCTCCTCACCCAAACTATTTGAGTGATATGGTGAGATTGTCTAAGGGGTGGTGTAGATATTAATTTAGTTTTTCCCAGATGAGAGATAAAAGATGTCTCTATTTTTTCCTATAAGTGAAGCTCCCAGTACAAATTTCTGGTTCAAACAAGCTGTAGAATTGAGCTGAGGTGTTTTCCTTCGTGGCCTAGATGTAAACCAGCTGTCTCTCAATGTAGCCCATCACTGTTTCAGAGAATCCTGAGTGTCAGATGTCTATTTCTAATGGACTATCAAATTAATATGATTTTTAACATGATTCTCTTTTTCTTTCTTTGCTGTCATTATGGTTTTTTTTCTTTGGGGAAAAAAAATCACTGATGTGAGAAACTTTAGGAAATTGTATGGAGTTTAAAGCCTCATAGTCTTGAGTGCCTGTTCCACACTAAATCAAGTATACTGTGTCTGTGCACCATGAGACAAAACTCCTTTCACATATTTTCCTATTTTTGAAAAGCTGACTTGCTATCTTGGGCTACTGTCTTCAATCGTGTTGCCATTCTTTAACTTTGTTGGAAACACTCTTACTCCAATTGGATTACCAGTGTAAATGGCAACCCACTGAGACATCTTTTTAGCCTTTTCAGTGCTTTGAAAGGAAAGCTTTCATGGCTCTTTGTATCCCACATGGCACATAAATTGTAGTGTGGCCTGCTGCAAGTTGTATGTAGTATTGGCCTCTGATCAAAATTGGCTTAAGAATACAGTTATGGTTCAGGAGCAGCAGAGGAGCTGGAGAGAAAACCATCCTCCCTGTGTGTTTTGTAATGCTGTTGTTGCACTGCAGGGTCTCCAAATAGGTTTTATGATACTTTTTGGGGACCCAGAGGTCCGTAGGTCCCAGCCACACTTATTTCAACAGGATAAACCAGGGTCATAGATAAATGCAGCAGAGCTAAACTGAACTTGTAGCCAGTTCTGGATTTGCTCTTTCCTGTGTTAACTTTACGTCTTCAAAGAACTTCATATTTTTTTGTGCTGATGATGCTGTTTTCTTTATCACCATAAATCATTGTTTTATGCTGATGACACTGTATTTCTCTATCACCATTAATCATCTATAATGCTGGAGAAGGAAATGTTAATGAAGAATACAATTTATTAAATGTCACACAGTGGGTGGGCTAAAAGGTGGATTAACTGCAAACCTTCTAATAAGCAGGGCCAAAATAAAGTAATGACCCAAATAGATTTGTGAGTCTGGTGTGAGATGTACTGGAAGAGGTGAGCAGGGCACAAACTGTGGCTGGGACAGCAAGGAGGGGTTTTACAGAGCAGGGAAAGCTGGGGAAGCCTGGCAGGGAGGCGGGAGGAGTTACTCTGGCAAACCAAGGGCCCACCTTGATGGGTACGCTTGGAAAGGCACAGCTTCCCATCTGGCACTCTTCCTGTTCCTGTTCTGGCACAGGTCTGTTCCTCTTGGGGAAGCCATGGCAGAAATGGGCAGGAATTGAAGTTTGACTCTCTTCCCCACTAAATCCCCCTGCTCTTTGGAAGCACAGAATACCCTCTGATATTTCCCCTGTCTGGTCCTGGAGTAATCAACTCTTGCAAAGCAGGGCAAGGGACTTCAATGGCAGTAAAGGCTGACAAAACAAATGCCTCAAGCCATAACTATGACTGAGAGAGTGTTTCAAACCTTAATCCAGCTAAATCTTTTGGCTAGTTTGTCTCTGCTATAAACTTTAAAGACCACGTTAGTTACCTGTCATCTTCAGAGATTGCTTCTATACCTTGTCCACTTGTAGTCTGAGTGTTTCCCAGAAGGCAGAGGTTTCTTTTTCGTTTTTAATTTTTAATTTTTACCACATTTTGATTATGGCGATATTATATGGGGTCAGTGCTCAG
>JAOXXN010000205.1:4765470-4784315 GCA_026770055.1 Myrmophylax atrothorax
GTGCTCAGTCAACTGTTAAATAAATTGCAAATTCCACAAAACACAGCCAGCAGAGTCATTACTAACTGTAATGCTGAAACTTCGAGCAAAATTACATCTGGCTACGATGCTATTCAGATGCATAAATTATACAGCCTCTGATTATCTTAAAGAAAATTCAGCCATTAAACTTATTTTATGGGTACAAAACAAGGGGAACTGCCAAAAGGAATCTGTGCATCCTAAAAGTCATGAGAAGAAAACTAATTGGCAAACCTTTTCCGCCTGCAGTTTTATGGAATGTTCTCTCTCCCTCCTGATGTTCAATCAGCCTCCACCACTGGCACAGATAAAATCGTACAGTGGCAGAGCTGGTGGGGGAATGCAGCCTGTGTAGCTTTAGAACAGCAGGTGGGTCAAGCATTTCAAATCTGACCCCAAACAGCCCATATCTTTACATGGGGATCTGGAGGGCAGAATCTCCGGGGAAGAAAATTCTAATTCATTGCAGAAAAAAAAAAGAATACTTGATAATGAGCTACTCACTGCGCTGCAGAACTTCTGAAAGTTTCCCAGCTGCCCTGGGGCACGTGAGGAGTCAGTCCTCTTCCTGTCCCAGCAGATCACTGATGCACCTGCATCATACCTAGGACTAGACAAGGAAGAATAACAGACCCTGGATGGTTGACAGCACAACAACCCAAATGGCATGAGATCTCCCAGCACATCTATGTGAGTAACCCCTTAAACTCAGGGGAATGGCATATTGCTTCTTTCCTTGCTCCCCACACCCGATTTTATGTCAGTATTGCCAGTGGTAAATTCAGAGTTATCTTTAAAGAACAGTGAGCACATTGCTTAAAACACTCCTGTCACCACATTTCCTGAGTTGCTTCAATGTATTTTAAACCATTCTTATATTTGACAAGAAATTGCCAAAATAGGTTATATGTCACTGACCTTTATCAAAGTCTGATTTTTTCCAAGTCTTGTCTCTCAGTTCCGTCCTGTAAAGACATTCAGGGAAGATAATTGCTCCCTAAACTAATTGCCTTCCCTGGTGTTCTTTTCTGGACTTCTGCAAGACAGAGGAAAGCTTACTATTATTGCTGCTTCAAATGGGTTTGAGCTCCTCAGTCTGGAAATAAGAGGAGGTACCCCAGTTCTCTGTTTTAATTTCCTTCCTTCGTGTAACAAGAATTATTCAGGTGCACAGTTGCTTTCTTTGTGGACAATTTCTATGTGGAATTTATGGAGGAAATAATCATTTTATAGTCCAGTTTGTGTTGTTACATCAAGTATAAATATGACTAACAGGAGTAATGATAGTGCCTATGAGTTCATGTGGAAGTACTGCCTTACTGTTACTACCATTATGCAACCTGTATCTATTTTTTTCTTCCCTGAATAATTATAACTATTCAGTATTTCAGTCTATATTGATCTTTGAGTCATGAAGACAAGAAGATTAATCTTATTTTAACAAAGCTCTTCTTTTTAATTCAATTACATGTGAGATTGTGAGTGATACAGTTGGTGGCTAGCACTGTTATCCAGGCAGTGAGCTACTCATAGGTTGAGGCATATGGATAGCTATTAAATAGGAACAAAATTATTAATGGTACTGAATCATATCAGGATTTTCTGTAAATGATTGGTGTCACAAAAGAAGTAATTCCCATGGTATTGCAAAAGGAGTTCTTTCTTTAAGTCTAATGTTGCTGTTGTTGCTCTTTCCCTCACACCAGTGTGGTTTGAAGTGTGCAGTGTGATGTTTGTCCGCCCAATGTTTGTGGGTAAGTTTGAATAGGCAGCACTTTGTGAGGACCAAATGTTTCTTCTCACCCTGAGAGTTAATTAAAGCAGTTTGTTTGCACCTCTGCTTGGTTGTGTTACACAGGTGAGGTGTGGGAGACACTTGCTTTTATAGCAGGAATCTTCCAGCAGTCCTGTTGATGTGACCAGTGGAAACACAGTGGACTCTCTGTGAGAAAGGATGATGCAAATCTGTCTTCCAAGGTTACTTGTCTTAAATAGAGTTACTTAAATTTTGAAGGTAAATCCCTGTGGATTTTTAAAATAAATTGGCTTATTTCCCCAGAAAACCAAATGATGAAAATTTTGACCAGGATTAGTTCTTGGAAAAACCCGAAAATTCATTTATTGAGTCCATTTAGTGGCATCTCTAAGCAGGTACAGCGAATTCCATTAGCGATTGTGAATGACAAATAATTTATCCAAAATCTATAAACACCTTTTCATTTTCAGCTACAAGAAAAACAAGAACATATCTTCCTAGGAATCTGCTTAACTTAAAGTCCATGTCTGCCTTTTGTTTGATTTGTACTCTATTAATTTTAGAGTGCTAAAGTATAAAATGTAATTTCTCAACCTGTTGACTGTGTGAGGGTCTGCTTTCCCTGCTTTGTTTGAACCCATTCCATGCAAGTTAAAATACGGGAGGAGGAGGAAAACAGGGCTAAGAGAAAGGAGTGATGTTTAGTTTCGGGTTTTTGTTATCTTATTTAGCCTTTTCTTAGGTACCAATCGCATGATTTTCAGAGAAACTGTTTCTGGTTGTGATGCATAAGATGTTTGAAGCCCTGCCTGACTGAAATGGCTCGTTTTGGCTTCTTAAGAATCAATTAGAAAGAGAAAATTGTTTAAATGTGAAAACTTCATATTTTAGGTCCCCATTTCAGAACACATTGAAATCTAACTTATGTAAGTACTGGCAGAAAAATAGAAGGTGGTGTTTGCATGCAAGTGGAAAGAGAAGTGGTAGTGAGTTGTGAGATGCTGATGGGTGAGATCCCTCCTCAGTTTTGGTCTCTGCTTCAGGTTTTTTGTGCTGGTGTAAGTGAAAATGTTTGCATTGGTTTCTTTTCTGTTCCTTGTATTCCTTGGTTTTTTCATCTGCAAGACTGAGTTTATACAGTCTCTTTACTCCCATTTCCAGCTCCTCTGAGGAAAAGGCTAGCACTTTGATGTTCAAGCCACAAAATAAATTAATTTGGTGACTTTATTGGCTGTAGCACTTGGTCCCTACACTCCTGTGTGCTCCAGCTTCTGAGCTGAGTCCAGCTGGTGCCACTTGGCCTCTGAAAGGCTGCAGAAGACATGTTGGCAGTAGTAGCAAAGTTTAAAGCATGTCCTGTTCTGGAAGTATTTAATCAGAAACACCTAACAATTTGGAATTCCTCATTTCTGAATATGTTTGCAAGACCAGCAGTTTTTAACATCATGTCAAAACGAGAGTTATGTTCTTGTTGTGTTTGTTTCCTGCTGATAATCCTCTGTATGGAGCAGGCTCCCTGCTCAGGTTGTAAAAACTCAGGATGCTCCAAAGCACTGGGGGCAAAACATTTCTCTGTCATGGGAGCGATTCATGGTTGTACCTCATGGCTGAGAGACTCCATTTCATGAGCTCTAAAGCCATAGAAGAAAATATTTAGGCAGATCTCAGCATCACTTCCAAAATTATAGATTCCCAAGAAATGCCACTGCTGTCTTTCTACATCTAAATTTTTGAGACTATTTTTTCACAGTGCTTTCTGAATTTAAGAACAGTGCATGGTTTTAATGGAAAACTGTTGCCTTGTTGCAAACCTTGCTGTCTGGTAAACAAATAAGGGACTAGCCCTGGATTTTTAGCCATGTTCCTTTTGTTCCTTGCTATTTATCTTGAAATATTCATTTTCTGAAAAATGAGCTTTCAATTTCATCACCATGTTAGGGAAGTTCTGAGGACTGTAGTTTCAAGGTTTGTGGCAAAAAAAATCTTGCTTTTTAGTAGAAAATGGAGAACAGTGGTCTCTAACCAATAATACACTTAAGAACAAAGTTGTGTGAGAACACTTTGCATTCTTGACAGAGGAGCAACGTCCTATTTATGTACAGATCGTAAAAAAGCCAAGTAGATTCACCTCAGTGATTGCTGAGGGCTCTGCCAGGACTTTTAGCTTTGGTGGCAGCTCTGGATCTCTGGAGCTCAGGCTGCAGAAAGTTCAGACATGAGTGACATCACATTCCCTTTCTGCCTTCCACAGTGGAGCTTCAGGAGAGTTTTGGGCCACTAAGCCCCAAAAATGAGAACATCCATAACTGCACAATTCTGCAGCCACTTCACCTCACTGAGGGGTTTCTTCAAGTTCCTTGGAAAGCTATTCCTGTGCTGTATTTCTTCTAAGCTTTACTCACTCCCTTCCAGTCTTCTTAAAGTGAAATTATTCCCCATGAGTAGTTTCTGCCCTGGTGTTTCAGGCTGCTGTGTCTGATAACCTCTTCACTTGGAGAATTTAAAGTTGGTGAACTTACACCACAGACTTGTACTCTTTCTGTGTCTGCATGTGGGTTGCAATCTCTTAGAAAAGAAAAAAAAGAAACATTTAAAAATTGGGAAGATGTATAGAAGCACAAATACTTTTTTTTTCTTTAAAAGCAGTTAAAATGCATAAAAATCTTCTGTGCATGTGCTGTAGTTTCCAATCTTCAGTTTTGTGACCCCTAGCAGAAGTTTAAAAGGAAATTGGAAAAAAATATTTGTCTCCATTGAGTAATTGAAAAAAAAGCTATTGCAAAGTCTGTAAGCAGAGGATTATAAATCTAATTTTTTACTCCCCCTTCTGGTTGTGCTTCTAAGGAGTGTGCATACATGGAAGGCAGGAGTAAGGTTGTCAATTTGTTATTTGAAAAACGTTTTAACATCTATTTCTAACTGTGAAATGTGTCAACCAGGGAGCATATAATTTCTTCTGTTAAGATGCTGCGTGTATATAATTTAAAATAACAATGCAAACAGATATGCCAGCATTGTGGTGTTTTTTATTTCAAGCAACTTAAAAGAGAACAATTTCTGTTTGCTTGGGATTGCAGTCTGATAGTTCTTCTCACATGGAGCAACACTTTACTTAAATGTTCCTGCCCAGATAAGTGTATTTATTGAAGAGACAAACTCTGGGTCAGAGAGCAAAGTCACAGGGCCAGCACACTGAAGGTAATGATGGCTTACTAACAAAGTCAGGTCACCAAGCAATGCAATCAGAGATGTGTTTATTATAAAATGCCACCTCCATGAGGAATGCATTAAATTCTATCAGTGGAGCACCAGCCGCCATACTACAAAATAACTGGGTCTTGGTAATGCAAATGAAGTTTTCCATCTGTAAATGCAGAGATGGATTTCAGTGCAAAGCTTTGGCAGTACATGGATTTTTAATTTATATTTTTTTGTGGGGGGTTGTGGACTTTTCCATCCTCACTGTACATATTAATTTGTTTAAGAACTGTGAGTGTTGGCAGGAGGGCACCCGTCCCTGCAGGTGTGGCAATGACTCTGATACAGCTGTGCCAGCTGTGGGTTGAGCCCACTGAAGCCTCATTTATTTGAGATTTGCATTATTAAAAGTGTGCCATTGAAGGCATTGGGGAAGCTGCTGTTGGTGTGGAAGTGCGAGCGCTGTTTAGTAGTTTATATGTTCCGAGAGCCCAATAAACATCAGCTACTCCAGCTATGGAGTGTGGCAGCTTTAGATGCCTGGTTGCCTTCCCAGAGTTTGCTGCCTTTCTAATTAAATCAGACTTGAGGATTTGAGATTGAATTGGTGTGAAATACACAGTAAAAGTCTGTAAGTAGTTTAAGACTGGCAAGGCCTGAGCATGTCCTCAACTGGCATGGCAAGTCAGAGGGACATGAGGTTCCTGTCCTGTGGGCATGCCCCACTGCAAGATTCTCTGCAAGTGGTTCTCATGCTTTTTTCTATCATAAGTGACTTTTGATCTTAAAAGTAATATGACTTTTCTTCCTTTAGTGGTGTGTTAGTAGCACCACATCCACAAATTTAACTACTGTCATCAGCATCGAGAAGGATAAATTGAATGACTCATAAAAGGATCCTAAAGCTGGTGAGACAGGACAAAAGCTGTCAGTTGGAAAGTAAACCACTCTCCTAAGGAATATAAACTATGTGTTCCAAAACAAGCATAAGAGGTATTTTTGGATAGTAGGACTACTTCGTGTTTGTTTCAAAATGAGAAATAAATGAAAATTGCAGATCAAATCTATGAGCTCTATTGAGATCGTGGCTATGTGTTAAATGTAATGAAGACAGGCCTTCCAGGTTTTCCAGGAAAAAATAACTGAGAAAACATATTATATGACAACAACATCACTTGGAAAGGAAAAGGATGAACACTTCTGATCACAAAGAGATATGACTTTGTGAGAGGGGCAGCTCTAAACAAAAGAGTCTAAGGAAGGCAAGAAATGTTTCAGATAAAAGTATGGAACAAGGATTACTTGCAGTATAAGGAGAATGAGAAGTAGACACTGTGAAGGGCCTTGGGCAGAGGGGCATGGCTCTTGAACAAATAATTAAATGAAACCCTAAGTTTCTTACAAATATTTCTCTATGGCTTGTAGTTAAACTTACTTCTTTCTGAGTTTCTTGCAGTTTTTAAAATATGTGGGGGAGTCCATTGCTTAGAAAATTTTCTACAATGCAGAAATTCACATGGGGCTTCTTAAATATTGCCATTTTGCAGAGCCTCATTTCAAGGCCATAAAACTCCAATGTAACTAGACAAGGCATTGCTGTGACACATGACAAAGCTGGCACTCCCAACCAATGTAATTTGCTATGCATTTAATTAAAACACATATACTGTTTGCACATTCAGCTGAAATCAGAAGCAAGGCCCACTCATTCATCAGAAACTGAAGCATGGCAACTGTTACAGCAGGAGAAAATAGGTTATGGTTCTGACAGTGCAGTCTGTGTCAGTGTAATGCAGAGGTTAATGCATATGCTTAATGCAGCATAGTTTTAAAGATTGCTGGGATATCAAATTCAGACCACCTCCCTGTCCTTTTGAAAGCATTTTCTTATTTCATACTCCTGTAATCCTTTTAAATATGTATAAATTGTGCTCCAGTTCTAAGGTAGAATGGTTTTTACATGTATAAAAATATGTTGACTAGTGCCTAAATGCTGGACTCCATGCCTGTCACTGCCTATTGTATATAATTTTCCCAGACACACAGCTAGCCTTAGGCTGTGAAGGTAGGAGCTCTGTGTCAGAAAGACTTTGACAAAAGATATATAGCTTTTAATTTGCCCAAGGAACAGAGGGAGCAGATTTATGACCTAAAATACAAGGCTGAGAATTGGCTGTATACTTGCAGCTAATGGGTATAGAAATGAGGAGATTCACAATGGCTACTTCATGACAGGCTGCCTTTTTTGCATGTTGAATAAACAGTGCAGAAAAATTTACAGGGCTGTAATTTTTTTAAAAAATAGACTAAGTGGTAGACCTGTGAATGCATTCTCTCTCTGCTGTCTCTTCTTGAGCTTACAGTATCTTGTAAAACTGTAACTCCAGCCTGCTTTAACTGATTACTTTGTTTGCATGTGTATCAGGCCAGATTATTAGCATTTGTTTATTGGCTATTTTTCATTAAGGGCCTTTGCAGACATTAAAGAGGCTCACAAAATTGTGGAACTCTCAATCCCAGTTCCACAGGTAGTATAAAATCCTGTCAACTTTATCTGAATGAGGTTGCACTGATTTATGTTGGCTGAGGATTTGGCCTGCAGAATTGATCTTGGATTGCAAGAGAGAAACTCTGGCGGTGTCCGCTGTTCTTAACTCCTTTGACAAAGATAGCTTTAGAAAACTATTTTGATTTTGTGGATTTATCCTTTGTCCTGGCTGTCAGAAGACATAGCAGTTTAAGATCAAAGGGGAAGAGATTTGAAGATTAAACGTCTTTGAACTGCGAATGTCCTGCAGCCCCATAAATTCCAGCAGAGATCACTGAATCGAGAGCACAATCATCAGCTGATTTGGTTTAATGATGCCTGGATTGAAGCTGCCTTGGAAGGGCTGTGGGTTCTGTCCCTCCGCTCAAAGCCAGCGTGGTGGGGCTCTGCCAGGGATCCCAGCCAGGGGACATCCCTGATCACCCCAACTCCCACATCTCCCCGAGCCCCTGGGACCAGCCTTACCGAGCTCCCACTCTCCTGCTTGTACCCAAAGAGGGCTGACTGCACAGGGTGGATTCTTCAGCTTCTTGGTACCCCCTGGGGACATGGAGCTCCCCTAATGGCACAAGTCTTATAGTGATACTAATCTTGTCACTCTAGTGAAATAAAATGGTGCCAAGGAAGTGGGTTTAAACTGCTGGCTGCAGCCAGGACAGTACAGGAATGAGACACACTCATCCAGGCCTAGAGCAACCTGGTCTCGTGGGAGGTGTCCCTGCCCATGGCAGGGAGAATTGGGACTAAATGGTCTTTAAGGTCCCTTCCAGCCCTTAACACTCTGTAATCTGCAGTGACATGGGCAAAATGGCCACAGCCCATCATTTCTACTTAGGGCACATCCTCTGCTCCTTTATCTTTGGTTGTTAAAGGCACTGAGGGATATGGACTCCACCTTGTCTTAGAGAACTTCTAGAGGTTAATAATCATAGTAATTAAAAATTTCTCATATTTCCCTCAGTATCTTTCAACGACTGAATCTCAATATGATATACCTGTCAAAGTGCCTTCTACCAAAACTATAACCTGGTTATATTGGTTGAAAGAAATCAGGGACTCCAGTAGTGATAGATGTTTCTTTGAAACCAATTCCAAGGAATAACTACTGTGAGTGAACACCAGCAAAAGACAGAGACACAATGACTTTCCTCACTCTGTGATTCTTCAAAGATGTAGGAATATGAAAACAATACACTAGAAAAAACCTCTGGGATGATTATTCTTCTGTAATCTCTAGCTATTCTTTTGTTTCTCCATGTAATATTAGTATTTGCATGCTAATTAGTGATTAGAACTGAATTTTCTAGGAAGAAATTTGTTTTTCTGGCAAAATTTATTTGGGGAGGTATGCCTTTTTACTACATTCATTTTTCATATATAAACAATCTATTTAAGCCTGTGTGCTAAAGGATAGCATAAAGATGTTATATGAAAATAAATAACTGCCTCAAGTAGCTTCTGTAGTGTATTTGCAAAAAGTCAGTTTTAGAAGACCCATGGAATTATTGACTTAAGGTAAATGGCTAGGGATGATATAATTATGAATTCTGTGAGAAGTCCTTGTCACAAGAAAGATGTAGATTGAATTTTTGGTTTGCTTTTTTTTCTTTGTTAGCATAATCCATATGAAAAAAAAAAGAATTGAGACATCAGAATGACAACGATTCATACTTTCTGTGACTTTCAATGATTTGGGGGTTTTTCTTTCCTTACCAGGAGAGACTTGGACACTCTTTATAACTCACTAGATTTTAATAAATGTCACATTTACTGAATTGCAAAACAGAACTGCATTTTCTAAAGTGAAAACAAAAATTAAATAAAATGGTGCTTCCTGCATTTTCAAAGTGAGACAGTCCCTGGAGCAGATAACAGCTTTCCAGTTAAATCATCTTGGGATTTTGATGGAAGAAAGTAAAAATGAAACTTCTGGTACAGCGATCCCCAACTATGTAAAATATGCTTAAGGAGCTGCAGGTCAGGTTTGGTGGCATTGCCCCATATGGTTTTAAACAGTCAGCACTTTAAGACTGTAAGCCAGATGGGTTTGAAATTACTGCATAAAATCCCTCTAACTCTGGCTAATTTGTAGTGATGATTTCTAGAGACTGATATCCTTTTCCAGTTGGAATTTTTCTAAACTGTCTTTTAATGCTTCAATTTCCTTTTGATGTTGTCTTGATATTCTGGAAGATTCTAAATGGTGAGCTCAAGAATTGGGTCCAGTGACTTCAGGATCCTGTGAGTGGAGGAGAATGGGCTTGGTTTCTGTTGCAAAGATTTTATAGACTAAACAGTTTAGGCTGAAAAACTATGGCATTTCAAACTCCTTTCTTATTTCTTTCCAGCTAGTTCTGCATTTCATCTGGAATGACTGCAATGACATATAACTTTGCTTGTATAGAAAAACTCTTATTCTTGTTTTTTTGATTGTTGTGCTTTCAGAGCTCTCTCACTGCTACTCATTTAATTAGTAGACATAAAAGTTGTTCAGGCCTCAAAGAAACACGAAAACATGTAACTGTTACTACTCTCAGGAGACAGATAAACGTCAAAGTAGCGATTAAATAAGCAAAAGATCTTTTGCATGGTGCTAGAAACTTGGTTTGCTTGCAATTAATCCAAAAAGAGGAAATCTTTTAGATGAAACAAAGTAAGAAAAAGTATATCAAGATCGCCTCAAACTCAGAAATTAATCAAGCCCTTCTTAGCAGCCTCTCAGTCTCTAATGAAACACATGTGTAAAATAAGCACTAATCAATAAATAGTTAAGTACTCAGAGTAGTGAAATCCTTGTCCTGCATCCCAACTTTATGAATGGCTTTTTTGTTTGCACCCTGTAAGTTCTGCCTTTGCCTTGGGGACAGCATGCAGCCTTTGGGCAACAGGCACCTTTGCCCTTGAAGCCTGACAGGTAAGACCTTGAGTGGCTTTGGGCAGCTCCTTGGCAGCAGCAGGTCCAGCCCAGGTTCCACTGGGAATGTGCCTCTCCTCTGACACATTACAGTGCATGGAGGGGTTTCTTCCTTCCTTACCACTCAGCTCCCTGCTCAGTGTCCCACACTCTTCCCACTAACTGTGACTGCCTGGTTTTTCTGCTTCTTGATGACACATACCGTTCTCATCCAAGGACTGGGAATAAGAGAACAGAGGGACCTTCCCCAGCACAGAATAGACCCTCAGAGGGGTTTCTTCAGGGAAGAATTGCTTTTACTGCACTGCAACTCTCAAGCTATCATCATATATACATGTATGTATGTTCTTCCTCTCCTTGAGAAGACAGAAAAATTTTCTAGGATTTATTTAAGAGCCCTTGAAAATCCTTAGGAAAATGAATGGGCAGTTTCCATCCCAGTGGGAGGGGAGTTTTCCTTGGAATTGGCAGCTTCTAAACAGAAAATATACACACACAGGGACACACAGAGCCACTCTTTAGAGTCTAGTGTGTCAGGATGGTGGAAGGGAATAAAGATTTGCTTACTATTATTTTTGTGTACATACCCTTCCCATTCATGAAATACTTGCATAGCCCCTTTGTGCCATTATGTCTAGAAGCAAGAAGACATTTTTAATAGCACTGTCGCTTTTCAACCAATCCAGTGACAGATACGAGTGAATAATATAAATTCTCTAGCCATTCCTTGGCATTTATTTCAATGTAAGTGTATTTTTTTTTCAAGTAGAAAACCCAATAGTAATTTATCAAGGGACAAATCATTTTTTCTTGGCAGTGGAGTCTGCAAAATCCCCATTTTTAAAGCACTAAATCTCTCTCCTTTGACAGGAGTAAGAAAGCATTAAAAGCTTTGATTTAGCTGGATCATACAAAATAGTTTCTCATAATTATCCTTTTGGATGATATATGCTTGTCTTTTTTCCCCTTCTTATTAAACCTGAGGTCTCCATTTTTCATCCAGCTGTATTACTAAATTAAATTGCCTTTTGTTGTATTCAAGTTAAGCACTTTGCCGAAAGCTTTCCTTGTTCAGGGAAATAACATTTACCCAACGTGCTCCCTGCTTTGCTGTTTAAATTTACTGTTTGCAATTGTTTGGTTTGCTAAACAATTTGAGGTTATTGTTTGTTTTAATAGGAATAATGAATCAGTGGAATTTAGTGTTGTATCTCAGAGTACAGTATGGACGAGGGGGAGGGGAAGAGCTCAGTAGGAATTCTTATTTTCCATTGAAATGTGGATTGCCAACATGACAGAGAAAGTTCCTCACATGTCCAGCTTTATAAACTTTCCATTTTCCTTGCTGCATGAAAAGGAAGTCTAGTTGGCTATGGAAGAATTCCATGGGGGATACAGTCATGCTCATTGACAAAATAATAGAAAACAGTTCAGCATTCAACCTTTCTTGGACAGTTTGCATCTGCACATTCAAAAATTGCTGTGAAAGCCAGAGGCAGCTTCAGCCAGAGTTTTAATTCTGTTCTTGCAAGGAGAAAGCGAAGGCTTTATTGCACTAAATTGCACAAAAATCTCTACCAAAATTTAATAAAAAAATACCCATGATCAGCATACCAAAATAAATTGCACGTTTCAGGATTTATGAGGCACTGTTGAAGATACTACAGAAAGAAATTAGTTCAGAGGCCATTGTTTGTCGTGTAGTTCTTTCCAGTGAACTTTGCCTGAGTGAATTCTCTAAGAGCACGAGGTATGTGAAGTACTCTCCCTGACCACTGTCCCCTTCTTGCTCTGGATGTTTTGGATCTTGCCCTGGGCATGTCATTGCTCAGCTGCAGTGAATGTCACAGTGTCAGAGCTGGCCTTTCCTGGGCTGTACCAGCAAGACTCCACAGCCATTATAGCCTGATTTGTAAAAACAGCCTGTTCTGTAAAAACACACACAGTTCTCTTTAACATTGATTCCAAAGTTAATAATGGTATGAATTATACAAGGCCTGAGAAATCTGGAATTGAAGGTGGTAATACAGGTTGATGCAGCTTTATGAAAAATAGATCTTGTCAGACTCATGTGATGGGCTCTTGGGGAAGTCCTAAATGTAATTGCTAAAGGCTGACATCAGTGGTGCAGATCTGTCTCTGGGCTTGGTTTCTGTGGTGTGATATCTTGACTAATAACTTAAAGTGGTGAAAGATGGACATAATGCAACAGTAGGTCTAGTGTTCAAGAGACTCGGAACTCCAGCAGGTTTTCTTGACATGATCAAGGAGGAACTGGTTTTCTGTAGAGAGGTTGGAGCAGAGCAATGAAAAGGATCAGAGAGCTGGAAAAGAAAGCACAGCACTCCATACAAAACAAGGAGGCACAGGCTTAAAAACTGCACCTGTGAATACTTACTTTGAATAAAAGTAATTTTATTTTTCTTTTACAGGACAATGCCAATAGGGAGACAGAGGTTGTGGTACCTCTCTAATTTGAGGGGGGGTTAAAACAAGGATACAGAGTACCCTAACTTGGAGTAAGAGGAATGGAATAGGTTAGTTTTGAAAGTCATGTGCCACTTTCATGATAAAGGGATTGGTGAGAGACTGTGCAGAATAGGTAGGAAGCCCCAAGTGGAGGGGGTCACACATTGAATGGATGTGGAGCCCCAAAAGAACAGTTAAGGCACAAGAAACTGGGGCTCTGAAGGAGAATGTCAAATCAGGTGTTAGGAAGTTCAGAGGCTGCAGATACAGGTGGCAGAGCTGGCTCACGTATTTATGACTGTATTTGTAAGACTTTATTGAAGAGAATAGGGGAAAAGTTATGTGATAGTAGATAGGAAGACTGAAGAACTTTGAGGAATGCCAAAAGATTTGTGGGGTGGTGGAATGTGGAGAGTGAGTTTTGGCTTCTTGTACAGGAAGTTATGGTTGTGGTGGCCTCTGCCAGCCCTGAAAATCTATGAATGTGTAATTTCCAAGATAGCTTTGAAAATCTCATCTAAAAGTCTCTATTTGCCCTTTGTATCCCTTATAATAAATTGAAAAGACAGTTCTTTAGAGAGAAGCTTTTTCTTCTCTGTCATATACTCTCATTTTTCCCCAGTTTTCATTTAAACCCTGCTGCTGCTAACAGATGCCGAGACAACTTCTTGTGTTGATAGTTTCAGGCACAGCATTAATTTGTTGCCAATTTGATCATATTCTTTAATTAATTAATAGCCCATAGTATATTGTCTTTTAATCTTTTTCTCCCTCTGCAGTGCCTCCCATAAAATGCCTTAGAAGGGAATGCAAGGCTTTGTAAATAACATATTGCAGTAAACATTGAGCCTCTTGTACAAGTTTGGCAATAGTTTCTTTGCATGGTTTATAATATTCTTGTGATTTTACTATTAATTAAATGGAATTATCAAAAAGGTTTGTGGGGCTCCATCTCTGGGCAGCTCAATATTATAAAATACTTCTCTAAGGTTTATGAGGAAGGCCTAGACCTATAAGTCAGGGTTAGATTAAAATTTCATAATTAAATTTTATTTTGGACAGTTTGAACTCACAAACTGTTCTTTCTTTTGGCCTCTCTGTTCTTACAGTTCTTGTAGATTAGAATGTTGATAATAATTAGACAAATGTGGACTAAATTTGTTTTAGTATTGCTGCCAACACTGCATGGTTATTTGATGTGATAAAGGAGCACACACATTGTCACAGGTTAGTGAATGCTAAAATTTGTCTCACAGATTCCCTAAGTGTAGTTAGTACTTTTCCCTTCTGTTAAGGCTTTGAGGCTTATAAGTCATGCACAGTCTTTCCAAAATTAACATTTTTTGGCTTTTCTTTCTGAAAACACCCAGCTCAAATGTTACTGAAGTGGAATTCGTCTGCTCTGCCCTAGACATATGCTCCTGCACTAATGATCACTTCCTGTTATGAGATTAATCAAATATTAACAAACTAATAAAGAATGCCAGATCTACATAACTGTCAAGCTTTCTTTTGGATTAACAGCATTTCTCGCTGAATTATCTGTGAATCTGCCTTACAGTCCAGAGCTGCTTATTAGTTTCTGAGTATTCTGAAGTATCAGCAAAAAGACAGTATGAAAGTAATAGTTTTCCTTATTGAAGTATCCTACATGAAACATCTACTTGGTTTCCAGGCTCTTAAAATCAACATATTTTTGCTGGTTTTGGTGCATTTGTGCTGAAATTTGCATCAAGCTTTCAGATAGCAAACTCTTAACTTGTTTCCAAAAAGTGCAGTTGTGATACTGCAGAGCTCATGTATGATTTTGTTAATTAGGAGTTCTGGTTTGGATTTAGTCTGTTAGGAAAAGCATTTAATTATTAATCAGAAATATGGGAGAAAACCCTACCCTCTAGCTCTGCTAGAGTGTTTTTCTAAGCTTCCCAGACTGTTCTTTAGGCAAAAAGAAATCAGCTGAGACTAGAGGGCTATGAGACCATTTCATTGCATACATTGACAACCTGAAGTTCTCAACATGCCAAAATCCCATGGCAAGGGTAAATTGCTGCTTTGCTTGTGTGGCTAAAAAGATGTGGGAGCAATTAGAGGATGTATTAGATGGATGAGAAAATGAAAGGAGAAAACATTAAAACATTCCTGTTCTACTTGCCAGAGGCAAGGCACACCTTTCTTTAACAAACCATCTGCTGGTGTTGCCTTCAGACCTTGGGGGCTTTCTCACTGTACAGAGGCTTGTTTAGCCTTGAGCTCACTTGGAGAGTATCTGCTCCTTTGGGTTCCCTCAAGGGATGTGTCTAGCCCATCCAAAAACCTTAAGAACCTTCTAAGTAGGGGAAGACACAGGAAAACTGAGTAACTAAATGATTATGGCATTGCAAGGTAAATTTGGGCATGTCTCACGACTTGGAGGGTGCTGGGCCTTACAGAGGGCATGGTGCCCCTTGTCTTGGGGTGGAGCTCTGTGAGGTTTACAGAATGATGTGAGGAGAGATGAAAAATTCACCCACCCAGCCAGATCTGCCAAGTCCACTCCAGGGATGGAGGAGGAGACAGATTTTCCTGCTCCAAATTTGTCACTAATACGTTAATGAGGCTCTGATAGCCTCAGGTTATTGAAAACTGGTGCCCTGGACCTTGTTCAGGTATCCTCTGGTCATCCAAATGAATAGTTCACACCTGACTCAATAGTTAAGAAGCCTGAAAGGAGTGTTAGGAACTGTAATCCCAGAAGGAAAGGTGATGGTTCATAATCCTGGATATCAGAGTATACCAACAGATCCTCAGAAGCCTTTGGCCCAGGATTGTGATATGGGTAGGATGGCATTTTGTGCATTCCTAATAGCTGTTTTTATGGTCTAGGCTAACATTTAGATTGTTTCAGTAGATCTTTGAAAGCTGTTTTTATGGGGTCCTCTCTGAGTACAATTCAGTCACATTTGGCACCGCTTCTGCTCCCCTGTTTGCACACTCATTGGCCTGAAGGCACCTGCTGTATTAGAATTTCAGCATTATCAGGGTTTGACTCCCTATTCGGGTGGTAGCAATAAAATAAGACAGTGATGGAAAGGGCGGATTTATTTGGTAGGGAGGGTATATTTTTGAGTTGAGCTAATAATCTGTTTTTATTGAGGTGCTTACAACTCTGAGATATCCTCTGAGCCTGAAAACAGCATCTGCTTGTCTCCTGCAGCTTTAAGAGTTCAGTACTTGTATTGTTTTGAACCCAAACTCGTACTTTCCTTAATTATTACTCATCTTAATGCATTTTCATTATTGAAAAATAAACAGAAAATAAACAAACCACAAAAAAACCTCAAACCCCAAAAAACTGAAACCCCTCCAGAGTCCACTGAATGAAGTTGTACAAATGTAATAATATTTAGATTACACATACCATGCTTGTGGTGGATAGAATAATTAAGAATGTCAGAGAAAGATTGAGGACTGACACACTGGCTTTTACTTTTAATGAAATTATGCACATCTGTGATGTATTAGCGAGAATGTAAATTGATTCAAATTCAGATTTTTTAAATACAGCCAAGAGACGGCCAAAAATCTATAGAGAGGGCAGTAGAACTACAAGGAAATGCAGATATTTATTGTCATGAAAGCAAATTCTGACTCCTTTGTATCCCACAGGTATAAATTGAGGGCTTCAGTCATTGCCTGCTGGGATTTAAAGAGAAGCCACAGATGTTTCTCTTAGTCACTGCCCCTGTAATTTAAATAGAAAAATCACTGTGCATTATCATTGCTTGGCAGCCTTTTATCTAATTATTTAGGCCAGTTCTTTGCTGTAACTATGGAAGTTGAACTGATAACACACAGATAGGTCTAGCTGGAACTTCAAGAGGTATTAATAAGATAGTTATTCATTCTGGTGATTCTTTGTGCTGCCAGAGAGGCAAGCCTGGAGATGAGGGATGATTCTGAAAGTTATCACTCTGTTCTAGAGGACCAGGAGCTCAGCTCAGCTCCTTCACCAGAGGTTACACCAGTAACTGCATTCTGGAGTCTGTTTTATTAATGTGGTATTGTATAGCTTACAATTAATGTCATAGTTGAGTATGTTCTAGAGACTAAGTCATGTTTAAGAGTAAGTTTCTGAACTGTATGAAGCCTCTTCGACATAGGACACCTCTGTCGGATACTTTTCCAGGAATAAGCCTCATGAAGGGCTTACCTTTTATCTTTGGCAGTCTCTGGCACCTCACCTTTCCACAGCACCCGGTAGCTGTTGCACAAGCCTCATTTATTTCTGCTAAATAAACTTTTCCCCCATTTTATCATCCAAAGAGGGTATTCCCATAATAGACAGTGCTAAGCCAGTCTCAGAGAATTCAGTTCATGCATCTTCCCATTCTGCTTTGTGCAACAGAGTGAGTAACAGAGATTACCACTCCAAAGGCAGACTGTTACTCAAAAGCAATTTGGAAACTTCAGTGGGAATCAAAAAACTGCCTCCCCTAACTACTGGGTGCTTCCAAACTGGTATGTTGGAAGACCAAAATTATGTTAGCAGTTGGTTTTTTTGGATGTTGGAATGGCAACTTAAGTTTGTTAATTATCTTTAAAATTGTTCTTTCTGCAGTCTGACTATATATATATATGACAAGAAATAAAAAAGAGGAGGAATTCTCAAGTTTCTACAGAAATCTGTGGTGACGATGGGCTGAAAAAGTCAAATACTGAACTAAATATTCTTTTTTTTTTTTTAATATCTATGTCAAGGCTTTCATTTACTGAGACTTCTGAGGAAATGCTTAAGTCCCTTTCTTATCCTAAAGCACTTGGGCATAATTCTAAGTCTTATTATAATTATATCTTATAACAAAAAGTGACTAAAACTTGTTGAGTGCTTAAGTATTTTATTGATACACTTGGGTATAATAATTGGGGATTAAACTACTGGTTTCCTGAACTCCCACCTTAATGACAGAATCCTTCCTCTGGGGCACCTGTAGCCCTCCAAGGGATCAAGCCATGGTGTTTTTCCAGCTGGTGCTGGAGATCCAAGTGAGTGAGTTGGAATCCAGGCAAACATTTCCCAGGTAAACTTTATTCAATTAATGTTTTAATAGAAAGTTGGTTTTAATATCTGCAGGTGAGGTAGCCAGAACCCAGCTTTTCTGAGCTGCATTGGTATTCATTTCAGAGCAATTTAAGAATGCAGAAATCAAGAACAAGGACTTAATATTAACAGTTGTCAATTCACTGCCTTAGCACCTGCTTTTATTATTGAATTAAAAAAAAAGCTCTGGAAGCTATAACTGGCTCATCGAAAAGCTGAAAGCAGGTTTTAAGATGAAGAGTAAAGACTGTGTTAGATGCTGTAAGGAACATGAATTTGAAAAATAAAATCATACTCATGTCAGAACTGATAGAGAATGTTACAAAATATCAAAGACAAGACTGAAAACAAGATTTTTAAAAACAAATTCATATAGGATAGGCTCATTAAAAAAAAGACTTCCTTGAGCATCAGCTTCCTAATTCTTACAAGTATAGCAGTGGTGTCAAACAACCAGTTCTTCCCACATATGTTGACTCACGTCCTCACTTTCATGGGTGACATGAAGAAATGGTTTTTTCTTATCATATTTGTGGGGAAATTTCATCTGGATGAGGATAATAGTGCCATTATCTGATAGTGAACTAAACACATGAGAAAATACAATTGATGCTGAACATTGTCTTTAAACCCCTCAATGAAATGCTGATAATGTATATTTTTTTTATCCATACGTGCATGCCTTGAAGGTGATTAGGGGACATTTGCATATTCAGAGACTTCCATTAAAACCAATGAGATCTTGATCCAGCAAGTAATTATATATGAAATTTTCATTAAAAGAAAATAGGCTGTTATGTCTGGATTTCATTTCCACTGTGTGTGCTGCTGGTGATTTGTGGTGCATCCACGCAGGAACTTT
>JAOXXN010000205.1:4784415-4798301 GCA_026770055.1 Myrmophylax atrothorax
GTACTGCTGAGTGTGTCCTTTTCAGCTGTGGGTTTGGTCTGAGCAGACAGTAGGGTAGGTTTGGATTTGCATTGTCATGGCCTAAAAGGCTGTGCTAGTCTGGAAGTCAGGGTGGAATTTTTTCCTCTGTTGCTGTTAATAATTACAACAGAATCCTCTCTTCATTTCTTTCCTCTCATAAGTTTCCCATTTTCCATATCTTTTTTCATATTCCTGTAGAGGTACAGCCACTCAATCAGGCTGTGACTTTGGCTGCTTAGCAAAGGGCTGTTCGTTATTAGTGAAGAGGATTTGGTCCATGAATTTTCAACGTAAAATCTGGCAATCAGAACAACTTTGCCACCTGTCTACAAAGTAAATTTCTACTTTTCTGATTCTTGAGAAACACTAACTGAAATATGTGGCTGTCATGGTTCTCCAGTTGGTTAATGTGTTGGATCACCTTTAGCCAGGCACAAGTATAACATAACTAAAATATTTAAAGCCATTACTTATTGGGTAACAGAGTTTGTCTGGGACTTTTTTTAAGTAGTAGTAGGTTCACTGGCCCTCATAAGGTGCCCAAAGACTACACTGCCTCAAGAGACATCCTTTATGAGAAGCCTTGGCATGCTACTTCTACTTTATTCTCCTTGCTAAGGGTATAGACTGCTGCTTCATCTCTCCTCAAAAATGCAAACCATGATAAGCAAAGCTCTGGGGACATCCATTCTTCAACCCTCTGAAACCTGCAGGAGCCTGTAAGTCTCTGAATCAAGCCCATAAAAGTTATTTATTTAGAATTATATAAATAACTAAGCTGAAATTTATGTTGCAGCATTGTAGGTTTAGGACTAAATGATCTTCTTCCTGGAATATACTTGTGTATCTTTTCATGCAGGATAAGAGAAGCATAGATTGAACTCATCAGATTCACCAACATTCCACTAAATGAGAGAGCAGCCTCCTGTGTCTGAAATCAGACCAAGATAGTTTAAAAAAATCCTAATTAAATTTAAAAATAAAAATCAGCAAAAGAATTTTTGCTTGAATTCAAGTCAGTGTATTCCACTGGGTAATATGTTGAAAATAGAAAACTTTTCATGTCGATGGTTCAGTTCTAAGGATGAATATTCTTTCTCATCATTTTTCTCTCTTTTAGTTTAATAATGTGCCTAGGAGAAAGTAGGGAGTTGAGATTTGGAAATATCTCTATTTAAATAATTTATATACTGAATTCTGATCTTAAAAGAGGTGTGGTGTATTATTTATTACATGTTGATGTACTTCACAAATTCAAGAAGGTCCATCTTTATAAATACCTTGATATTTCCTCAATCATGATAGGTTGTTAACCCTAAACCTGTAAACAAAGTGCAGGCTTAAAAAAAAAAAGTTCCAAGTGTATTAAGATGAAATTGTCAAAAAATCTATACCTGACTCATTATAAACTCAGTGCTGTTGTAAATTCAGATAAATTTGACCACAACCTTACCCAATCAGCCTTGTGAGACTGTGCCAAAGTGTGCATGTCTACAAGGCAGTAGATGCTGGTCCTGCAGTTCCAGGTTGTAATTCCTGTCTCCCACTCCTGTTCAAGTACTGCTCCCTGTGGAAG
Organism: Myrmophylax atrothorax; assembly: GCA_026770055.1. Classification (NCBI taxonomy): domain Eukaryota; kingdom Metazoa; phylum Chordata; class Aves; order Passeriformes; family Thamnophilidae; genus Myrmophylax; species Myrmophylax atrothorax. The sequence goes on from JAOXXN010000205.1 coordinate 4,786,013, forward strand.
ATCTGGCCAAAGTATAAATTGAGTTGCATGACTAGCAGAGGATTCAGATCATTTCAGGTGCCTTCAATCGTGCTAATTTTGAGTTGTTCTCTGGTTGTCTCTAACTGGAATTATGGTGGTTTGTTCTGCAGTGTTGTACTTTATGGTGCAGGCACATCTAGCCAGGAGCACTCAGACCAAAGCATGTCCCAGACCTGCCCTCCCCAGGAAATGTGGAGGGGCCTCCTGGGGACAATCCTCAGGTTTTGTGGAATTAAATGATCCCCTAAGGACACTCCAGAAATTTTTTGTGTCTCCCCATGCCTTCATATTTCCTCTGTGGAGCTGAATGCACACCAAGCTCCTCTATCCCTCTGAATCTTTATGGGATAGACTTTTATAATAAGCTGAGAGAACTTCTACTGAGTTGCAGTAATTGCAAGAGCCAAGTTAAAAGCAGAATGTTGTGTAGGGGCTGATTTGCTTACCTTTCTTATCTATTTCAACATGGGGAGTATAAATTTTATACTCCTAACAAATGACCGTATCTGAAAGTAGATTACAGTACTGTACTGGGTACTGTAGCCTGTGCATTCCTGTTGTTCAACAATGCAAAATGTGCTCATGGAGAGACTTTTCTGGAAACACAGCTCCCTGTCACTGTTTTGTTTTCCTAATTTTTTTAAGCTTTATTTTCAGAGCATCCCAATTTTAAATGTGTCTAAGGTCCCTAACTTCTTTTGTTGCAAAAATAAATTTGTTCCAGTTGTTTTCTGTGGGGTTTTTTGTCACTGAAAACTTGATGCCTTAAGGTGGGAATTGTTTTTACCCCTCTATTTTTGCAGCATCTGATATGAGGGGATGACAAATAATTAATGACCCCCACCTAACAGAAGTCACTGTGGCCTTGGGATTTTGTGCACCCTATAAAACTCTGCTCACAGCTGTGTTTCAAAGATTTGGATAGATACTTCTTTGACAGCTACATGATACAGTAAAATGGAGAGTGTGTATTTGGCCAGCAGAACTTTCTCCAGATTATATATCTCAGCAGTCAATGTTGCAAGAGCTATGTAAAGGTAATTGATAGTTTAAGACCTTAACAAAATTCATCCTGTTGGGCTTTTTATAGAAGGCTGGGGAATCCAGCTGCTCTGCACCTTAGCTAGTCCTATAACATACTGTCACTGTTCTTGCCTCCAGCAAAGGCAAGTTGAAAGAAAGGTAGATCATCCATCCAGCCCGTGGAACAGAAGAAGAATTGCAACGTGAATTTTGCCTCTTCAGTAGATCTGTCTTACTTCTGATTTTTTTATTTGTTTTTATTTGCTTTTCTATATTTTCTTCTTTAATTTAAAGGGAGGGGGAAAAAAATCCAGTAAAGATGATGAAACAAAAGGTAAACCCCCTTAGAATGCTTCCTGCTCTGTGGAATTGGGGTTAGGCAGCAATCAGTGTGGTGAGCATCCAGCAACGAAACAGAGTCGGCTTTTTTACAGGGCCATGCTATTTACAAGAAGTAAAGCCTGAAATGAGTTATGGAAGTCATTTCCTCATGTATAGAAGGGAATTTTATCACATCTCTCTCCAACTTTATGTCTTCTACTTTATCACTAGAGTTTCTGCTGGCTTATAGCCACTGTCCCATTTTAATAAAGAAAGGAGAGAGGGCCTAATCCGGAAAATGCTTTAAGCCCATATTTAATTTTAAGGCTGCTGAAGAGTTGATGACATTGGTGGAGATGTTCATGTTCACATAAAGTGTACTATGCATCTGTTTAAAGGCTTAGGTGGACTTTTCCCAAGGGAGTTTGCTGAAGCCCTGTGCAAGTGTAGCAAGTAACACTATTCTAAACACAAGTGAAAGCTCCTCAGGGAGTTCAGAAACTTTGGCTTGGGTAAAATACAGCACGATTTTAATTTGTGATTTGGATTTGGAAATACATCCTAGAAAGGAGGTGATGCTGCACAAGGGAATACTGTTGCCCATTTCACTGCAAAAATCAGACCATTTTGTAAAGAGTGGTGGAAGGAAAATGTGATCTGTTGGATACTTCAGGAGTTTGATGGAAACACTGAGTGAGGTGTACATTACAAAGCAAAGCAACTTCCTTGAAAATCAGAAGGAAGCAAATTGTCTCTCCTAGTTTATTAAATCAGCATTTGGGAGCGTAAACTCTGCTTTCTTTGGTATTAACAGTGGTGCTTGTGTGTGTATACATAGGAACACACCTAATATTTATCAGCATTTTCTAAGATGTTTTTCTTCATTTTGGTCTTGCTGCCTGCACTATAGTTCAGGTGGACTGGGAGAAAATCCCAGACTAAGCTTGCCTTTTTATGTGCTCAGTCTATTGTATTTTGTACATCAAATAATTTCTCAGCCTGTTTTGCAGTAGCATTCATGCATGAATGATACTCGGATTTATCTTTCTGTTGGACTCATTTGTGGATTCATTGTAATAAAACATAATACAGTTTTCATGTTTTTGGATGCAGAAAACTTGGCTGCAGAAGTCTCAGAAATACTCAGTTGATCCAGTTGTTCCCCCTCTGCCCCCCTCATAATCTGCAAGAAATAATGTGGATTTCCATTCTGCCTATGGAGGGTAATGCATTAAAATGTTGTTCTAAAAGTGACATGAAAACATGCCAGAAATGAGACAAATCAAACGTGACTGTGTGATTTGACCCCAGCTGACGCAATTAGTTTGAATTAAGTTGTGATTAAATCTGGTCAATATGAGAGTTTATGGCCTTTTGGAATAGGATAACTTTGTAACTGCTGTCCTATTCTTAACAGACATAAGTGAACTGCTCTTTAAAATACCATATAGACTTTAATTCTTTACTGACACTGCTACAACTTCAAATTCCTTTTAGAATATATATTGCAGTGTTGTAAAATATGATTATTCCATATACTGTATTGAATTTTGTGGCAATTTAAATCCACAGAGGATATTGCTGAAATAATTTGATGTAGATTAGATCCTTTTTCCCCTGTAAAAATTGTCAGATGGATCTTTGTTATCTTAAAGTCTAAATAATAATTTGTAAATGGCTTAAGTTGTTGTGAGTACTAGACAATCAAAAGCTGGGAACTTTAATGAATGTATTTCACTTTGCAGTTCTTTTTGCTTAGAATTGACTTATTCAGGAATGTTTGCCATCATCAGTTCTTTAAAGGAGATCACAGAGTGAATTATGCTTAAAAGTTCACATGGGAAAATAAATTCTATGAAAGGATTTGAGGGAAAAGGCTGATGGATGCCGTGAAGCCAAACATTTCAATTTGGCTTGATGCTGTTTGTGCATCTGTACAATATTGAAATCTGATTCATTTGGCTCTTTTTTCATATGCAAATCTGACTATTTTACTCTTATCTACATCTAGTGCCTTTACATTTGCAGCAGTTTTCCAACCCTTTTTCTCACAAATATGTGAAATTCTATGAGGTTGTGCAAAGAGCAGTGCCTCTGATCGGTGTTTTCACAGGCTTCCCATAACAACTGCTGCTCACCATTCAAAATAGGATTGAATGTTGAGTTGTTGGAGTTGGACATTTGGTTCTTGGGGCTCGTTAGTTGGATCTCCTGGTTCCTGGGAAGTTGAAGGAAGTGTATGACAAGTGGTATCCTCAGTACCCTGCTGAGAGGCAATGAGCTTTAGAAGGAAAGCTTAGTCATCCCAACTGCTTCCTTAAAATGGTCACAGCAGTTCTCTGACACACACAAGAATTCACTGGAGGTGAAATCAGCTCTTACAGAAGGTGAGAGAATTGAAACCCAAAATGGCCCTGTGGACACAAACCCAAACAGATGACTCTGCAGTTTCCTCATTTCCACGTGCTTGTCTGGTTGGGGATGTGTGCTGGGGGCCCAGAGCCCCCCAGTTTCCCCCTCCCCTGAACCCCAGGACCCTCAGGATAATAAAATCCTACTGGTAGATGCACCATGACCAGAAGAGTCAGTAGGTACAGGTAGTTATCAAACCTCAGCAAGATGCTATTAGGACCCCCTGGAGCATTAAAGGCCATTTTAGTCCCTAGAGCTTTCAAGTATCTGAAGAGAGCAAGTGTTTTCTCTAACAGTTTTCTCCTCTGCTGGGAAAGATTTATATAATTTTAAAAATTTATTTAAACATTTTATTTTTAGTATTCTTGGAGGCAGGAAAGAGATTTAGAAGGTCACATGAGAGAAAATTTATAGCACAACCACTGAGAATGGAGTGTACATCTTCCATGGCCAGGACAGGACCTGTGGACTCTTGGAAGAGGTGAATTTTGCCTGTTCTCAGGAAAGATGATTTCTCTAAAAGCTGCTCTGCTGTCACTGAATATTGGGGGGGGTTTTTACACAGAATAGTCCTCCTGCATATTTTCAGCAGCTGAAGACCAATATGTTTGCAGACAAATCATAAAGATCAGTGTTTTTCCTTCCCTCTAAGTCTTCCAAAGATCCCAGTTTGATCTCAGCATGATTTTGAAAGCTTTGATCTTTTAAGGTTTAATTTAGTCCAATGACAACATGGTTCTCCAAGGCAATTCACCTTTCCCTGACTTGTTTTAAAGAAGAAGAAGAAGAAAGGATGAAAAGGAAAGGCAAAAATACTTTTTTAGTGAGGAACAAAACCTTCATTAGAGAGAAAACATCTGAAAATCTCCTCTCCAGCAAAATAACCCTTTGCAATCCCATTATCCCGCTATCAAAAAATTGTTCTCTGTGATGGTTATACTCTCTCCACACCCTTCTTAATCCATTTTTAGATACTAAAAAAAGTCCAAACAAACAGTTTATTTACTGTTTCAGTTCAAAGCTAATACATTTTAAAAGTGTAAAATTGTTTCACAGTTGTGTAGGACAACCTTTGCTAAACTCAAATGGAAATAAATAACAGTTCATTGTACCCCAGCTGAATCTTTTTTTGTCAAACACTCAGAGGCAGCCCTGTGTTAAAAATCTCATTATATCTCTCATCACATGGCTGCACGTTGAGTTGAGGTTGCAACAAGAATTGGCTGCAGTGGCCATGCCTGCCGTAAGATATGGCTGTAATAATGAGTGTTGCTCTGAAACCTAATTTTCTTTCTGTTTTCCATCCCTGTATGAGAAAAGGAAGGTGCTGGTAGTGCACAAATAGGCTTTTGGGTTTGCTGCTTGTTTGGAGGGAGTGCTGGGGTGTGTGATGGCAAATAGAGGCTGTTTCATGGGCACTTGCCAATTGTCAAGGAGCACATAGAGAAAATAAGGGCTGTGTATTAATGGATAAAATTAAACAGAACAAGAGTAGCACAGCTGGAATGCTGCTAATATATTTATTTTTACCATCCTGGTGGGTAATTGGCATTGTAACAGAGACCACTTGCCCCCCCTACCCCAACAGGAGTTATTGCTGGGTGACCGTGCCAAGGCTTAGAAAGAGCTAAGAAACCATAATGTACTTAACAGATTATGTAATTCTGTTCCCTGGAGGGGAAAAAGGAGTTTCTCAACAGAGTTTGTGATGAACTTGTTCCCTAGAGCATGAAACATTAATCTACATTTCTAAAGCCTCTTAGCTGAATATTAGTTAGTGGCCTGTGAACCTGCAAAGGTTCAGAGCAGTGTGAGTTGTTAGGGGATGACTGGGGCTGAGTTTGGTGCTTCCTTTTAGTCCCTGAGGTCTCTGTTTGTTCTGAATGTTGTTCAAACTGAGCATTGAACACGTTTCCTTAATTGCTGGTGAGTTGCTCCCTTTAATTTTCATCACTTGTTTCTTGTTCTTTTCATTGTCATTTTGATGCAACAGGAAAACAAACAAGCAGCATTTCACCTTGTTATTTTCTTGATGGTGTACAATGGTGTTTCATCCCACCATTATTTTGGCGAGTGCATAGAAAAGGTTTTATAACACAAAATGTGTGCTTTTAGAAGGAGAAAACTGAGGGTGGGCTATGAATTCTTGGGCATTCAGCGTGTTGGTGTCTCCTGTGGGGTGTAAATAAAATTCCATTTGTCTGCACCACATACATTGTACTAAACTTTTTAGATTTGCAGCATATACTGAAATAAATGAGTCACAAACTATTTTACCTCTTAGAGTTTGGGAGTTGAGTATTTTGCCCCCCTCCATCTAACTCTGAAACACCAAACACTGTAGCAAAAGACAAATTAGGATCAAGAAAATGCTATTTTGCCTCGGCTCTTAAGAAAGCTGTTTGCTGGGTGTAGATGATGAGCTCAAGTTTAAACTGGCACATGAGATGCACAGAAATGGTACCTAGTTCAGAGTAGCTGTACCTGGAGCAATTTTTCCATTTTTCTACAGCAAAGAGGTGCAATTGGAGATGATCTGGAAATGTTGCCTTCCAGATTCTCTGCTGCTGCTATAGGAACCTAAAACCCTGGTGATGACTTTGCTCCTACCTCTGCCCTGTCTCTGGTATTTTATGATTTCTATGCAGTTTTATCTATTCTGTTGTTACTTGTTGAACATTGGACACTGCATTTGAGGATTCAGCTCAGTGTTCTTTAACATTTAATATCTATTTAATATTAATATTCTTCATCAAAGTCACCATTTTATTTTAAATAATGATTTTTCTCATTATTTTTTAGCCATTGATCATGCTATCTGGGATCTTCCCTTGAAATGACAGCTTGGAAAGTTTTTGTTTTCCTTTAATGAAAACTGAGGTTCTCGTGTTATCACTGCCATCTGAAAAGGATAGTTTTAGCCCTCAAAAAGAGTAATGAGACTTCCAGTTTGGTCACAAGAGATGGCAAAACTATTTGCTGTAGCATTTCCAATTTTTTGCCCAGGTGAGAAATAGAAAAAATATTCTGATGTGTTTTGACTGTCTGCTCTGTTCCCAAAAGGATTAGAAAAACCTCTTTCATATTAACTTAGAAGGAAAGGTTGGGGATGTTGTTTCCACTGATACATTTCATACATTTCAGTACCCCAGGTCTAAATAATTTGGAACTTCAGGGATGCATAAAACCAGCCCAGGATCGCTGATGGCATCTGAGACAGATGGATTCATACCTTTTTTTTATGCCATGTCTTGTCAAATTGGTAATGCATTTACATTAGCTGATTCTACAAGATATACAGCTCTGTGTGCCCACATATCTAACATAAAAATCAAATCCTTTATCTTGTCCCATCATTTCTGAGGTGTCTCTCCCTTACTCTTAGTCTTGCTTTTTTGTTTTGGCAGAATTATGATAACTTACTGCTTTATGGATTTGCAGAATACAAAGAAGAATCCACATAATTAAGATTTTAATTAATTTTATTGGCACAATGAAAAAGTTAAGGCCATAATATCGAAGTCAAGGGAGAAATTTACAACTGAATGATAATAGTAATTTGGATAAAGTGTAAAGAAACTTTAGTCTAAATCATTAGTCAAGAAAAGACCTTGACAGATCCGTCTGTGGTTCTTGACAGATTCATTTGTGGTTCTGTGTCTGGAAAAGGTTGATTGAAGGAGGAATTTTTACAGACTTGGTGTATTTTCACATCATTAAAAGTAAGAAAAACACCACCGTTCAACTGTTATCTTGAAGTAAGACATTATGGATGTACTCAAATCCTAACCAAGAGTTGATTCTTCCAAGGCCCCGAGGAGATGCACACCACTGAGAATGATATTGAGAGTCACATCAATAAAGTCTTTGCAAATTACTTATCTCTTGCACTTGGCAAGGCTGCCAGAGGCACACAGGCCCAGGGGATGTGCCAGTAACCTGCCCAGCACCAAAATGTTAGAAGAGGAAGGACTTAGTGCCTCCTTTCTGAGATCCCCATGGGGAGAAAAAGAGCAGCAGAGCCAGAGGTGTAAAATACTGAAACAAGTGATCCAGGACCACATAACAGTGGGGCTCAGAAGGGCTGCCAAGGTAATTTGACAGCTGTTGGTGGAACTGTGCACTCAGGGCTGATTAAACAGCTTGAGCTGCTGGCCTGGGGCTCAGGCTGTGCATGGGGACGAGACCAGAGAGAGGCTTCTGAGGAAATGAATCTCAGGTACAGACCAAAGAACGGGAGATGCTGCTGCAGCAAACCAGGAGTGCAGCCAGACCATTCAGGGAAACAAGGTCAGGGGCTGGGGAGTCCCATGGCTGTTGTCTCAGCCCAGAGTGAGAGTTGGTGTTTGGGAACACAGAGTCCCACGGGTAGAGTGCACCTGACAGGTGACTGGATGCACCTCAGAAGTGCTGCCTGTGTGTTCCTGCACTGAGAGCACTGCAGTCCTGTGTGCCTTCGGGTCCAGAGAAGACACCATGATAGGCCTACAGAAAGAAAGGGGCTCAGGGATGTTTTGGATAGTCAAGTAGAGGTTACTCCTAGACATATCTTCTGTACAGTCTTATCCTCAGACATCACCTGGCTGAATAGTTGCCAGTGAAAAAAAGCCCCAAACCATAATTGCTCTGACCCTCTGTGTTAAAAGATTGGGTTTATTTATTTCTTCCAGAAAACATGATGTTACTCAAAGTTAGTCTTCTGCAAAGGATCAGTGTAAACCCATAGGAGGAGCACAGTTAGTACCTGTGTAGAATTTTGTCTCTGGGATTGCCATTAGACTTGACTTTCACTTGGAGTTCTGAGAGGGAGAAAAGGGAACCTTACACAGAGAGGCTGACGTTGCCAAGGTCCACTGAGGCTGCTGCAAGATGTGTTCTCTGCACAGCCTTAGGCCTTGTCTCACGGCATTAGTCTCAGCTCACAGTTAAGGTTTAGGGTACTGAGAAGGAGAATAAGTAGACTTATGGAAAGCCTGGCACTGAGAAGAGGTTTCAAATGTCAGCTACAAGTTCTCCATTGAGCAGAGATTGATACCATGGCATCAATCTCTGCCTGTTCATCAAATTTGGTAAATCTTACATTGAGGAATGAGAAGTTCAGCCCCATCAGACCCCTGGAGCCCTCTCACTGTCTCTGAGTCTCATGTCACCTGCACTAAGTGCTCTGGTGCCCCCCAAGCTGGCGGCACAGACCAGTGTATCTGCAGCAGGTGCAGCAGTGGTGTCCTCTGGGATTCCACGTGTCCCTCAGAGGGGGGGTGAGCTCTGCTCAGCCCCAGTGTGGTGGAGCTGCTGGTGTGCCAGCCTGGCCTGGGATTTACTGAGGAAAATGCAATCTACAATCTACTTTTGTTTCTGTGTTTATGTGAATTTTGTGAAATCTTATCTGTTTGGGGGTTTTTTCAGTGTTTATATTGATTTTTTTTTTAATTCTGGTTTCACATTTTTTCTTGTTAATCTCTTTTTAATTAAAAAACAAACTGTTCTTCTGCACATGCTTTCAAGCATGGAATTGAGTGTCATGTGTCTCTGCACCTGTCAGGACTGTGCAATAGGTGACAAGGATCCTCAATGTGACACAAACATTGCTGAGGTTGGGAATGTAAACGGAGTAGGACCTGTTCCTCTGGTTAACATCTCTTTGTGACATCTTAGTGATGTTTTATTCTGGATTGAGAGCATTTTCAGTATCAATTTTTGTTAACACTGGCAAGAAGCACTGGGATTTTGAGGATAAATGATGTGTCTTGAGTTAAACCATTCATGACATATTGTTAATAGATAACCATAGGAAAAAACGCTGGAATTTACAATTCTGGGGAAAGAAAGTGGAACAACACCAGCAAGCACATTATTAAAAAACCTCACCTGCTTTTCCACTGTTCAGAAATGTGAAGTGGGCTAAGCTCTGCTTGTGTATTAATTCATGGCAAACCATTTGCCCAGTTTTGACACTAACAAGAGCCTATTTCATATTTGCAGGCCCCCAAAGCTCCCCTGGTAGTTCAGTGCATTTCAGCCTGATGGCTGATCAGGCTGCACTCTGACACATCCTGAACTGATCATTTATCACAGTCAGAGATGATTTATTTACTTCCGACCCTTCCTGAGTCGGTGCCTGCCTTCAGGATACTGAGTTTAGCTGTGCTGTAAATTAACAGATTCATTTCACTTTGTCCTCACAGATTGGGCTTTTCTGTGTGTATGTGTTGTCTTTCGATTAAAAAATGTAGTGGCAAATACTACTGAACGTCAAAATGTTGATTTTGACCAGATTACCTTTGGGTGTAACTCTGAGTCTGGAAGAATTTAGTTTCCTGCACCTCTGAAAAATTTGGCCCTCCCTTTTCTGTTGTTTGACTACTTTGTTTTATGGAACTGTTGCAACCATTGTCTTCATATTACAGAATTTTGTATCCAAGTCAATCTAGGGGTGTTTGGGATAGAAACATATAGAGGAGCTGGAGACAAATCTTTCTTAATACTCCACTACAGTGGAGAGACCATTAGCCATCCACTAATGTTCCTGTGGAAAATTCCAGCATAAGGTGCATGGTGGAAATGGTTGCTAGGCCTGTTCCAAGGCACATGTTATTCCAGGATTTCTGTCCCATGAGGCTCCAAGTTGCTGTCGGAACTTAAAGATCTTTTCCAACCTAAATGACTCTATGATTCTATATTAGTGCTGGGCAGGGTTTTTTTCACCCATGGAAGACTATTGACAAAGTGTGGTTTAGCTTTATAAAGATGTCTCATTTTGTTATAAAAAATTCTAGAAATTTATTGGCTAATTCTGGGGAGATATTTTTTCTAACACACAAGAACATGTTAGTATTTAAAGCACATCAGAATTTGCTGCTACCATGAGGCTGCTTTACTTTACCTCTGCTTTGACTGTATATGTGTGTGCATATTCCTGTAGGCATCTGTCATGAAATCCTTATGTGGTTATAAAGATTTCCATTCTGCTGAGACTCCAGGCAAAGCATCACAGGAAGTATCTTCACTGGAACCCATTCCTGTGAAGTAAAAACTCTGCCAGTCCAGCATTAACAAAACAGCATCAAAATCGATGACAAGTCTCTGGATCTTTGTCACACAGACTGTGCTTTATCTGTAGTAGGGATGAGTTTAGCTCATCTTTCCTAAAACGAGTGCAGTGGTAACACAGATCAGTAAATGTTGCAGTCAGTGCTGCAAATGGGAGAATTATAGATCTTTTGCATGTATGTGCTGTACCCTTTCAGAGTGAGAAAGCAAATGTATATCTGTATCTTTCATTTTTCTCTCCGTTTGCCCGATCACTGCCCTTGCTGTGCTGTGTTATAGCTTCTTATTAGCTTGCCCCTTTGTAATGGAATATTTTATGTTGGATACTCAAATACCTATAAAGACACCAGTAAAAAAGTCTACATTTACAGCTTAAGGCAAAAAGGGCTGCTGGGATGTCTGTAATGCCCCTGTGTTGGTATTGGACATGGATTTAGTAGTAGAGAGATGCAACCAAGCTGTTCCAGCAAATAGATTCATTGCAGTGCCAGTCAAAGATCAGAATGTTTGTGCCAGGCTGTTTGCAGCCTTCCCTGATAGCCTCGATAGCAGACCTCTCAAGGCCAGGGAGCTCTGCAAATAAATGTGGTGAAAATTTCAGAGGTATGTAGAGGTAGGTAGACTCATTAAATATTTATTTGTCTTTCAGCATTTTTCTTTTCCTTATGTGGGATAATCTTGCCTCTCATGACAGAAAACTTGAGGTCTTTACATTTGGGGATATCAGACTCTTGGGCATGGCTTTCATTGTAACAGTCCATTCATTTACTCAAGGCAGCTCATGAGCCCTTCTATAAATTGCTGCTTTGAGGTATTTTTTCCCCCATCACTGTCTGAAATATGGCTCTGAGCTTTAATCTCTTGTTTGGTTAAGCATAGTTCAAATCTATCTGAGGCTTGGGAGATTTGGTATGACTTTTTCAAGTTCAAAAGATGTGATCCTGTCTTGCTCCTACAGCTGTGGCATCGTGGGCATGAAAATCAGTGCACCCTTTTTCTAAACTTTGACACGAAGTTCATGATCCACTGTCTGTGTGATTATCTTCAATAACATTAATTAAGGCTAATTATGCATCCTTATGTGAACTGATATGTCTGGTTTTATCAGTTATACCTCACCATCTTTCCCTGGAATTTTGGTCAAGAACATAATATCTAAAGATTACATTAAAGAATCTCAATAGTCTGAAGTTAAAAAGCTGATCACGGAGTAATTTTTGACTATTTGCCTTTTAATATTAATTGCTTTTGAAAATCTTCTTTCTTTTTTAGTAGCCAAGATTTCTAGAGTGATGTTCTTGAATTCTGGTATCTGACTATCTTTTTAAGATCAGCAATTCCATTCATCCTTTCACCTATTTGTTGTCCAGAGCCCTTCTTGACTAAAAAATATTCATAGTGTCATAATTTTGTTTTATTGATTCAGTGGTGGAAATGCCAAGTGAAGTTGAATGCTTCAGAT
>JAOXXN010000205.1:4820976-4834095 GCA_026770055.1 Myrmophylax atrothorax
CAATTCCCTGGAGCCTGATGCTCATGGAAGCCTAAAGCACTGCCCAGGGGGAAGAGTCTGAGTGTGTACAGACACAGACCTGCAGTGCTCCTACCAACTCCAGTACACTCACACAGCTAAATCCCTCCTGAGTATTTGCCCCATGTGTGTTTCTGCTTGGCAAATTATTCATGAACACAGAAGTGGAACAGTTTATGACACAAGGAGAGGAATGGGCATGTAATTGAAGGCTGAAATATAAAATGAATGGGATGTGAATCCTCTTTTCTACCTTTCTTGGAGGTCTTTTCTCTCTTACAGATGTGATAAGGAAACAACCACTGGAGCAGGATATGTGTTTCACATTAACAGAATGGGACTGGTATACCAATGATTTTGGCAGGGTTATTCAACAAGAAACGTGTTATGAGCACGTATACACAATAAATTGATACAGGTACTATGCATCACTAGTGAATGATGTCAGTTAAACAAGATCAGTAGGATTGCTCCTAAAGGTGAACATGATGGCTTTGCAGTGACAGGTTTTACTATGGTTTTAGGGTGATTTTTTTCTTAGAAAGAAAAAAATACTTTCTAAAGATAAGGCATTTTCTTTGCATTGTTTTGTTGTGATTGTCATGCTGGGAAATATACCCAGGATGAACTTCCCAAAGCTCTTTGTGCTTATTGGAATTATTAACATTTGAAGGGTTTAACTCTCTGGCTTTTACTGAACACGGACTCTTTTAGAATTAGTTGACTGAGGCTTCCTTCTCCTCCATACATGCACCAAGGCTGATGTCACTGCTCTAGGAGGAGTGCAGGTTTATGGTACTTGAGAATGTGGGTGTGGCTGAAAGGCTGGTGTTTAACCTCATGACTTCATTACCAGACTCCATCATACACAGCATCTCAGGGTATTGTCAGTCTACGATTTTGAATCTCTGACATTACTTTCAGCTTTTGATTTACTGACTATGTTCTTAACATGAACCTTGCTAGTTTAATTCTCATCAGTGCTGCTGTCCACAATTCATCTTCTGGAGAAAATTATGGATCCACTGAAAAGCAGGAGGGGATGTATAATTCAAGAAGTTTTCAAGATTCATTTTCAGGAAGATGAAGTGTCAACCACATTATATGCTGAGTAGGATTCTTTGAACAGTAACAATGCCACCTGCAGCACTAAACATGCATTATGAATAAAAGCTTTACTGCAAGCCAGGAAAAAAAAATGGTGAATCACTATCACCAGGTCTTTCCCAGCAGAGTAAAGATTCCTCTTCTACAACTCTAATGACTTCTGCAGAACAAGTGCACACTAATATAGTACTGGGTTCCATTTCTCTGTTTCCCATTTACAACAGGTAGTGCAGTCCGTGCATTTCTTGAAGAGATAAATAGAAACCTCCTCAATGTGATGCTGTAAAAGGAGTAGGAAGCACATTGCACTGCTGCAATATGCATGATTAAAGTGGTACATTCTCCAGAGGGAATGGATGAGGGTACCAGTAGGTGCTGCTGCTGACTATCAATAACACTGGAGTAACGTGTTCCGTTCTCCATTCTACCATGTAATTAAATTAACAGTAGTCCAGCTCTACATCACTGATGTTGTGCAGCAAAACAGAATATGAAGGAAGAAATGCTGAGCATTTAATTTGAGCCAAGAGGCTGTGGCTAGGTGACAATGCTGGATGGAGAAAGAAGAGCAGGCTGAGTTCTGGGCTGGTTTCATGCATGAGGTTATTGAAACTGTTCCCACTGGAACCTGAATAGGAATTTTGCCTAGGGCACAAGCCTTGCAAAGCCTAACACTTATACTTCCTTACTGCCACTTCATGTCTTAAGTTACACTACCAGTTTCTAGACACCTCAGGATACAAATTTGGAGTGGAAAAATAATTAGTTCCTGAAGAATAGGGGTCTTGATCTGGCTTCTTCAATGTTCCCAGAGCCATTGTCAATTTAATCCTGGTAGGATCAAGCAGAATGAAAACTGAGATTAGAATAAAGTAGGGCTTGTATGAAAAGTTAACTGAAAATATTTTTGTATCCTGAGACAAACTTAAAAGTTAAGGACTTCACAATAAAGCATTCAAAGTTGTGTTGTTCTCAACAGCTGCCTTCCAAAAACAATTGGCTTTCCAGATCTTTCAGCTGCTGAATAATTTGTAACAGGTAAGATACCTAATAATCTTTTTCTCCCCCTTCACAAATTGTCTGGGAACACTTTAAGAGGTTTTCAAATGATCTCCTGGATGAGAATTATTTTGCTGCTCTGCTTTTGCTGACCTGTGGCTTGCCTGTAGATTGTGTGTGAATACTCAGTGGAATACTGAGTGGAGCTCAGGAGGGATTGGGAACAGGAACAAAATATCTGCTGGGAGACAAAAGAGCCACTCTTCTGAAATTCAGAAGTTTAAGCTAGGCACGCTCATCATTAAATTGATTATTAAATTATTAAATTAATAAACTCTTATGGGTTAGGATAAACTCTGAGTTTCAGGAATTTTGGACATCTTAACCTAAATACAGAATCTGAGTCAGTCCAGCAAATTTGTAGTTCAGGCCTCCATTCCAATTTTTATCCTTCTTACCTTTACATGTATTTCCTTTCTTCCTATGAATGTATTTTGGGGGTTAATGTAACTGTATGTCATCCACAAAAAAAATTGCAACTAAATTGTTTAACTTCCCTTAGGGACTGGGATTTCTTTCATTCTGTGATTTTCCTTTAGATAGGAATTTTGTCTTAGATTTTTTTATTAAACTTTAACAGTGATATACTTTTATATTTGTATTGATGACATGGCCAAGTGGATTTGGAAAAGTATATATATTCCCTTTGATTGGGATGAATAATAACATTGTAATTGTATGTAGATTTTTCCTTTTGCAAATGAAGTTGTGCAATATTTTTCAGAAAATTTGCTAAATGTTTTCATAATCCGATGGAATTATCATCCACCTGTAAAAATAGTTGGAAAGATAAAGTGACTAAAAGAAACAATAACTATAATGCAAAAGAACTTGTGTATTAATGTAGATGAAAATATTTCTTTTCATCAAGCTTCCAAGGTTTATCTAGAGTGCTTTTCCTTTCCTCTCATCTTTGTAAAATTAATCAACCCAGAACAAAAATGATCACTTTTGGAAAACAAAACAAAACAAACAACCACTTGGTTTGCATACAACAATAAATTAAGAAAAACTTGGTCTCCCCTCATCTTTTAAGGAAGCTGTTTTTTAATATAGTCATGGCTGGTTACATCATTCCTTTGAGATCAAATAAAAATATATTCATCACTTGAATAACTCTTCCTTAATTGGGCACCTCCCTCAAGATTTCCCATTACTTCTTAGAAAACAAAATGCAGTTCTTGGTCCTTTCTCATTCACAGCTGGTAGATGAAAATGAACTTTTAGAAACAATCCAGAATCCATTTGTCAGGATAATAACAATTCTCTGTAACAATTCTTTCTGCCTCTTCTCTCTCCCCCTACCCACATTAATTATAATGCTCCAACAGAACAGAGCTTGATTCCCTTTTTTATTAAGGTTGTTTCACTGTATTATTGATTAAGCTTATTTCCCATGATAAATAACCTTCCTGTCAAAAAATGATTTATGAAAGCCAGTGGTCTTTCTTTTTCCAGTTTGCTTTTCCTGTGCTTACATATTACATATTATCTCCTGCTGGCTGGTTTGGGCAGTCTTTGAATCTACAATTACTGGTCCTCATTAAGAGAACTGACTTTCAGTGCTGTAAAAGGCTTGGAGATCTATCAGGTGAATCATTCATTTTAAGTTAGAAACAGAAGTATCTTTCTAATGTGAATACATGCCTTTAAATCTTCAAAATGTGAATAAAGTAAGGTCACCCTGCATTGTGCTTTTGGAGACCAGCTCCTTGGAAGGGGCCTATGTCTTTAACTTCCATCTGTGTCTCCTGGAATATGCCAACCACTGACTAAAAAGACAAAAATAATAAAAAAAATTAAAAATTGCAATTGAAGTCATACAGTTCTGGAACGCCATAGTCCAATTGGATGGCAGTCCTTCTGCTCCCACCATCTCTCTGTGCATGGATATAGCATGGAAAGGAGCTCTTTGGAAGGCAGCAGGTCAGGTTTGTGCAAATCCTGAAAGAGACTGAGTATGTTCTTCTAATATGATTTGTTCTGTTACGTCAGCAAACCTTTTGTCCTCGGATTTAAGATAAAATATGAGGTCTTCTGAGTTCTTTTTACTTGGTGGAAAAATTGAAAAACAGACAGCTTGCATCTCACCTGTTCAATGTACAGGATGTTTCTAATGTGTTTTGTGATGTTTTTTAATTGCATCGAGGTTTTTTGTTTTCTAGTCATGAAGTTTCAAATGTCCAGACTTCTATTGAAGCACGTGTTTCAGGACAGGCAGCTCAAGTTCAGAGGGAAAGTAGCTTTTCTTTTGAGTTGTGGGATGATGAGTGGCTTTTGTTCTGTGCCTGGCCCTGCAGAATTGTCATCTGCAAGCAAGTTTCCTGTGCAATGGAATAATACAAATGAACAGTCTTGAAAAAAGTCTAGAGGGGAATGTCAGTGCTTTCCAAAACTCCTGGACAAGGCTGACTGTACAGCCCCAGCTTTAGTAATATTTTCACATAATTCACATTGCAGTTCTGTATGGAGAGGTATTGCATTAGACAGGCCTATAAAATAAAGTTCTTACATACCCTTAGACAGACTCATGAAAAGCCTTGTGCTTGTAAGTGAAAAAGCATAAAGAAAAATCCTAATAGTACCATAGCTTTAATTTTCAGTCTTTGTTCCATCCAGTTAGGGCTCTTAATAGAAACTAGTAGTAACTCCATAAGCAGAATATTTTCTTTTTGGAGTCAGTAGAATTAGAGTCCTGGAAAGACAGCAGGCTGACATTTTATGTTTTCAGGACCTAATACCAGCTTCAAAGAGAAAAAGGCAGTGCCACAACCTAACAAATCAGCAGGGACAGATATTTTTACCTGTAGTAATTCCATCCTCAGAATTCATCTTGATAAGGATTTCACAAATGTGATATTTCAAATGTGATACTTTTTTCTCCTTGTATTTTGCTTACCTTGCAAAAAAAAAAATAAAAAAAGGGGGTGGGGGTGGGCATTTTCCTTGTCTAATGTTGTGTGGCCATAATATTTCAAATCTCCAGATTTTGAAAGGACCACTTGATCCTGTGAGAGGTGATAAAATCAAAGGGGCCAGTAAAGGACAGCACTTTCTTGCTTTCTCTTAGAGAGTGGTTTCTCTTAACATGATACTCAGTGCTTGTGGACAGCAGCTCCCTGGATTTCTGAGATCAGAGGTTGCCCTCGGTGTCCGTGATGTTTCTGTTCTCATGTTTTCCACAGTAACTGAACTCCCCAGACCTTGTCACTGTGTTATCCTGTCTGAGAGAAGGAGAACTGAAGTACAGACAGCCTTTAGAAAAGAGTGGATAGGAGCTGGGGCTGAGGCTCTTCTGCTCTCTGCCTCAGTTTGGGTGGTGATCTTGGGGGGGCTGAGATGGTGAATGTGCTGTAACAACTTTGGGATGGATGCTGTGACTAAAAAATGGTTTCAGCCAGGTGAAACCAAAACAACCCACCACCTCAATAGTAATTCTCTGGATTACTGATTTTTTTTTTACATATTAAAGTACATTAATTTGTGGTTGTTAAAACTACTTATAACTCAACATTTCTTTGAATGTATTGTCTGTAATTATTAATATTAAATCCAAATATAGATCTTTCACTCTCTAAAATGAAAATCAAGAGTCTTACTGTGCCCTGAGCCTCTGTGTGACTGCTCATTATGGAGAAAGGACGTAGATTATAAAGATGCACTCATGACCTATTTGAATTAGATAAACAGTGGAATAATTATCATGTAACCAAAGGAAATAAAACAAGGGGTATGTCAATACAACAGGCCAATGAAGTTTAAGAATAATTAGTACATGGAAAACATTTAATTTTACCTCCTTTCTCAGGTTTAACTTAAAAAGTTGTTTTTCCTGAACTCACTTATTAATTTCAAGGCTTTATGGTCTGTGTTCCTTTAAATCTATTTAGAAAGTTGCAAGAATGACTTGCTGAAGTCACTGGAGGGAGGCATGAATTAAACACTGGGTTGTGAGATGAAAAGGGCTGACTGTTCTGTGCTGTAAGGACTGAAAGCCCAGTGGAAGAGAAGATGATGTATCTTTAAACTGTCTTGTCTCACTCCTGATTGCAAAGTGCTCAGGGGACTGGGAAGGCCTCCAGCACTATCCTGGGTGTTCAGGATGTCCTGTTAGAGGCACGTTAACTTCCCCTGGTGGTCCTGTGCATCGTGCAGCACCTCTGGAGCAGCTCTCAGCATCCTGTCTCCCCTGAAAGTTGGTTGCTCTGACTGTGCCTTTTTTTGAGAATACTTCTGTGATTAAATCTGAAGAATTTTAACTTGGGCACCTTTGGCAGGGATAGGAATATTGCACATTTGTACACTTCCTACACATCAGCCTAAGGCTACACACGGACCAAGCTATGCAGGTGACTCTGGGCTTGGGACTGGTACCAAGGTTTTCTGCCTTTCAAATTCATTATTTCTAGCTAAGAACCTTTGTCACTGTTCCATACTTTTAGTGAAGACTGGTCTTCTTCTCGTAGGTGAAGCTGTTCTTAATCAATCCAGATCTTTGCTGGGTTTATTCACTGCCAGTGTACTATAAATCATCACATAAGAGTAAAAGAGTTTATGCCTCTGGGAATTCACCACTCTTGAAATAATCCACTGTCCTTGAAATCACAAGACTGGTAGATCCTTGTTGTTTATTTCTTAGAAGCATAATTTTGTTCAGAGAAACAGAGGGAATTCAGTTGCTTCTGAACTTCTGATTTGAGGTAAACTCTCAAAAGATGACATTTACAGTCAGATTCTTTCTCTGCCACACTAAGTCAGTCCATCTGGTGGGTTTCCTACAATTTCAGATCTTAGGCATTTCTTGTTTTGCTGTGTTTTTTGTTTTCTTAAATGCTGTCAACAGCACAAAGCCAAAAATCTGTATTATGCATGACATCTACTGTCTTAAAAAGCAGAAATAAGAGAAGGACACTTACAGTATGTGGCTTTGTCTTCCCAAAATGGATTTTATTTTTAAATCATGTTTTTAAATAATTCCTTTGTTGTTATTGTTGTTGTTGTTGCATGTGCTATATCTCAGTGATGTCTGCCATAAATATCTCTGTTTGTTTTAGTAGGAGGCATAACATCTGAGAGAGTAGCTTGATATTTCAGAGGCAGCAAACTGTTCTGATTTCCAGAAATAACCATGCTAGGAAGCAATGGTCTGATTAGCTGGAGTGTCTGGCACTAGAGATTCATCCATAAAAGACAGCCAAGGAGGAATCAAGAGGCTCTGCAGAGACATTGGAGATGCAGGCCATGTACATATTCCACCCATTTTGCTGGGAATGTATTGAATTTTGTGTTCAAAAATGATGGCTTGTTCTTCTAAAAATAACTAGGCAGATACTGCCTGGGGAATCGTGTGTTCTGACCCATCACTGTGCAATATAGGGTGTTTATTATTGTTGCACTCAGTCAGATTTGCTTTGACTTTTATTTTTACTATCTGGGATTGATTTCATATTGTTGGTATATCATATCCAGAACTTTCTAAAATCTGCTGGTCTAAAAATGAACCCTGAACTGAGACAGTGGTGCACAGGTGTCTTGCAAAACGGTTATGACTGTGTGGCCACTTGACAATCAGTACTGTGCCCATGAAAGAGCTTCAACCTTTTGAAACCTGTAGTTTTAAAACTTGCAGACTACATTCCTCTCTTTCCTTCCTGTCCTCCCTCAGCTCTGGGGGAAGCACTGGAGTAATCCCAGAACACAGTGGAGTAAGAGGTGTCCTGCAACAGGGCTGGCTTTGTGCAAACCCGAACCAGATCAACTGACCTGAGAATTACGTTGTTGTACTTTACAAGGGAAAGCATCTTTTCTTTAAGTTTGCAAATCACTCACAGACTTCTCTTCTGTGTGACAAATCATTAGCATTCTGGTTGTATGTGCTTATGATGGTTTCACTTGAAAATGCCTTGGCTTAATAGTACTGAACAAAATAATGTTCAAAAGAAAGTTCTTTATGAGTAAATAAATGAGGCACTTCCCCACTAGGAATACTTGTAGATAATTTCACCATACTGAATCTCCAGTCATCAGGTTTAAATGGCAAAGACATGGAATGGATGAAGAGAATTTACTAGGAGAATATTTCATTATGGCTATGCAGAGTTTTACATGACAAGAAGGTTATAGATATTTTACTCAAAGTTTGAGCACCATATTTGTCTCCCTGTCCATACATAATAAGGGCCTAGCTCTAGATCTTTGCATTGTTACAATGTATTCCCAGTAATGTTTAGAAAGGAAACTTACAATGTAACTTTTGGTATTTTCTCAAAGCCTTTCAAACACATTTGCTGAGGACCCTTGAGATTTCCATTGACTCAATGATGTTTCCCTCTGTGTGAGCCTCTTTAACGTGTATAGATGATCAGGATAACACAGAAACTGAGCTTCATCAGTTCTGTAGTAAGGTGCTTTACAGTTTTTAATGTGTAATTTCATTTAGATTGAAGTGACACATCATTAATTTGTTTGCAACAGGGCAAACAGTAAAGCCACATCCATGTTTTAAGTAAAAATTATAGGTACTTCTCTCCTGGAGTTTAACAGTTCCCTCCCTACTTCCATACCTAAGAGTGAAATCTAATTAATATCAACAATCAGGCTACAGCTAAAATGTTTCCTTTAACAAAAGTTTTTAGGAAGTACTCTAAAATTATCAAAAATGGAGGTCAAGCAATGGTTTTATAACACTCCATTGAGCCCTTCTGTATGCCAATATACATTTTTCATCCTTAGCTTAAGGTTGTATTAATAAAGAAGAGGTCTGCTGCACATTATGCATCTCCTGATCTCGGCTATTTCGCAGGAACAGTAAGCTATGAAACTTCAGAGTGATTTTTTCTATAATAATCTGCTTCTGTTCCCACTGATGAGGATCCACTGCTCCTCTTTCTGACCTTCCATGTTCACCAGCCAATCAAGCCTGCACAGTTTCAGCAGTGTTAAACTTCACAGCTATTTCTGTTACTCTGAGGTCTGTCCCCATCGATTTTTCAAAAGTCAGCATGCCAAGAATTCATGTCAGATGTCAGCAAGCTTCAGAGTCACCAGCGATAACCTGCTGTCTCAGCACATCGGAGCAGAGCACAGCATTCATGTTGTGCTGTTCCTGATTGTCTGGTGCATTGGGAAAACATTGTGCAAAATACAGCAGCTTCACTGGTGGGAAAAATTGCTGAACAGCACCTGCATAGTAAAGCAAGACCATCTGCTTATTTTCCCTGCCCCCCGTTTCTGTACCTTGGTATCTGTCTCAGTTTTGTCAGGCAGGATCATGGAGCTGTTTCAATGAGAATCTATATGTGTCTGTGTAAGCAAGAAAGAAGAGAGAGAGAGAAATGAAGGGCTGGACTGTGTTTTCATACAACACAGAATTTCCCTGTGGGACTGACAGCTACAAGATACTGGCAAGGACAGCGATTCACCAGTGCTCATTAAACTGACTGGGCTGGTTATCAGGAAAGTGTATACAATTATGATTTTGTGTAGTTTTAAATCCATATACTTAAACCAAAGAGGGTTGACAGGGTGTAAACTCTTCTCTCAGAGCATCAATCTTTTTGCTAACAGAGACAGGAAGAGATACTCCCTATTATCTCTATTTATTCTTCCCCTGTGTGTGGCAGGTTTTATATTTTCTTGTGTAGCACATAGTAGTGATTGCTGTCACAACCCCTGCATTAGATCAGATGAGTTTATTCCAGGTTAGTAATTTATACACTCTGATACAAGGAATGTCCTTGGACAGTGAGAACACCTGTATTTTCTTTTTGTTATATGACACCTTAGAAAGTTACACTGCACTAAAATTTAGCAACTTCTGCTGTTGTGGGAGCAATTGTGCTCCTCCTTACTGGAGGTTTCATAAACCTATTCACTGTAACATTCTGGTTAAACTGAAGACAGCTTGTATTGATTTTCTCTTCCTCTTCTCCTCCTCCTCTTTTTTTTTTTTCTTTAATTTTATTTCTTGTGCTTATCCATGTGGAGGACAAAAAGAGTATCTAAGTAAGTATTTTTCCCCTTAATCAGGCTGAGAGAAAAGGAGGGTTTCAAGGTCAGGTACAGTGCAAGATGTTTTTTATAACCTCCATAGTCTTGTGTGTTTCTTCTGCCTTAAAAAGAGAGGGTTTTCTCACTACACCAATTATGATACAGTCTCTCACACAGGATTTTTCCATTTGGGCTTGTATTTGCTCTCAAAGTGAAGTCCCAGATCTCCCCCAGTGTTGCTTTGGTGATGGGAACTTCTGACCTTTGGGATACTATCCTGAACT
The DNA here is from genome assembly GCA_026770055.1 of Myrmophylax atrothorax. Taxonomy (NCBI): domain Eukaryota; kingdom Metazoa; phylum Chordata; class Aves; order Passeriformes; family Thamnophilidae; genus Myrmophylax; species Myrmophylax atrothorax. Next base: position 4,831,434 of record JAOXXN010000205.1, read on the forward strand.
CTGTGGATTCCTTCATCCCTCACTCCACTTATTACAGCTGGTGGTTACTATTTGTCTTATGCTGTGTTAGCAAAACACTGTGCAGATGGGGAGTATAGATTTCTTCACTGAGGCTAAATTGGCCAAATATATAATGCAGTATCAATTGCCCTTGGTGCCCTGAATTCCTGCCTTTGTTAACTAGGCTGCAGCAACTGTTGAAGTTAATCTGTCCACTGGCCAGGGAAAGAATGTCAGAAGAAGTGAAGGTGCCTGTCTCGGGTTTTTGTCCAATTTATCCTTTATTTATGTTGTGTAGTTCCTGACTGCAGTGCTATCTGAGGTGCTCGTGTGCTTTCAAGCCAGTTACTCTCACAAATCCCTTATGAGGTAAAGGAGTGCTGTATTCACCATTTACACAGAAACATTGAAGCCCAGTCAAGTTGTATGATTGGACAGATTTTCCATGACATCCATGATAGAAGTATGTGATTCTAGACCTTTTAACCCCATCTGGTGCTCTACTCTCATATTTTTCTAATTTGGGACAGAAATTTGCAGTCACTTTGAAAGCAGCTGAAATACTTGAGGACGTTCCTGTTCTGTGCCTGTGCTCAGCTGAGGTTAATACAGAGATGGTTGAACTGAGCTTCTTATTTTGCCCCATTACTGAAGGTGGTAGGATTAATTGCCTCAAGCTGTGGGTGTGACAACTTCCAGGTGAGGGAATTGCATAGAGGAGGTGGTGAGGGTGATTTTAAACCCCATCTTTATAAGAAAGGAGATGATGTTCAAACATTCACAGTTTGTTTATATGAATTCTTTATTGGGGAAAAAAATTGCATAAGATGTTCCTGATTTTGTGCTAAGCCAAGCAATTGTCACTACTCAGGAGCATGAAATGTTAACAGGGATGTTTTGGAGAAAGCAAGAGAGTTCCTGCTTTTTTATGCTTTATGTTGTCATCTCCACCCTCTCAATATTGAGTTAATCTGTCCAGTGGTTATCCTTTTTTTTTCAAATTCATCTTTGTGCTGCTATCTCAGTTTATCTTTGTGTCTGTTGTAGGAGTCTCTTGACAGCATGGGTAGAATTGGTTCAAGGTTGCTTTAGATGAGAAGTTTAATACTTTGGTGCATTCAAAAAAGCACAGTCTTCTCTTTCTTGTCTGGTGAACTGACATTTCAGCTAACTTGTGACACTAACAATCATCAAAGCAGTCTCTCCCTCCACCCTTTCTTTCTGTGTTTAAGACATTTTACCCTTACAAAGTTTTAGTTCATTGCACAGGCTTTTCATATGATTTGAACAGTCAAGCACAGTTATGCATACATCAGTGTGCTATAGTTATACTATAGGCTATGAAGGGTCAGATCAATATATAAAACCTTACTTCTGGGGCATACATTTAAACTCAAGCTCTCACTGAGATGGTCATTGTACATGTGAGCAAATGGCATGGGGTCAGTTATCCTCAGAGCCTTGCCCTGTGGCAGTGCCTTGCTTGCTTTCCTCTTTGACACACATTTGATGGTTGAGTGGAGTTGCACCCTGGTTCAGCTGTTGAAATTGCATCCAAAACCTGCTCCCTTCCCTCTCTCCCAGGAGCTGGGATTTCTGTTTGAGGAAGCACAGACTCAGAAATGCCCACCTCTTAAGAGGGGATCTAGTCCCTGTCTACTCTTGGGACTCATCCTAGAGACCAACCCACATTTCTTTCACAAGATGTCCCTGCTGATGAGGAGATACATTGTATTTTCCTTTAGCTCTGGCTTAAAGGGTTATCTATATCATCTCCTATGTGTTTCACTTAAGAGCTACTGCCCCTAATTAGCGTGACACATAACACCTGAAGGCCTTGCACACCTGAAGCTGCATATTATTCAACACAGCTGAGGACAATCAGGAAAGTGTCTCTTGAAGGAGGAGCTTCTTCCTTAAGAAGTGGTAGTTGCTGCCAGTGGTGCTGAGCTCTTCTCACATACATGCCATGGACACAGAGAAACCTTCTCCAAGGTAAGTAAACTCTAGGGGGGGTTGTGCTTTATTATTTGCAGAGTGGTTGAGACTTAAGAGCACAGTTTGGAATGAGAAAATGGTCTGTGTGGTAAAGAAAATTCTGAAAGATCCTCATTGCTCCAAGAGCAAATGATCCAAATGTATGGTGAGAGGTAACAGATGGGTGCCAGTCACTGGCAGCAGCAAGAAGGAACAGAGGGACCTTTCTGGTTAGTGTGATAAACAACATCTTGCCTTTGCAATGTTGTTAATGTAGGATGTGCCAAAGATGTTTTGCTGTCCATTTTCAGGGGGAGTACATTCTCTTTGCCCCACGCTAAGGCACTTACATGAGAATTAGAATAGCCACTAATGCTGCCCCAGGAGGTGGCTTGTTGGCCTGACAAAGAGCATGAGCCCACAGGTGCAGGTGTGGGTAAAGGCAGTTTTTCATCGCTCCTGGGTTTTGCAAAGCAGAACCTGTCCCTTGTTCAGTGTCTTCTGTGTCCAGAGGAGCTTTGCTCTGGGCAAAGGATGGGTCTCTGGGGCTTGTGGCTGAGGATGGAGATGTGGGTTGTTTATTCCTTTGGCTCCCTGAACTGCCTGTGTGCACTGCCCCAATCCTGTAGCATTGCCAGAAGAGAGACTGAATTTACAGTGAGAGGGAGGGGGAGGGAAGTGGTGG
>JAOXXN010000205.1:4834195-4860707 GCA_026770055.1 Myrmophylax atrothorax
GGGGAGGGAAGTGGTGGCAGGGCAGAGACAAATAAAAGCAATATCAGGGTAGACTAAGGTGGGGGTTTTTTAAATCTTTCCAAAGACAAATCAGTAGATTTATCTTAGAATGAAAGTGAGTTTAGACTCATAATATTTCACCATGTGCAACTTTCTACAACTATAATTCAAAGCCTATTTATATTACTGCCATTATGGTCAGGGTAAGGCAGCATTTAACAGCTCTGCTTCTTAGATCAGCTAGTGGGTATTTGTAATACTTGCGTTCTTTGCACCACATAGGTCTAAATTCTGTAGCAAGTTTAAGAAGTTATGGCTTTATTTTTTCATTATTTCTGATTTCTGGACTAATAAACAGTATTTTTTTTCAAGACCACTGCATTGCAGAGATGTTAACTATCCAGAGATAACAAATATTAGCATGTTCAGAATTAAGCGTGAGATATTAAAGTAAATTTTTCTCTCAGGGCACATGCTGTTAAGGGGAATGTACAGTCATTGGAAGAATAGTCTCTGTTGTTCCCAAGTTACAGAGTTGGCTCTGGTTACTGCAGTGTGCTCTGCAATGCACTGTGCAAAAAAATTATGTCCTCTGGTGAGGTAAGAAAGAAACTATTGCGTGGTGTTGGTTAATAAGTATTTATTGTTACTTTATTCCCCATCGTTTGCAGCCACAGGAATAGTTGAATGATAGCTTACAAAGAAGCTGACTGCCCCAAAGCTCTCAGTTGCTCAGCTCTGCAAAATAGGACAGAATAAAGAAGTTTTCTTCAAAGGCATCCCATCCTGAAGCTGCTAAGAATCAAAAACTTGGCTCTCAGAAATGGTGGGACTTGCCCAAGGGTGTGGGGCAGCCAAGGGCTCTCCCTGCTGCTTTGAAAATTTGCTGCACTGAGAGGAATATTGCAGGAGTTGCAGCAGGATGACACTACCTGGTGGAGTTACACACCCCAACCTGCCCCTTGGGATGTTCCAAGAGTCAGGTCCCACCAGAACTACAGAACATTGATGAAACCTGGGAGCCCTGGGATCCCTTGCCCTTTCCCCAAACTGCTCCTTAGGGGGCCCGTTGTAATGGCTGTGATCTCCTAGGAGTGCAGGCAGGGTCTCTGTTGCTATTTGTGGAGGGAGTTTCTTCTGCTGCTTGAAAGCTTTAAACTGTTTTTCTTAAAAGAAAGGAAAAACAGAGAGAAGAAAAAAGCTCCTTACCATCTGGCCATAACCTTGTACAATATGTTACATTTCAAACTGTAAGAAAATTTTTATGATCAGGTTATAATTTGTCAACTGCCTACAGATCTTTAAGTTAAAAATGTACGGTGCAGAATAAAGTTGCTCAGTATATTGTTTTCTAAGATGAGTGGAAGGAGAAGGGAGGAAAAAAAAGACACTTGAAAGTGTTTTAATTGCACAGGGATGTCATTGCCTCTAGCAAGAGTTCTCCTGCTTCTGTCATAAATTTTTCATATTGCCTCGTGAGAGTGAAAACTGGAAACTTTACCCTCTAAGTGAAAGTCGATGAACCTCATACCAGCCTCAGATCCCAGTAGCCTTGCACTCAGGAATATTAATTTAATTAAGATCGCTACAATAAATTCTGTGAGGGAACTCTCCTGGCACCTAAGGTAACTCGTGCAAAGAAGGAGGGGGAAAAAACAGCAGAGCCAGATCTGATGGAGGGAGATACAGCAGTACAATGTCCTCAGAACGGTTGTACACTTATCCGAAGTGACAGCTAAGAGACATGGGAGACCTCCTAAAATAGACGACAGAGGTTTCAGTTGGGGAAAAGCACACGATCACGCACAGTGTGATCATTTTATTTTCACTACCCTGACCCATCTGCTGTCTGAGAAAACATCACAAAATGTTTCTGAGGATTGCCTCTCCCCTGGGAAGCACAGGGACTTTTTGCAGGATGTGGAAGGTTGGGCTGTTCCCCCGTGAGTCCCCCACACCTGTAAGGACATGGATGGACCCACCTTGGTGGCCTCTGCCAGAGGGAGCTGCTGTGCTCCCTGCACTCAGCAGGCTTTGGGGAGGCTGAGGAGACAGAGCTAAAAGCCAGGGGCCTGTGGTCCTTTGAGGCTTTGGGCTAGACATTGTAATTAGGTCGGAGAGGTAGGATTAATTAGAGTTCTGTTACAGGGGTGGTTGACCTGATTTACCCAGGTGGCAGGCAGGGCTGTGCTGTGGCAGTGGGTGGTGCTGGCTCTGAAATCAAGCACATCAGAAGCTGGAGCTCTATGAGGGGGAATAAGCAGACAGCACATGCCAATTTTTATTTATTTATTTATTCATTCTTTCATTCCTTAAAATGGGAGCTGGGCCACACAATCGATTGCACCAGAGATACCAAGATAATACAGGATCCTAGGAAAATTATAGCCCCAAGTTCAACTATTTCACAGTATTGGCTATAGGGAAAAAAAAAGAGATCGCAGAAAGTTTCAGTCTGAAAAGAGAGACTTAATAATTAGGTTTTGTTTTGGTTTTTTGTTTTGGTTTTGTTTTTTTTTTTTGCTTTCAAAGGCTACTATTTCTTAGATGAGTCTGCAGCAGGGGTTGGGCCAAGCATGTGTTCCCACACAGGGAGGTCTCTATTTCTAACCCCAGGGCTATAAATTTCTTTATATTAACATTACTGGTTTTGTAAGTAGTTACTCTTTTCTCTAAAAGTTTGAAAGTATTTTCTTTTTTATGAAATTTGAGTGTTTGGTATTATGAGAGCAAACCAGGAGTGCAGTTTTTCTTTGCTCCCCAGGATATTTTTATTTTCCATAAATCAGTTGCTGTCTCCAGTGACAGAAATGGCATCCTTTGCTCACTGATTCCTTCCACTGCTCAAGCTGGGCTGTGCTTCACATCGTGTAGTTTGAATCTTGGTGGTTCTTTGTAATTTTTTTTTGTAGTTTTGCTTTCTCCAGTAAGACACTAATGGTGTGGTGTGCTCTCTGGAACAGATGAAGGCATCACAGTCAGGCCCATGATGCCTCATAGAGCAAATTCTCTCTGGTGGGATTAACCACACTCTTGGCAATGAGAAACTCCAGCACAGGCTCTGCAGAAGGGTGAGCCTGATGAGACAGACTTGCAAGCTGCAGGCCACCTGTGAGGTGAAAAAAGATTATGGAAGTTAATAGATCAAGTCTACTTTTTATTTCATAAAATGTTCCTTGAACATGATTTGTATTTTATTCATGAGGCTTAAAAAACCAAGTTGAACAACTAAGCTGACAGAGGCCACACAATGGCTAAAAGGGTACTAAAAATAAAGCAGCAGGAAGGATAAAATGGCCAGTTATGTGTCTTGGGTATTTCATTTTTAATTTTTTTAATTTTATTTTAAATTAAGTAGGCTTGGATGTAGCGTGAAGTTTTTTTCTTGCCTATTCCTCTATCTGCCCTTTGCTAAATGGCACAGTTCAGTAAGATGCATAGATTGGTGTTACTGCAGGCATGGTAGAGCCCTTAACTACAGTATCTGTTCCTCACATTCCTTCAGGGTTTATTTGCAAAAGGGCAGCATAGCCAAATGTGATATTTAGGCTCTGGTTCCTATTAAAAGAAAACAAATGTAGTGCTACAGCAAGGCTCTCTTGTTTTAAGCAAACCTGTGGCTACTTTAGCAAGTAAAATAAAGGCTCTTTCCTGGTTTTTAGGTCTTATTCATGAAGATTATAGTCAGAAACTGTTAAGAGAAAAGTAAACATTTTCCTGGATAATCTTGCAGTCACTGAATATCAACAATAAAAGCCAATGATTGCTGGCCAGTGAAGTGGCTGCCAGATTCAAATAGAAGGATATATTTTCAAAATCCTGGCTTGGTATTCTTGTAGAATCACATCAACTCTTCCTATTCCCAGGAATAATGATAGCTGGTTCTGTCCTTATTAGTGCTGTGATAAATCTTGAACAGTTGACACTGCATGTGTCTGTACTGCCCTAGGAATGGGGTGAGCTTAATTTTCCATCTGCTTAAGCTATAGTCTCTCAAAATTCTCATTTAACATGGCTTCTGTGGACTCAGTTCTGCACCCCTCTTTTTGTTTGGTTTCTTTGATTCAACCCACTTGTGAGTCAGGTCTGTGTTTTTGTTTCCTATTTCTCACATTCACACCAAAGAGAAGGACATTAAGGTCATTCTTTTAAGGGAATGCATCAGTGGTATTGCCTGAAAAAAGATTTAAAAAATAAAATGCAGTAAAATTGAAATTGTTACAGGAAAATGAGGTGTTAATTTTACCTTTCAATGTTTTGTTACTGGTATCAGTATTAGTAATAATGATGGGCACTTTTAAAATGGATAAAAGGGATTATACATGGCCTCAAACGTGCTTTCAAAACATAAAATGGGATAACACTCTTTAAAAAAACAAAACACACAGAGGAAGAAGTATTCTTCGTGAGGGCAAATATACTCTTTTGTTTGGGAGGTTATTCTGGGAGAACAACCATGAGGTGTTTGGTTGTTGCAGTTGGGTGTCTCTAAGCAGCTATTTCATGCTAAAGGGCTGAAATGCTTTTTCAAAAGGAGTGTGTGCTTTGTGCATGCTTTGTGGCATTTACCATTATTCTGAGTACCTTAAATATTCATACTCAGGGTAATGATCAATTGGCATTCTTTGCTGGAAGTGAAGAACCTATTACCATTCATGTATGGTTTTTCAGGATTTTTCCTATAATCTTTTCAAGCTCAAAACTATGAGTTTAACTTTCAGTCTTTTGAAGATAAGTCTTTTCTCAGTCTTGTTTCTAGCCATTTTAAATACTGCATTCTGGACAGAAGCTGCCTGTCTGGTGGAGTAGTTAGGAACTGCCCTGCTCTGTGTGCATGGGTTTCCCAGCTGAGTTATGCAGTGCTTACGAGCTAACCAAGTTCTGAGCTGCTCCAAGTCAGCTTTCATCCCTCCACCTGTACACATTTCACATCTTACCCTGTAATTTATCTGAGAACATGGAATCTTCAATGAACACTGCTAATGCCTACACAACTTTTCCTTGTATCTTTCTTTTTTAGAATCCAGGCTAATAAGATTCTAGGACTTTTTCACTAGTAGAAAATTTTCTGCCAAAATACATTTCTTCTTTTTTCTTTGATCATAGGTCTCTCCCTTTTATTTTTCTCGCCTCTATGAGCTAGTATCTGGTTTCATTTTAATATTTTTAGTTCCTTATCATGGAGCAAGATAATATGAAAAAAATGCTGCTGTGATCCTGAGATAGTAGTACCATAAGGATTTTGCTTTCAACAAGAAGCAATACAATTTGTAGAAAATATGAGAGAGGACCCAAGGTCTCCAGATCATATTGGTTAATAGATTGATTCTGTTCCCAGGGGCCAATCTTATTAGTCTTGTTCACTGGTGGGGGTGTGAGCAGCTTGCTGACTCGGCGTGTTCCAGCACAACAGGGACTGGGCTTGTGCTGTGCTTTCAGCACGTTTGGTCTCCGAAAGATTTGAAGCTTGGTTCACTGCAACTCAGCATCTGCCTTTTTAATAGAAATTCAGATAAATGTTTGGGGTATCTCTTCTAGAAAGATGTCCAGAAATGTATGCACTAGGGCTGGAGTTCTGTGTGGACAAAACTGGCTGTAACTTTCTTAATGCTTTTCTTTACTACTATATTATTTGGAGCAGGAAAAGGGAAAAAATGTTCTGAATCTGGGCCTTTGGCCAGAACTGATCCTAAAAAGATGAATTTTTTAAGAAGCATAGCAAGGTGATAGGTAAGTGGAGTAGATAACTTTTTTTAAGTTCTGTGTTATCATAATGAAGTTGAAGAACACTGTCAGAGCAATGAGCTGCCTGCCCTGAGGGCACTGAATGTCCCTGAAGAGCCTGGCTTGGTCACAGCCACCCTCTGCCCCTGCCCCAGGAGGCCCAGTGATGCCCAGCCCACGTGCCTGATCCAAGCAGTGGTGTGGGGTACCTGCAGCCAGCCCTACCCTGGTGCCCACATTGCTGCTCCTCTGCTCTGTTCTTGCTCCTCCTGACAGGGTTCCCTGAGAAGACAGAGCAGAGCCTTGTTCTCTCCAACTCCTTTGGGGCTGATACTGGTCCCTGCCCACAGCAGACCACCCAGCTTTGCCTGTGCTGCAGCCTGCCAGGCTGGTCCTGTGGTTCTCCTCTCCCAGCTCCCTGGCACCTCCTCTGCAAATTGAGCTGTGCTTAGGAAAGCATCCTCACAGTGAACATGTCCCAAGTGCTGAAGCTTTCTCACCTCTGGCCGCTGATGAATGAACAAATAAAGACAGGAAAGAACTGAAGCAAACCAGAGTCTTCTGGAAGTCACTCCTGTGCCCAAGCAGTGTGTCATGGGAAAAAGCAGGAGGAGAGGTGTACCGTGGCTTCAGTTTGCCCATGAGTGCAGGCTTTTGTGCCATGCAGCACAGCAGTTCCTCTGGGACATCTTGGCCCTGGGGTGTCCATGGCCACACATTCTGGGGCAGGGGGGCAAGTTTTTACTTTCTGCTCTGGGAAGACACAGTGGGAGCTGTTAGATAGTGGCTACGGAGGTGGCCAAGGCTCCTTGGCATCCTGCCAGATGAGTAGATTGCCCTTCACCAGGAGGTGACCTGCCCTTGGTGGGGCACAGATACAGGAAGGAGATAGTCAGGCCTATTTCCTCCTGCAGCATTGGCACAGGCTGACTCAGCCCTGAAAGTAAATTCAGATGTTTGGACTAACTACTGTTTTGAAAGTAGAGATGTCACCTTTCTGACAGGCAGCCTGTGGCTCTGCCTGTCCCCTCCCATTCTGCTCTTCCTCAGCTGCCATAACATGCTAACAGAGCAGCCAGTGTCTTCCTCTCGGGTGGGTCTTTATTTCTCCCCTCATGTTGCTATTGTGTTGGCAATTCCAGCTGCAAATGTTGTGTTTGACCTTCAGTAAGGGAGCCTGGTGATTTGAATTCATTTCAAGCAGTTTTCTGACAGCAAGCCTTAGCCAAAGCCCTTAAGGTTTCCCTTACAAAAGCCTCATGACAGCTTTGCTTGAGGCTTACAATGGCCAATGCAAGTGGAGGTAGTTTGTAAACTGTAAGTGGCCTTATTAACTTTGTTGCAGTGCTGGAATGAAGCCCAGGTCTCTGCCAGGCTGAGTCCCAGGAGCTGAAGTAGGAGCCCCTTTACACTTTTGAACACAGCAAACAAAACTGTGGGAGACACGTGGCACTGCTGAGACTCTCCTGACAGAAGAGTGTGATGGAAGATGGGAATATTTGGAAAAGATGTTATTTAGGCAGGGTTCCAACCTTTGGCCTATTCATTTATCATGGTCAGAGCCAGGCAAGTGTCAGGTTTTTTTCTGGTAAAACCAGGTGGTTGCAGGATGGATACACTGCTGTGCTTACTGTTGGTGTGACAATGCCAAAGGGCAGCCCTGCACTTTGTCCTGCCTTTGGCTGACAGGCTGCCACCTACTTTGTTCATCCCAGTTCTGCAGCCACAGCATTAGCACACTTTCATTAGAAGGTCTAGGGGGAAATAACTAGTGACCAGGCTCCTTTCTGAACCCTAATGTTGGTTCAGCTCTAGGACCTCAAAAGACCATTAGGTGAGATGCTTGTTTTCCTACCTCTTCATAGTTCCCACCTACCTTCCCTTTACTTTTTCTTCAGACCACATGCCTGTACATACTGATTGCAATTGCTAAAAATTCTGTCTTACTAACCCTAGTGTTAACATCTGTGCCTCATGTCATATTTGTCACTCCCCAGAAGTGCTGTGAATACATATGACAATTACAAAACAGCGTTTTGTCCTCAAAAATAGTCCCAGTCTTTTTGAAAGGCAGAGTTTTACTCTTTGATGCTCAGGTAGGCAGCCACAGCCATGAATCATGTTCCTGGACTCAATTATAGGTAACAACCTGGAGCATGTGACTGGAAGATGCCTCCTGGGCTCCTGAGACTGGTCCTCTGCTGTTGGAGCTGGTGCAGTCCCAGAGTCACTCCTCAGTAGTGCACACCTTAACAGGGCATCAGCATTTTGTTAGTGCTGTTTCTTGTTGTTGTTTCATTGTCTGTCAGTTGTAAAGCTGTTTTAGACTGTTACAACTCTAATTGGTAAAACCCCTTTCTAATCATTGGCATAAAATGGTAGTTAATCTATACCTACTTGTCATTCTGTAAGTGCCTTTAGGTGTCAATTTTTCCCTTCTCAGTATTTTCAGATTTCTTGTCCTAGTATATTTAGGGACCATCCTTTAAATTGTTACCTTTAGTTTTTCCTCTTTCAGCACTTGTTCCATTGTTAGATTTACCAGCTTGCAATTACCCAACTTGCTTTTATTTTTTGTCTCTTAAATTCAACATTTGCTGTTCTCCAGCTATACGGTAGCAATTCCAATATCAAAAGCTTATTTAAAATGCCCTGAAGCCAAATGAGTGACTTTGGAGGCAGGAGGCTGATCCAGCAGTTTGCAGCTAATGTGAGGTCAGCATTGAATCCTTTTGTCTCTTGCATTTTATATATCCTTGGTTTTCTTGGGCTCAGGGAAAGTTGTAGCTGTCTTGTAATAGAACTTGTGTTCTTCATGGTTTATTTTATTTTGCATTGTTTGTACTATAAGAATAAGATTGGAAATGAGACCTCTCTCCCCAGAAAATATTGTTATCTGAGACCAAACCTCTGTAGTATTTCCAATTTTGTGATGGAAACTAATTTACTAGTTTACCTAATAGTGGAAATTAATGGTAGAATGTCTTGGGAAACATCAAAAGGATTGACACCATGTAATTTCATTATATAAAGTAAAAGGAGAGTTTTCACGAGCAGATATTTTTGGCTTAGGAATAAGAAGCAGATGAAATAGTGAATTTCAACTTTGGCAGAATTCCGAACAAAAGCATTTTGTGAGGAAAATTCTTGGACTGGGGGAAGGGGAAATGATCATCTTATCTCCAGCAGAAAATATCATCTACAATGCTTATGGCCTCTAAGGCTGGAAGGAAGACAGAGAAAATTGGGGAAGAAGATACCAGTTATGGTCGATAAGAACCGTTCTCATCTTCTTTGGAAATTTAAGCAGGATTTTGATAGAACCTTTTAAATCTGTTTGCTTGTCAAGCTCAAACTACTTGATACAGAAAGTAAAGTTCTTTGTAATATGGGCATATTGAGAGTTCCTACACTACTTGTATTTCAGTTTCTGGATTTAGACCAAGCCCCTAACCATTCCAAATGCTTTTCTAAACCAGACCTAAAACTGCATTATTGTATGATTATTCTTAATAAATATAGTTTTTCTCCAACTCGTGAGCTTGCAACAGCCAGGCTCTGTCTGAGCTGTCTCAGCTGTTCTGGGGGAGCTGTATCACATATGGAGGAGGAATTGAGCAAATCTGAGTTTTCCAAAGAACAGTGAAATACTTCAGCATACTCAGGTGCAGTATTTTGTTTTTCCATTGGCAGATAATATAAAATATGCCATGTATGTGTTAGTTCATCACTTATGTATAAAATCTATTAAAAAATATTGTATTCTTAATTTAGAGAGAGTCAGAAGGCCTACAAGAAGCAGGTGGTGAAACTGCACCAAAAAAGAAAAGATGCCAAGCACAGTCCTGCATAATAAGTAGTCATTGTTTTTACTGTTTTCATTTTGTACTAATAATACCAAAGAGGTTCATGTGGTTTGCTGCTCAGCTAGCAATTCCAGCCAGACCATTCTGTTCTAATGTGACACATGATATAACTCACATGGCTCCACCTTGATATGTTTTGTAAATTAGCCTAGAATTGTTTTGGTGCTGATGTGTGACATTTTCCACAAGTTTTAAGTGAGTCCACGGAATTCCTCATGGGCTGCCCAGTGACAGTGCTGTATTTTACTGTGAGTGCCATTTCCCACAGCGAGCTCCTAACCTTTCAGAAGCATGTCCAGGGAGACCTGTCAGAGATCTGAATGGCCTTCTTCCTCAGCTCCTGCCCCCTGTATTTTCCCTTTGTGGATATTACTATGAAATCCAGTATAGCTTTGGAAAAAAGACTTTTCCAGCTTGTTCTATGGCAAGAGAAATGTCTTTACAGAGAAGATTTGAAAGCTGTGAGCTGCTACCTTCTAGGCAATTTGGAAAGGCCTAACTGGTTATTTTATTGACAGTGTAAGTATTCTGGATTATGTTTTCAAGAGCCTTAATAGCATTTTATATACCCGAAGAACTGCTTTCATTTAGAGACTGCTGTGGAAAAACAAAAAGGAAAGCAATGTTATTGTTGGTATGGGAACTGTGCCTTTTACAGAACCTGCAGCAATTCAGAAATCTGGGTGGAACTCTCCAGAGAAGAAGGGCTGTATGGCTGAATGCTCTCAGAAAAAAGTGCAGATGATATGCACAGTGTGCTTGTGATCTGTCAATTCCTAAACACTTGACATTGTATAAGAAGTTATTCCTGTTTAAGCACATTGCAACCCTCAGCTTGGTTCAGATCTCTGTGAGGTTGCTGATTGGAGTCCATGGAAACCTCAGAGGTGCCATAGAAAGCGGAGACCAAATTTGTGTGAGCTATAAAGCTCTTTGTTCAATCGACAGGAAACATCCACTCACCTGAATGTTGCCCACTGACAGGACAAGGGGAAATGGCTGCAAACTGGCAGAGGGCAGGCTTAGAGAAGATGTTGGGAAGAAATTCTTTAGTGTGAGGGTGTTGAGACACTGGCACAAGTTGCTCAGAGAAATTCTGACCTATCCCTGGAAGTGCTCAAGGCTGGGTTGGACGTGACTCTGAGCAGCCTGCACTAGTGGAAGGTGTCCCTGCCCATGACAGGGGAATTGGAATTAGATGATCTTTAAGGTCCCTTCCAACCCAAACCATTGTCTGATTCTCTGTAAATCTGACAAGGATTTTTAAACTTGAGCCTGTGTGACATGACAGGGTGCCTTTTGCTAACATTGGCTAAGGGATATTGCTTTTTCCTCTTGGTTTTTTTTTTGTTTGTTTGGTATTTTTCTGGTAATTCAAATGCTGTCATGCAACTGTAGGAAGCAGTGTTGTGTGAAAGCATTGAATTATGAAACCAAAGTTGTACTAAATCTGAACTTTGTGAGGGAAAGCGCACTTAGGAAATCATGTTGTCCTCAGTGGAGTGTCACCCCACAGGCAGCAACACTGGTTTGTGCTCCCTTTCATCTTGCTTATCTGTGCACTCTGTGTGATTGTGGCCAAGTACTGGTTCTGCCATTATAATAACAAATTGGAGTCTGCAAATACACCTAATTAACACGCTAAAATATTTACTAGTCAAAATTTTAAGAAAGTTAACACTGCTTTAATGCTCTCAAAGAAATACTTTTGTTGTTGTTGCAACTAAGTGGATAAATTGCTTAAGGCACCACATGCTTAGAGAATTGAGGCTAATGGAATAACTTCAGTTTTGTAGTGTTTTGTTGGCTGGTAGAATTAATCTTGAGAAAGCTTTTAAGAGGCGCACTTTGTGCATTGTGGTTCCTTCAGCTTTGGGGGGGGGTTGGAGTTAGACTGGTTTTTTGTAAAAAATTAAATTGTTTCCAGAGCTCTTATAATGTTTTTATTAATACAACAGAGTTTACCAAAAAAATTGCATTCATTTCTGAGCAACAAATTACTAGCTAATACTGGATCTAGAAGCTCTCAGTGGAGGGAGGAAATACTAGTGCTCTCCGCAGATAAAAAAACCCTAATTTAATTAGGACTTTAGGATTTTGAGCTGATGCATGTGTGTGACAAAACCATGACCTGTATATGTGAATTTTTATTTCTTTATGTTGGGTGGCTGCATCTGGAACTGACTCCACGCTTGTGACATAATTAGTACAATAGTGCAAATCAGCCATTTTTGAAAAGAGTAATTTACTCCATATGCAGCTTCTCAGCAAGAGCCCTCATTAATCAAAGAAGGCCATGTACATCAAAGTGTTCCTTGCTTGCTACAACAACATCCATCATACAGCTAGTAAATGTGCTGTGGCAGGGTTTGATAAATATAATGCCTTTGATGTGCTGATAATTCCATGTATTGGCATGCTGCTGCCTGGAACTACCTGGGTGTGCACAAAACTCTCAGCCAGCCCAGGTGTCTGCTCCAAAATTGTACCCAGGCTCATCCAAACTCTCTCTCAAAGCTATGTCTGTTGGAGGACTTGAGTGTATTTTCACTCTAACTTAGGATTCAATGGGGCTAATATTATAATCTCTCTATTTTTAGTCTAGGTTCCCAGATGCTACGAAGTTCCTTTGTGAATATATTTGTGTGTAGATGCAGCTTTATCTGACAAGAGCTTCCGTTTGTTGAGGCACTTTTATTTAACATGGTATATTCATTATTCTGTATGAATGTACAGTGGAGATACAGTGTAAAACTTGTAAGAGATCTCATAAGATAGGAGAAGATAAAGCACAAAGGGGTAGAGATTGGAGGGGGCAGGGTCTTGCAGTAAAAAATCATAAGTAAGTTTTGTTAGATGAAAGGGAATTTGGTTTTAGGAGCTCAGTTCTTTGGGCACACAGAATGTGATCCATGTGTTTATATTAATTCACTGTCCTCTCTACAGTTTGCCTACTGTCAGTGAGTGACTGAAAACTCATCTTCAGCAAATAGCAAAAATGATTACATATGAAGATTTGTGACATGTCAGAGAGAGGAGCTCCCATTTTTGCTCTGTTTAATGCAAATTGTGGTGGTTTAGATCTGCATCCATAAAGAACAGCAGCTGTGCACTGAAAAGCGGTACTGGTGCATTTCCAGTTACACTGTTTACTGAATTGTAGTTTAATTGATTTATTGAATCATAGTTTAATGGAAGGACAAATTACAAACTGGGATTTTTCACCCTGACTGCGTTATAGATACAGTATGTCAAGTCCTTGTTTCTTTTGCTTCCTTCACTGCTGGTCATGACTTTTTCTTAGAGTGGGTCACAAAAGCAAGGCAGAAAAGAGGTTTGGAGAAAAGTCTTTGGCTGCTGTGGGTAGCAGAGCCCCTCAACAGCTGCCACTTCACCTGTGGTTCAGAAGAACATCTGCCACCCTTCCCTCCTCCACCATATGTAGCAGGTTCAGGGTTACAAGACCAGTTAAATGAAGTTCCCAAAGCCCTGTCCTCTCCTGGGTCCTACTTTAGCCACCTGGACCTGGGGCGGCCCTTAAGTTGGAAAGCAGGGGGAAGGTGCAACCTGCCAGTGTCACACCTAATTTTGTTTGCTTGAGAGGTATCTGAAGAGAAAGGGAGGTAGAGGGGGAATGAAAGTGTTTAATCTCAACTGGCTGCTCTTCTGAGACATTTAAGAAATTTTTCTTGGCACCTCTAGGTACTTTGGGAAAAGTTTACCAATCTCGAGGTCCCAGAGCAAACTGGTGGGGAGGAAGAGAGATGAGGCCAAGTGATAGGCAACAGGTCTTTGGTCTTTCTGTGTTATCAGTGAGTCCTGATCCTTGGGTGGGATGTCCAGTGGTTACTGCAGTAGGAGTGAAGCACCAAGGAGGTTTCCAATGTATCTCAATTATGGAGCCAGCTCTGCTGAGCACCTGCATGCTCTGCCACTGTTAACATGTGTATAGTGTTCAATCATCCTCTAAATGTGTCATATGTTATCTTTGAAAGCTTGCAGTAAGGATGTATGGAAGAAGTTCAAGGAAGAGTGCATGTGGTACATCAGCACCCAGAAAATATTGAGTAGTGTGCTTCTCCTTTAAGTTGTTTTGTTGGGTTTTTTTAAAGTTAAGTGACAATTGAGATATATTTGTTTGTGTAGCTTATGGCATAGCAATTACTTCCTTGGAAAGTAAAACTTAAAGTGAACAGATATTCTAAATTAGGCAGTAGAAATTCTAAAGGAGACATCTCTGGAACATACTCAAATCAAACTCTAGGCAAACCAATAAACACACCCTGATGAAAGCAGGGGAATTGATGGAGAAGGACAATCCAGGTGAGCCTGCAGCCTGTGAGCTGTGTCCTCGTTGCCTGCTTGTTATGGCTGGAATGTAACTCACAAAGCACCAACACAGATGCTGTGACTCCTGCATTTTGTAGGGTTGAATACACGTTTTTGATGTGCAAAGTAGCAAAAACTGCATAGTGTGCTGCTTGCATTATTGCTTCTATGTAATCTAGCTCTGCAATTTAATATTAAGATATTATTAAGGTAATTAAAATAGTCAGAATGAAGATTGTGACTGGAGTTTTCTCTTGTTTCTCATTGTGGTGTTGAATGCTACCTTTGATACTGAACTTTTTTCTGGCAACTGAGTGAACTCTGAACTAGTTGGCCTCTGCTGGAAAATGTGTTTATATAGATAATTGATTAAAAGCATTTATCTTCTACCACTGCACCATGGAAAAGAAATTAGGTACTCTAGTTCTGTCCTACGTGCTTGGGGTTACCAATGCTGAAGGCTACAGTAACAGGTAGTTTTGGGTGGGGAAAAAATGAGCCGGTTGTATCTACAAGATGATTAAAGCCCCAGGTCTCGCAGTCATGCAAATAGACTGAGTAGTCTCTGCTTCAAGTGAGCAGGATGGAAAGTAACATGAGGCTTTACCAGCTCCTAATCATAAATGAAATCAAATGTTCTTTTATCAGCTCTATTCTGAAGGCTGAGATGCTGAGGTTTGTTTATGATAATGCGGTAACTTAAAAGTCATACAAGAAACGCCTACCTTAACCTTTCCCCTTCCATCACATCCCATATGTTTATAGGTACTTTGTTGATTGGCATCCTAGTTTTGAATAAAACAAACGAAATCCAGGTCCTTTTTTCTTTTGGCATAGCATCTAAAGCTGCAGCTTGATCTTCTGTCCTTCCACATAAAGCTACTGAATGACTTAACAATTGCCTTGAAGGCAGTAATGGGTGCATTAAAAAGGTATGGTTTTGAAACCCTACAACATCTGGAGAAAGATATCCATTTAAATGGAATAATCTTGCTAAACTGTGGCAAAGGTAAAAATATTCCAAGCTACCTTGTCTTTTTTTAATAAATTCTAGAAACAGAGAAATTTAATCTTCCTCTGTCAATCAATTCTATTCAAACAAACCCCAAACTAAGGTTTTGAACCCCTGAAGAGCCACAAAAAGCGTAGCCATGGAAATTGTTGGACACTGACTGTGCCTCTGTCTTACCCCACCTATTCTGGCAACTTCTGATGCCACCAGAACAGTCACTGTAAAGGCCAAGAGAGGAATTGATTTCAGTTAAGCGAAGGCGTCACCCAAACATGTGCATTGTGACTAAGGTTTTCAAAAGTGACAGGTGATTTTCATTATCACATTTATGATTGATTAGTGAGGATAGCTAAGTATCCATCCTCAGAAGCTGAATCTGCCTCAGGATGAGACCTGCACCATGAGAACAAGAGATGAGTCATCCTCAATCAGTTTTTTACTTTTGATAATTTTCATCTTACCCTGTTCTGCAATATTCCTGCTAGGGCATGTGCCTTTGTTTCTTTAGAGAGCATGCAAAGTGTATTTCACATGTTGGAAATGTGGTCTTTATCCTGCTTTGTCCTAGTGGGAAGAGAGAAGAAATAATTTATGGTGAGGAACCAAGTCACTGTGAGAAGCAGTGGGATTTTCAGGGGAACTTCAGTATGACAGGGTGTGGTGTTAGAGTGTTAACCATGTTTCTTGCTATTGTGATACTCACAGGGCAAAAGATCCACTGAAAATTGTCTTTGATTAGATTTAAGCCTCAGGTATGCTACACACGTGGCAGTAGCAGTGAAAAAACATAACTTGAATATGTATATCAACATAGAGAATATGGTTGTTGTTTTTTACTAATTTTAAACTGTCAACAGTGATTTCCTGAACTTGAAACAAGGAAAGTACTGATCAAAGTTTTTCTTTGAGTGATATGACAGCAACCTAATTTTGGGGGTTTTTTAAGGTGATGAATATTTTATCATGGTCTGTGTATAACAGAACAATACCTATTCACAGTGCAGCAGTCACATTAACCAGCATATTGAGTCTGGCTTTTTAGTGCCAGATTCTGGAGATGCCAGGCAATTCCAAACTTCTGTGTGAAGAACTCTCATTATTATTTACCTACTTTATGGGCAGAATGCAAATGATGATACTTGCAGTGAGTTGTTTTCCTCTTTCTTTGCAAGACTTTCCTCAAGCACAGCCTGTCAGACCTGTGTGGGCCAGCCTAAGAGGGTATGTCAGGAAAATACAACCAACTTTATGTTCTGATGTGGGAAATATTCTCAATTGCAAGGTACTGAGTAGCATGAGCTGCAAGTGAAAAATCTTTCATCAGAATTATTAGCTTTCCAATGATAATTTTTTTTGTACCTGAGCCTATGTTTACTCAACTCCAAATAACATCTCAAAATCTTTAAGATTAACTAAGATCTAAAAACTTTAACTAAATCTTTAATTAAAAAATCTAAAATCTTTAAATAAACCCCTCCCCCCCAAGATTTTGCATTCTTAGCATGGGCACTCTCATACTACAGGGGAGAAGGAGTGGCATGAAAACCTGTTTTGTTCTGACATTATAAAAGTACGATTTGCGGTCTCTTCTGTAATTGGTAGTGAAGTATTTTCAGCTGGACTCTGAGTGCAGCTGCATTGCTGTTTTAGTGCAGTTTTAGCGAGTGCTTATGAAGGAAATCCCCCACCTTTTCCCTTAGTGAGCTTTGCATTGAAGCAGTCATGGAATATGTGGTTTGGATACCTTACAAATGAGACTTTACTGGGCAATATTCTCCAGGTGTGTGCACAGTCCCCAGGATTAGACTGAAGCTCTTTTTTTCTGCGCCTCAACACTAACTCACTCATAGATCTGCTCCTGCTGGTCTGTGCCACTTGCTCATGCAAAGTCTAAGTCCATGAGTTGTGAAGATCTAGGTTTGCATTTAAGTTCTTCTTTAGTGTCTCTGAAATTGAGGTAAGAGAAAGCTGGATAGAGGTTAAACTGTCTTATGAATTCCCTGCTGTAGGTTTGCTAACATGGAACTGAGCAGGGAGAACTCGGTACCCTTCAGATCTTGAGTCTCTTGCAATGTATTTTTTAGAAGTAGGATGCTGTTCTAAAATATAGAAGAAAAATAAAATTATATGAAATGTGCTAAAGGATAACAATCTCAGAAAAAACTAAAATACAGTATTATTTGTCCAAGTGTAACTGTCAACTTATTTTGCCAAATTACTTTACACTGGCATGAATTTACAGAGCAGGAGACTAAAGTTTATGGCTCATTAACAATAACTGTTGTACACCTCCACTGTAATTCCTGAAAATGTATTTTCTCCTTTAGTACTGCATATACTGTGTGGAATGACAGTAATTACAGAAACTAATTGAATGAGATAGTCATAACTCTAAAAGTCATATTACTCATTTCAAAATGGTTTATTTCCAGAAATAAACAATCTTTACAGAGTGAACAGATATAACAACCCTTTAAGTTTATTAAACTCATTAAATATCCTTAAATACGTTGAAAAGTGTATGCTGTGCTTTTAATAGAGGGTATAGATACATGCAAGTGTGACATTGACAAAAATTATGATCCTTAAAATGAAATTTCAGTGAAGCAGTTTTTCTTCCAAGTTTGTCTCTCCACAGCAAGTCCAAAATAGGATAAGTTTCCAGAATTTAATAGCAAAAGTTTGTTGAAAAATGAAATCTGTTTTTATCCTTGTACGAGCAGGGGTGATATCCTCCCCCAGTGGAGGTTTTAATGATTGCGTGGTCAAACCATACCAATTCTTGCTCATTAATGCAGAGCCAGACTTCCCCAGCAGTTGGCCCTTCAAATGTGCCACTGCAGGAGGAAAAAGCTCTGAGATCTGAAAACAAGTGATGTGGGTACAGATGTGAGCAGGTTCCTCAGCCAAGGTCCTACAGCAGCTCTTGGCAAACACCTGCACTGTGTTGGATGTTCCTGCGCTCAAAGGTGGAGGGCCAATGCAGGGCTTGAGCAAAGGCTCGGTGTGGATGAAGTAGCCCAGGAGAGCCTCGTGCTTGGGACAGAGCTGGGCCCTTCTTAGGATCACACTGTAACTTTGGGGCAGCTTCAGTGCACTGTAGTTCACTGCACTTGCAGCCAACAGGCCGAGTTCTTCTCATGCCTTAGAGGGGAGATGACTGCAGGTCAGGGCTTTGGTGAAGGAGAGGTGAAGATGTAGATTATCATGAAGGAGAAAAGAGAAGGAACCGTTGCGTGGGTGAGTTCTGTGGAGCACAGAAAACAGTTCCCTGTAGTCCCTGTCAAAAATGAGCTGTAATGGAGTAGTGCTTGATGAGTGCATGGTTGGGGGGGATGGATGCACCCTCCCTCCATGGTACCTTCAAAAACTCAGGGTTTAAAAGGTTTTTCTACTGAAGAAATTTGGGAGTATATCTGGTAATCCTAATTCTATACTTTGTGGTTTTTTGCTTTCCTTTTGCTTGCTTTGTTGTCATTATTTTTTAATTGTTGATTCTTGCAGTGATGAAGGGTTATTTGGAGGAGCTAATAGGGATTTCAACAATTGAAGTTTCCAGGAGGTCTTTCCCGTATAATTTGAAGATGCTGCATATGAATTAAGATTCTTGTTAGCTGATAAGTGGCTTAATGGTAATGGACCACGGTAAAACAGTGTAATGTATATATTACACATTACAGAATATGTAAACATAATGTTCACATATTGTGCAGTCCTGCTTTTCCCACCACAGGCTTCTGATTGCTGCTGTAGTGTACAGTGGCTTTTTTAAAGCTTCTATTATTTTCCAAGGTTTCTGTGCTTGTTGTATGCTTTCCACAAGTGTGTTGTCTTCAGTAAACAAGAGCCCACATTTAAAACAAAATAAAAAAAATATTATCTTTATCAGCAATGATGTGCTTTGCTCCATTTTGTAGGTTGTTTATTTATGTAATAATCATGTGAATTTCCTCCTGGTGGAGAGTCTTAATACAAACTCTTACTCATGGAATTGCTTTCACTGACATTGATGCTGACAATCTTCATCAACATTCATCCAGTGTGTCATATAGAACAAGGTGATAAATGTACCCTTGTACCCCAGGGTGTTACACATACAACCATTTTTCTCCACTTTGCTTTCTTTTACCAGTCTCTGTTTTGCTGGACTGCAAAAACCTAATTGTAGCATCTTCTGCTCTCCTAAACAAGCTCATTTTTCTCCAACCTAACTCATCAGAGGTGCTGTCAATCAGTTGGAAACCTGTCACACAGAGATCAGGGTGGCAAAGGGCTCCAGTGTTGAGGTTCTTCACAGGAAATACTTTAAACCATTTTGTGTTAAAGCCTAGATTTTTCTATTTGCAGTCTTATCCTAGATTGTTATCTGTTGTCTTCAACAACAAACTGTGAATAAAACAGATCAAGGCTACCAATAGTTCTAACAAGGAAAAAATCCAAGACCAAGAGGATATTTCCTCCCAATAATTTTGAATATGGTACGTGGATGCAGCCAATTTCCCTGTCGTATCACCAGTGACTATAATGGAATCTAATAACCATTGGAAATTATATTACTCTGCACTCTCCCTGTGTCTAAAGGGGACAGAAACCTAAAAGCAAGTGGATGGGTCAAAATAGGGTGACTTTGACTCAAACTCATTGGCTACAAGTATTCATTATAAACAAAATCTGTCAAATCTTTTCACTAATAAGGGTGTAGATCTTATTACAGCCTCAGGACAGTAATAACTTATTCTCTGACATATTATGTGAATTTTATGTGCCTACTCTATAAAAAGTGCACAGTTTCCATAGCAATTTTGATACTTATATGATACATGATGTGACAGCATGTACCATTTTTCCTTCCTCCATGATAAATTGTTCCCACCACTCACACCTGAGATTGCTGCTAGAAATCAGAATTTCATTTTGATGTCACTAAAAACTAATATTAATAATTAGGCCTAGATGTTTGCTCTGGCAGGAAGAAGTTCTTTATTATTATTGCACTGCTCCATTACTTAGGTTAGCAATTTTGAAACCATAAATCAAGAATGATAAGACAAAGTAAGAATTGGTTTAGAAAACTTTAGGGATAATGCCAAATTTACAGGAGAAAGAGGTTCCATATAATGTTAAAAGTTTGAGAGTAAGGGATGGGTCATTTAAGAAGATCTCTTTGCATCTCTGTATCTCTGGGTAGCATCTTCACATATATGAACAATAGGTATGAAAGAGAGGCCCCAAATGGCTCCTTGCTCTTGCTGCCATGCTTTGTGCTTTTCACTCAGCCAAGCCTCCCTGGTTTGTCTGAAATGATAGTGATGTGCAGTGCTTGAATGTCAGGTTAGTTTTGTTTGGTGAGGTTTTAAACTATTATTTTTTATATATTTTTCAGTTGTTTTTGCCCTGAATTCATGAAAACTGATTTAGTGTCTGGTTTGGTGAAAGCACAAAACCAATTTGAGCTCATTGAGGTCTTGGGAAGGTTAATTCAGTTCCCCATGCCTCAATTTACTCATCTGGAAATTTGATATTTGCAATTACTCCCCTTGGAAAGTAAAGTATTCTAAGTGTTAACTATCACAGGTTTTTGATGATTCTATTAATGAATCACAATGTATTTATCAGTAAACAAGTCATGTAAGCATTTTGCTAATAGCTCATTAGTTTTAATAAGGGAAAATACAGACTGTGTGAAGAAATATTGAGACATGTTGTTAATGTAAAGGCATTTTGGGAGAAAAAAACTATTCAAAATATCTCAGCCTTGTTTGTTCTACATAGAAAAGCATCACTTCTTGAATTTCTATCTGGAGGACATTCTGAGTCCCTTGATATCTCACTGGAAATGTATCATAGTGGACTTTCTTCATGAGCATGAGAAGTCACTGAACTGTCATTATAGAAGCTTTTGTTGTTGTTGTAAAAGACCTTTTTTTGAAAGCCTTTTGTGACATGAGTAACTCACTGGGTGAGTATGGGTAACTGAAATAGGGGACTTGGTAGGCTTGTAAAACCAGAGCCTCAGACAAGGGGACACTAATATAATACTACTTGTGAATATCTTACCTTAAAATTCAGTGCCCTAATTATGCAGAAGTATCACCAAGTTGAGATCCCACTGTCTCCTGCAGTAGTTAAAATGATTAAGGTTAATTCCTTTTTTAGGAGAAATGTTTTATAAACTGAATAGATCCCAGACTGGCAGCCATGGTTCCTGCTGTTGCTTCACTTTGCATCACTTTGCTGTGTGCTGCCAAAGTGGGCAGAGATGAAGCCACAACAGCAAAGACACTCGATGCTAAGGAATGTGATCTTAACCTTTGAGAGGAGAGTTTATCATGCTTCTGTCGTTCTTGTATCTATTTTACTGTTACACTGCTCACTGTATCATTGCATCACATTCTGAGAGTGCTGAAGGCTCCTTTTTTTTATCTGTGAGAAATGAACACTCTTTTAATTTGGTTTTGCTTTGTGTGGTGATTTTATCTGCAGCATTTTTCTCGCTGTAACACTTCCAGCAGAGTAGAAAGTCAATTAGCAGCTGATGGCTAACCCCAAGGACATCTGAATCTGAAACTAATGTGCAGGACTGCAGTAGGATACCAAGGGTGATCAGATTTTAAACACATGTTCAGGGTTGTGTTCGTACCTGATGATATTCTGGATGGATCAGTGGCTTGGGGGTTTTTTTGTTTTGTTTTCTTTTGTTGTTGTTGTTGTTTTTGCAATAGATCAATTTAAGGGTAAAATCTGATTTAGCTTAAAAATCTCACTTTTTGATTTTATTAAATTATACAGTATAGAAGGTACATTGTTTTACAGGTTTAACATACTGTTGTGTCTGAGAGTTCTTCTGCTTTATGTTAAGTGTATATTCAGTGCAAGTTACTCATTCTGCATAAGTATATGGGTTAATTTGTAAGGCCCTTTAGATTTATGTTGATCTTTTCATGCCAAAATGTGTTGTTCCATAGTGCAAGCCATGTACTGGTTTACATTAAGTTTTGTATTAAAAAGCTGATCATCTCTCTACTGATTTAGCTGTTAATTGTATTGGTTTTACAAAGAAGGTCTGAAAATAGAATCTAATCTTATTCTGATAGGCTTACACTGGCTCCAGCTTATGAGAAGTAAAACAGGTGGAACCTGTCAGCATTATTATTGCTTTTATTATAGTTGCAAATAGTGTCTTTATTATATTTCAGTAGAATAAATGCTCCTAGCAAAACCAATTTAACATGACCTTGTTATTGCACAGTCCTAACTAGCTAAACATATTTTGGGGTTTCAACTACTGATATTTCAGTCCTGGCTGCCGAGAGAAAGCTGTTGAAAAGCTTGTCAATTCTCCAATAAGCAAAAACCAGAAGGTAAAGTTGAGTTTTGGAAAGATACCTTATTTCTTGTCCAGTTACATATACCTTTATGGAGGTCATGGAGCTGCATTCTGGATCGTGTTATAAAATGTATTACCTGCCTGGGTTTGATGATGCTGTGGATTCAAGCTCCTGCTGTTTCTGGAGGCTTTTCCATAGGGGCAGGGCAAGCCTGGAGATGGAGGCCAGGGAAAGGGCAGGGACAGAGGAAAGCAGCTCCTGCCCTGAGCTGGCTCATATTTATTAATTTGGCACAGGAGACAGAAAGCCCCCTGACTGATCTGAGATGGCACTGCCCTTGAGGAAGGGTCTTGGAGAGCACTGAGAGCAGCTTTGAGAGCACAGGAATTTAGGGGAGGAGGCTACATGTGCAAAGCAGGTTCTGGTTTATTCTCTGGCCTGACTTTCAACTCCTGTGAGCTGATAGCCAGCTCTTTGCCTGGATACATTTGCCTTAGTTTTGCCTTGCATCATAGCAATATAAATCCTGGAAAAAAGACACTGCTTCTCTTTCCTGTTCCTTCATTTATGGATCAGGATTGTGCTGGCACACAGACCAATATTTTCCTCACTAAAATTTAATCTGTCATGTCTTGGTAGCAAAAGCCCTTCACCTCCTCTGGTTTGCACTGTACTCTCTCCCAGCATATGTGCTACCATGGTGGCAAAGTTATTTCTCTGCATTCTTTGCAAATGAAGTTTAAAAGAATAACAATCTGTCTGCCAACAGCTCCTGTCAGCTGAGGACAGACCTGCCCAGGCAGAAGAGGAGGGAGTCTGGCAGAGCTGAGTTGGAGCCTTGGTGAATTCCTGAGCATAGATTTGTTAAAGAGAAAGGCAATACTTCTGTGGTTGGTGTCGATTTTTACCCTTTCTCTTTTTCTGTAAGCAGAAGTTTGGCTGAAGTGCAATGATCTAATCCTTTCTGACCTTCTGCTCTGTCTGCAGTTCTTGCATCTGCCCCTCTAATCATTTGGCCAGTGCACGTGTAAACCAAGCCATCATTTAGCAGAGTTATTAGACAGCTTGTTGATTATTTAATGGAAGCTTAATGACCATTTCATCTTTTTTTTCTTTTCCTGTATGTAAAATCACAGTTTGATATAATCTTTGAAATTCAACCAGGTGTTTGGATTAAGTGGAAGTTCCTGAGAAGTTTTGAACAAAAAGTAGTTTCAGCAAAAGAAGACCAATTTCATGGGAGTCAAACTGTTTAGTGCATTCATTAGATTCAGATTTGCTTTAATACTATAATTTCTCTCTTCCAAGGGTTAGAAACCCAAGGATTCATATTGTTTATAGGACTTTTATGGATTAGATACATCCACTTAATTATCTTGGTGGTTTTCAGTTCCATGTTGCAATGAATTTTATCTGCAACTATTGTGAAATGACAAATCAGAAGTGACAAGTATCGATCAAATATTTTCAGCAATCAGATTTTTTTCAAGCCAAGCTGAAATGTGGAAACTGAAGTGTTTTTCTGGATGCTATCTCTTTTCAATAAGTTTTTTTCTATAGAGAAAACTCTAAAGATTGCATTTTGTCTCTTTTTGTTATGAATAATTGAAATTTGACTTTTTTTGTAAAGTGAAATCAATACAAACACCTTACAAATCATTATAATGTCATTGAGTGTGCTACACACAAACCAAATTATACACATGTAGATCAGGGAACTTCAAAGTAAAATCAAACCCAAACAAATAACTGTAAAGTAAGAGCCTGGTAGAGATCTTGCATAAACCAGCATGTTTCATTGACAAAGCAATATATTTGGTAGACAAAATAATATGTAACTCTAATGAGGTGTTTAAATTTCAGTCCATGTTTCACCTTGTAGTATTTCTATTTTATGAATGAACAGAACCATTAAATTAAAAATGAAATGAGGTGGTAAATCATTGATTCTGCTGTATGTGAAGCTGTCGTATGCTTCTGGATTTTTCTGAAAGGGGGGAAAAGCTTACAAAGCTATTGTACAAGTGTTACTTTCAGCTTGGCTATTTTCCATTTATTTAACTAAAACCTCATTCCTTCTTTAAATTCTGATCTCTGGTAATTAATGTCAAGAAGTTAGGCACTCTAAGCACAGTTTTGTTTACTGGTCAGGCAGCTCAGACTCATTGCTTTGTTAATACCAGTGCCTGCTGGTATTCCAGAAATCTTTTATTTTGCCATAAAACTTTTCCAAGGGTTCTGGCTGTTTTAGAACTATCAGAATTTCAATGTCACGGTATTTACTTGTAATTAGCCAATCAGTGTGTTGCTGCACTTGCAGAAATCCTGGTTGACACTGACAGTTTGCCTTGTGCAGCACTCTTATTTTGGCTCTTAGTTTCAGGAGGGAAGAGTCCACTCATCTCCCTACCTGGGCTTGTTTCCACCCCACCCCATCCCACCAGCCCAGTCTCAGGGCCCCCCTGCAAGCTGGGTTCTGTAGCATTGAATTCTTCGTGGTTTTGAGGGCTGTAGTGGCATGGCTCTGGTGACCAGAAGTGTCTGTGGCCTTGTTAATGCTGTGTCTGTTCAGAGGGAGCACTAAAATAGAAAATCCACACAATTCTGTTCAGTTATTGCATTGAGACCTTTAGGCTGTGTGATGTTCAGTATTTCAGGCAAGGCTTAGCATGGTAGAAGAAAATTCTTGAGGCTTAGGCTTAATAACTTGTTCTGTACCTATTTCCTCAGATATCCACTGTTGTGCTAATACTTTACTTCAGTTCCAGCACTTGAAAGATAATGTAGTGGATCCTGTTACAGTGACAGGAAAAGGCAGTATGACATTTCTTTGGGTGACTGATGTTTTCTCTGGGCAAGTTGCCATAACTCTTTAGTAGTTGCCCTCCAACCTTCAAATCTTTGTGTTGCTGGAATCTATGTCTTCAAAACACCTCTTAAATCAAACATTCTGTCAAAGTACCAAGAAGTTAAATCAAGAAACACCTACTTCCTCCATGAAAAGTGATCATGCTCTTCATCTTTGCAGTGGCCCTGGGTGAAAATCACTGTGAGAAAAGTGTATGTCCTAACAAGACTGTTATTGCACCTGGCTTAGATCTCTGTCTTCCAGTTTAGCCCAGAGCTGCTCAGTGGCCCTCCAACAGGTCACACAAATCATTCCATCCAGGTAATTGTTCTTTTTCTGCTGTTAGAATAAAGACAAGACAGTTCCCTACAATTTTAGCTTCCATGACATTTAAAGACTCCTTTAGGGTCAGCAGGCACAGAACTGGGACTATTCATATGCATTGTGATGGCCCCAACTGGCACCTTGAAGTGAAACAGAAATAAATGCTACTGTCTGTCTGTGGAAAATTTTTGACAGGCATCAGGTATTAAAACCAAACCCCATTCTGCCATCAAACTCCAGTGGTCTTGACCCCTCTAAATAACTTCTGGTATTGCAGCTGGGTCAGTCAGCCTGTGTAATGGGGGGGATTAATCTTTGAAGTTGAAACTACCTGACAAACTTCAGACTTGATGGGGATGCTCTGAACTTCAATGTTTTGCTTCTTCTGTGAAGTCATCTGGACTAATAGAAGATAATACCTCTCCCTCAGCACTTGAACGCTAAGGGTTGCTCTGTCACTGATTTATGTAGCTATTGGAAGAGATTAAACGCGTGGTAGGAATTTTGGTGGCTGAATTTTCACATTTGAGGGTGTGTGCTTGCATTTCAGCTTTCCAAAGTTCGTGATATTCTTGTGCTCCCTTTCTCTGAGCAGTAAGGCCTGAGTTTTCATGCTCAGCATTGCCGTTTTGATGTCCAAATCATCAGGTCCCAAGTTGTGGAAGGGAACTGACTTTACCTCCAAAAATTAGGTTATTTCAAGTGCCTAAGGCAGACCTCTGGGAAACTTGAGCCTGAAACAATAAATCTTTAGTGATACAGAGAGACCTGTGAGCAAGTTTGCATTGTGTACTGAGTCGTAAAAATGTGTGTTGGGTACATAAGGCTTGACAGTTTGGTTGGTTCTTTTCCTGATGGCATGATCTATGCACTTGGCTGTCACACAAAGAACTTCAAATATGCACATGCTGAATGATATATTCTATTCAAATACATAGCAGAGAGAATTGTGTAATTTCCTTGCACTTTGTAACTAAGCAGTCTGTGGAGAGAGAATAATTTGCTGAAAGAAGGAATAGGTAATTTTGGGTGACAAAGTCAGGAAAGGCTCTTTTGCAAGAGAGTTCATGAACAGAAAATG
>JAOXXN010000205.1:4860807-4895476 GCA_026770055.1 Myrmophylax atrothorax
AACAGAAAATGACAAGATCTGTTGCAAATCCTCTAAGCTTTTGTTTAATGTGAACAAATGTTGGTTGTTCTGAGCTGTTACACTTACCAAACCAATTTCTGACAGCTGTGTACCTTTGGCATGATCTTCAAAGGCTTAAAGTCTGGCAACCTCCTGATCAGAAATCATAAAAAGCAGAA
Source organism: Myrmophylax atrothorax (assembly GCA_026770055.1). Lineage (NCBI taxonomy): Eukaryota > Metazoa > Chordata > Aves > Passeriformes > Thamnophilidae > Myrmophylax > Myrmophylax atrothorax. Next base: position 4,860,987 of record JAOXXN010000205.1, read on the forward strand.
GCAATAAAGTAGTTAATCAATTCCCAAATTTAGACTGGGTCTTTAATTTTTAACATGCATGTTCTTTTCCAATGAACATATTGCAAATAAAATATGCTGTGAGATTTGTGTTCTTACCATTGATCTTAAGTTTTGTACCACTCCAGCACAGAAAGAGCCCAGGGCTGTTCTGTGGAAGGAACATGCCTGTCTCCTGCCCCACTGGGCTTTGTCGCTGGTGACTTGTGGCCTGGGTTTGCCAAAAGGGGATGCTGAGTTACCATTTCCTGATCATTTTTCCATTGGAGGTCACTTGCAGCCTTTTTTACCCTCCACTGTTTGAAAAATGCTTCATGAGCCTGAAGAACCTCTGAAATGAGTAATAATGAGGTATAAAAAGACCCAAAATGAGCTTGTTGCTATGATGGCTGTTGTGAATTTGAGACCCACCAGCACAAAACAAACCAGCTGCTTTCTGCCTATCTGCAAGAAAAAAGAAATTTTATATTGTTTAAGTGCAAAGGTGTGGGAACTTCTCAGCTGAAACAGCCATTACATTCTTCATCCTTCAGTCCTTTTTTTCTCTCTTAGACAGTGTTAAAGAATTCTTTCTGATTTGGGTTGGTTTTTTAAGGGAGCCTGTTCAAAACTCAAGCAGAATTGGTTCATTTAAAGGAGGAGAGGGCAAAGAAAATTGTTTTCCATTGATTGGTAAAATCCTACACCAGACATTTTGTGATCACTTATTCTATTATAATAGAACATGATATTAGAATATTGTGAAACTGTTCATTGCTGTATGAGGAACCACATGAACTCTTACTTGCATGGTCCTTGTCTTGAAGGAAAAGTGGACATAGAGGAACAGGAGGAAAAGGGTGATTACTGAGGGAAGGGCACAGATATCAAGTGACTTAAGATTATAGGGGGAATTTGTGCCAGAGCTTGGCAGGGGACACACCTGGGAGAGCTGACTTGAACTGACTAGAGAAATATTCTGTCATACTCAGCAGTAAACTGGAGGCAAGGGCTTTGACTGGCAGCTTACAGCGTTGTCTTCAGCTTCCTCTGTTTTATTAGTTCACGTGTTATCAACACTGGTTCGGTCACAAATGCAAAATACAGCACCATTCCATCCCAAAGAACCCCAGTTCTAGTTGTAAATCTCAGCTTGTCTTTGCTGAATGCCAAGTTGTGGGGTAATACTCCTGGGCCACGACAACAAAGGAATGCAGAGCAGTTAAAAATGCAGGATTCGTTGGGGAGGAAAAAGAAAAGCAAAAATCAACCAAGCAAAAACAACAACAAAAATTAAACTATGACTAATCTTTTAAATGAAGTGTCCTAAAACTGGCTTTGTAAGTCATGTGGGGCTTTTTTGGTAGATTACTGTTATTGTACTTCATAGCCTAAAACCACTCGTTTATTTTCTGAGCCTACTTGCAGAAACGAATTAGAGGAAAAGGTGGAAGAGAATGGGTAATTTAGATCTGTAAAACAGTTATTATAAACAGTCTGGGTGGGTTTTGGTGTTCTTTTTCATTGTGTTCCACTACTGTGATCAAGTTTCTGTCTCTCCAGCTGATGAATCCAATTTCATTACAAACTCAGTTTTCTAAAACCTGTTTCCCTTTCCCCTCACCTTTTAATATAATTCATTTATACATTTGACTGTTTACTTCCTTCATTTCCCTTTATCTGTCTGCGTTTTGCTCTCTTGCTGAATCCAAACAGGACCCATTTTTCCCCACAAGGTCTCTATCAGTACAGTGCCACCGGTGCAAGACATTCCAGTGATGTATTGCTCCTATACATCATCAAAGCAACAGGCTTTTGATAAACAGCTTTCTAATACATCATTAGATCATCACTGATGGCACTTTGATGATGTATTATATTAGTACATCATCAGAGTACTGTCATTCCAGTGATGTATTTATAAACAGATGGTGCTGTCATGCAAGAAAGGAGGGAATGCAGGAGAGAACATTTCACTCCATTACGGCACAAAATGTGTCCCCACCACTCTTTGAATCAGATTAAAGACAAACACCCTGTGGGGGCATAATTGTCTCATTAGGGGTTTGTGGCTAAGTCCTTTGACTTCTCTACCCAGCACCTGGAAAATAGGCAGATAACCCTTCTCAACCAGGAGCACACAGTTCTTTGATATCTGTTTTCATGTTGGTTCACTAGGGCATAAAGTCAGGGTAATTTATCATTTTTCTTAGTTGCATGTTTGCATTTATAATTAAAATACTTTTTAATAGACATACATAAAGTGGTCTTTCTAACACAGGGTGTTATGCTCAAACATTCAAGTTAGCAGACTCCAGTAGCAGAGGATGCAAGTGGCCCACAGCTGGACACTGTTTACTCCAGAGGTTTATTTCCTCTCTAGTAAGGGCAAAGTTCTTATGTACCAAAAAAGAGGCAAATTATTTTAACTTTGAGAAATACAGATCTTGTTCTGTGTAGTTTTATAACTGCTGAGATAATTTGAATTTACAGTCTATTTCAAGTACTTTGAATGTTAGATCTGTAGATTGTTGGCCTAAAGTATTTCCCCTAAATTATGAGGATCATCAACATGCTCATTCACTGGTTTTGTGCATCTGTTGCTTGTGTAATGACTTGCTGAGCTGTATTACTTAAGTGCTTCTGCTGAGGATGTCTCTTCATGTTTCTATTTCAGGTTAGGAAATGAAGAGAGACAACCATGGATGAACTGTCCAAATCACACAGAGGTTGACATGCTCCAGATACTTCCAGCCTTGGTCCAAGAGCACAGGAGATGCAGCAGGTAGGCCAGTCTTATGCCATGATGCATTCACAAAGCTGTGATTTGGGATGACAGGGGTGAAATATGACCCATTTTTTCTGATGTTACTGTTGAGCATCTGTTTTGGACATTTGATTTTTTTGCAGGAAGAGAGTTTCCCAGATACTTTGCAAGGTAGTCATTAAAATGATAATTGTGTCCCCACTTGCATATATATGTGTGTGTGTGTATATAAATATATATATGAACAGTTCTCACAAAAACATTTCAAATATCTAGCTGTATTGACCTGCTACAGGTCAAGGGGTGATGTGGAGTGAGGTTTTCTTTGCCAGTTGTGTCTTAATCCTAATACATCCAGATTCAAAACTTACTGTGCAAGGGACTTTAAGGTCCAATGCAGTTTCATTTTGCACATAAGGAAATTTGCCATGTGGAATTCTAGAGGAACTGTAGGGGAATGGAGATGAATTTGTCCTTTCTCAGAAAGGGCATTCCATCCAATTTGCATGTGTGGAAATGGATGCATAGGGGAAAATGTACGTGTTTCTTTCAGCAAAAATTCATCAAAAGGAACGTAAGCAAAGATGTTGTCTAATCAGGAGAGACCCAAAACTATGTAGTATGTAGCTAAAACTTTGTAAATGCCTGTGTAGGGCTATTTTCCTTCTTTGCATTGTTTTCCCTCAGTAATTATTGTTCTAATTCTCATATTTCATACACCTTGTCAAGTCACAGAATAGAAATAATTTCAGGATAATGAATTTTTTAACTTGAATACATGAGACAGGAATTAGGGAAGAAGGCAATACTGTTATATTAATTCTACAGATGGAAAACTGAGCACAGAGAAATATTTTCCCCGAGGTCCTTGTGTCTGTAGTAGAGATCAGGTTAGGGATAAGAAGATCTGATATGCAGATCTTCAGTGTTTAGTTCTAATGTCTCTGCTGTAATTTTATCTTGCTGTTTGGCACAGGCAGTGAAAGTACTGGCTGTAGCAGAGGGAATTAAAAGCATATCCACGGTGTACTGCAGCTGTACTTAACACAAGAGTCTGACCTGGGGAACACTAAAGCACTGCCAGGCCTGCAGGGCCCCCTCACGTTTTGGATTCTGAGGAAGACCTTGAGCTGGTGCAGTGGCTCTTCAGGGACAGCTCAATATGCCTAAATATTGTACAGCTTTCCTCCCAATAGGTGCTGTTCTGTGCTGTTTGGCAATTCAGCCATCAGGATATGATGAAGGGAAATAGTGTTTGTAGTTCCACTGCAGGGATGTGCTGGCCAAAGAGAAATCCCTGGAAACATGCAAGTCTCATGAAGTTCTCTGAAGCTTGGCTTTTGTAGAAGGATAACTTTGGTCATGGGATGCAGTGAAAAGTATCACTTGGCAGTCGTTGTTTAGCAGGTTTTTTGCACATGGGGAAGGAACAAAACTAGTGTTAAAACTACTCATGTTAGATTTATGGAGTGTAGTGGGGTATTCTTGGACTTTCCCTGTCTTCTAATGTGGGGATGCAAACAACTTTTAACACGGGTGAGCGTTTTCCATGGCAAGGGCTGTCAGGTTGAACTCTAATCCATGAGCTAGTGTATGATTATTCAAAGAGTGCAGCAGGGTCTGGATTTTCCTGAGCTCTGTTTGTGTAACACACTGCAGTAGCCATGGCATTTCTAAGAGGAGCAGGCAGGGTCATCTGAGTCAGAGCAGCAACCTGATTAGGTGGTTTTGATAACACAAAAGTTTTAGCTCAGTAAGGATTGTGGGGAGGGTTGTCTGTAAATCTTCCAAAAGTCAGGGTTAGCAGAATGTTGTGACAGTTATTGTAGCAAAGGGGAATAACATGATGTAGTAGAAACAGGTTCCTTTCAGGAAGAACTGGTCTTAATGTTAAAAAAGGGTCTCATAGGTCAGTAAACTTTCTTGTTTTCCATGTTAAAGATAATGTGCTTATGTTTTAATATATACATTAGTATATTAAAACCAGAATTTCCTCAGGCAAAATAGAAATTGCTGTCAAATATGAATTTTATCATTGTTTTTTATAAAACTGGAAACAGGGAAATGGTTTCTTTATTAATGATCAGTTCCCTTGTTTTATACAACAAGTAGATGAAAAGGAATCTGAAATTCCATTCATGCTTTTAAAATTCCATTTACTGGTCATCTGCTTCTTTAGGACACAGTCTATGCTGTAGGCAAAGATAAGCATGTGACTAAATGGAAAAAATCTGCTTCAAGGAACTGATGGGTATAGGAGCATAAAATAGTACTTGAATATCTATTTTACTCTGAAGACAAAGTTTTGAAACAATGTAAGGATTTCTTCAAAGTGGAAGGTGGCAATGTTCTCTGGTGGTCAGAAGTAGACTAGATCATGTAGATAGAAGAGAGTAGACCATGAGATGGAAGCACTTCCTTTTACTTGGCACTTTGAAACTTAGATTTGTGATGCTTTGTGATATCCAGTTTTGGACTCCAGTACAAGATGCTGATAGACTGGATCAAGCTGAGATGGGCCCCACATAGTAAGGGGGCTGGAAGGGAGAGAAGCCAAGAGAAAGAGGCTCCACTGAGAACAGTTAAAGGTGACTTTAAACTTATAGCTGTAGCCTTTCTCTGGAGTTTTCTTCTTGGATAAATCAGTCATAATCCACTTTAAAGAATATTCTTTCCAAATGTTACAGTGATTGATATGACCTAACATTTTCTACTCAGTTGAAATGTGAAGCCTTCCTTTTTGAAACTGTGAGATTTAAATGCAAAAGAACAAAAGTTTTTGGCATGTGGGCAATAGGGAAATACCTCCAAAATGGGTGGCTGAGGTTATATGTGAAAAGATTGAAAAGATATTTTCATTTTGATTATGCAGAAAAGAAATCTTGAATACTTGGAGCCAACACTTGTCATGAGTAAAAAGGAAAGAATTTATTATTCTCAACTTGTCTCATTTGGTTTTTATCCAACATAAGATAAAGCTTGATTCCACAAGCTTACAGCAATTATTTTTCCATATTGATGCAGGTCAAGGAAATAAAACTCCTTTCTGGTCTTTTATTTTAAAAGCAGAATGAAAGTGTTGGAAAACTTAAGGGTTTTTTCAGACACTAAAGATCATTTGTATCAATGTAAGAATAAAGGAATAGGTCTGAAATGTTGGTCAGCCAACTGTGTGTGTCAGAATTATTAGTGAAAATTGAGATCATGCAGTTTGTTACTGCAAATGGGACAGACAAAGGAAAATCATGCTTTCTGTCAGGAATGTGAAATGAGATTGATACAAGGGAGTATTCCATTATTTCAAGATGCCAACAGTTTTGACAGTGCAATTGCAATTACTGGAGACAGTGGCTCAGCAAAGTAAGAAGGAAATTAGGTTTGATTGCATGAGAGAGAGTGCCATAAAGAGCCCTCCCTCCCTCTTTTTAAAGATATGCAGATTCACTGGTGAGCTTTTTCTTCAAGGAAGGGTGGGGAGGAGGAATAAAAAAATAAACCATAAATCAGAGAGTTCTCAGGAATTATGGAAATCAAGGTGAGTTCATCACCTCCCTAAAAATGTGGATAAACACTTTCATTAACGTGTCCTGCTGTTCTATGTCATGTCTAATTTTCAGCTGGGGCCAAGTTCAGGCTTGCTCCTTATCTTGCCAAACGTGCTTTATCAACCCAAACAGCAACATATAATTTTTAGTTCTCCCATAGACACCATCATCTTGGTAAATCACTTTCTCCTATTGACATCTGGAGGTTTTATACAGTTCCTGTATCTTTCAGGTGGAATAGGAGACTTATTCCATGGTTGAATCAGAGCAAATAAAGATGATATAAGTGGGTAAGGTACACTAGACAGTTTTGGGTATGTAGGACTCAAACTGAGCCTAGTACTTGGCACTTGGTCTGTAAAACTTGTGTAAAGAATAAAAAGACTTCTCTTGACATCTTCCATGTAATATCTTAAAAGATATTTTAATTGTTTTGATACTGGCATTGACAAAAATAAAATGTAGAGAGAATATAATGGTTGACATGGGCACTGGGAAAGACCCTGCAAGCCAAATATCCAAGATGAAGCAGATGCCATCTTTTCTGGGCCAGCTGAACTTAACACTCATTACTATGTATTTAGGGAGGTTATTTTGTCAGACTGATGCAAGTCTACCATACTGCCAACCAAAATAATAATCACTGAGTTGTCCAAACAGAGAAAAATACAGTATTAGAAGCATAAAAGCACATTGTTGCCTAGTTGCATCTGAACTGCTGCTGTTATGGTTCTGTAACTCCTATAATTTGCTGGGCAGTTGCTATGCACACACATCTTTGCGTGCTGTTTTAAAGTCTGAATTTGATGCTGTCTTTTGAACGCAAGTGTTGATGGTCAGCATCTTCTGTGTGTAACCATGTGTAGAGATGTATATGGGGAGCAAATAATTTCATGACTGTTTACCTCGTACCAGAATTTATACGTGGGACTTGATTTCATAAAGTGAGCAGAGGATCCTAAACCCTGCAGACCTGCTTGATTTCCCCTGCCCCAGATCACTGGTGTACTCTCTGAAGTCGCCAAAAGTTCTTGGAATGTGGCGAACCTCCTCTTAGAATCAGGTTTGTAATGGCCAAATTTGATCTCATTTTACTTTTGCCATGCACTGTTAATTATGGCTTCACAAGCCCAGCCTTTCCTCAGTGTGATATGGCATTTTGGAAGCTTATGCAATTCAACGGACACAGAGTAATGAGCAGATACTACAGTTTAGGAGAATAATATTTATTAATTTGGAGAAAATACAGCATTCACAATCCAAGTAATCGTTACAGAAAGCATGGAAAGCCTCAGTGGTGAGCTCTCAAAGAGCTCGACCTCACTGGCCTAGACCAAATTTGTTTTCCCAAGTATTCTCCATGAGAAGTGGAAACAAAAAACAAACCCAAGGCTGTGGCCCTTCTCTTCACAAGGTGGAAGCAGTAGAAACAGCACTTGGACTTTACATGGTTAAGGGAAATGGAGCAGACACCTGCAGTAATATTGTCAGGTGAATGCAGCATGTTACAGTGCTGACAGTTTTTGTTCTCTAACATCCTGGATTTTCTTGGAAATGTGGTCCTCTGATCAATTCCCAGAGTTACAGAAATAACTGTCTAAGCAAAGGAGTGGGCTTTAAGTGTCATGAGGTGTAATAGGAAGGTCTTAATTCCACCAGAATGCTGTGTGGTCATGCAAGGCATCAAAGTCTGAGGGGATTTGGCTGTAGCATTTCTGTAGCCTCCAGGGACTATAATTCTTTAGGGATATTCTAATTCATTACAGTATTGGCACCAACTAAGCCCCTCTGTCACCTTAGTTGTGGGGGTACCTCACAGGTACTTGAAAACAGAGAGCTGTGTGCAATTTTTGTCGAGAGTTTGGGGATGACTCTGCAGTCAATGCCCTTCTTTGTTCTTCAGACAACATATTTTTCTCTGTGAGGAGTTAAACTTTGATTTCTGAGGCAGCAGGCTACTGTGGTGGGAGGTGGAATCAGGAATTTCATCTGCTCCAGTGCTGAGAGCAGGCAGTGAAATCTGCTGAATGGACACAGCAATAGCAGGTTTTTGTCATTCCAAGGCTGAGAGAGGGGTTTATTTGTCTTGGAAAGGAATTATGTTCAGAAGAGGGATTGTGCAGTGTACCCTGCTGCTTTCAGACTCTGTGTCACTGCAGAGGGGACAACTGCAGGTAATAGTGACAAAAAGAGGTGCATTTTTGGTCACTGGAATTAAGTTAATTCCTTATAGATACCAAAAAGTGGAATAACTGACCATCACTGTAATACCATGAGGAATTAATTACGAAATACAAGACTTAAAGTATTGCTGAAGTTATAATGGAATAAGGACATGGGAAGAACATTTATTCCAATACCTTAGGTACTCTGTTTTCTTACAAAGGTGACTTAGCCTGTCTTCCCAGGATACAATATTCTGTCCAAATGTTTGTGGTTAAAGTATCAATCAAAATTGTTGTAATTTGTGTTTTCAGCACAATCCAAAAACTGCAGGGGATGGTCTGTTACATGTATGTACATAAAGACACAGCTCTTGACGCTGTGTCGGACTAACGTCTGCTTGTTGACCTTTATTGACTTTTTTGTGTCAGAGAGTTCCCTTTATAACCTTTTTCCATCTATCTGCCTTTCCACTGCAGTGCTTTTCTGAAGGACCAAGGGAGGTTGTATTAAATGCTTTCCAAAAGCCATGGAAGTCAGAATAAAGGTGGTGCAATAGAGGTGGATTTTCACCACTTTTAGATAAAGGAGGAGAGACTTGCAAGTGTGTAATTTTTGTCTTTTAATTTCTTCATACAGAGTCTGCTCTGTTTAATTATCAGAATCTTACTAGACAAAATTGATACACCATGTTGGCTGGAGGCTTGGTTTAATGACCTCAAATGTCCCTTTTGGAGATGTTTCAGTGCAATTAAATATATATGTATATATCTTACATATAAGGTGCCAAAACTGGTTACTTAAATTAATTCAAAGCATGTTTCATCTAAAAATTACGATATCTATTGTGTGCTAAATTCCTCAATAGAAACTTTTAATTTAAAATCTGTTTTCTTTCATTTATTTCCAGGTTATTAAAATGTAGAGTTCCCTGGTTTTCTCTAGTGGTCTTTTTTTGGTTTAGGAGAAAATTACATCAGCACTTCCAAAACACCCAGGCCATGGAAAGAAATACATATTGATTTATTATGAAATTGAATGAACTGCAATGTACAGATGATATACAGGGACAAGAAAATTATGGTACCTCAGCGTTCTGATTGGCTGCAGGTGATGTAATGGTGCATTATTAAGTGATAATTGTTTTATTATGGTGTTTACAAGGAGACAAATGGTATGTGAATCAATGCACAGGGAGGCCACAAAACAAGTTGCTTATTGATTCACAAGCTGTTTGTATCAAAGTTTGCTGCTCAGAAGAGAAAACAAACCCAGGATACTCCAGGGTGTATTCATACAGATAATAGCATAAAGCCATGGAGTCTGAATTTACATTCGAAATTGGCTCAACTCTGAAATATACTTTTCTCTTTAAAATATGGAATCAAAACACACATATTGAGCAGTGAAAAACAATTCATAGCACACCTCTCTTGGCTGTTGACTTTCATCAGCCATCAGGCTGTGGGTTCAGTAAACTCATTTCTATTTCCTCATTTCCTTAAGTTGTCTCAGAAGATTACTTTGTCGTTAGTTCCATAATGTGTTAAAGTTATAAACACTTTGCTAAAAAGATCTCTCTTTTTAGAGGTTGCAGACCTTTAAAAGCTGGTGAAATCAGATTAGTAGACAATTTCCATTCTTCTAAAGTGGTATAATATTAAAGAGCAGAAAAATTTTGGCCTACATAACCACAGAGCAGGGCTAGATCAGCCCTTTGGTCTCACACTCACAGCTTCCCCTAATTTCAAGAATACTGCTCTGGAATATTCTACCAGTGTAACATCCCTGGGTTTCTGATTTTGCAGATCAGTGTCTTTAAGAATTCATATCCACAGACAAGTCACTGAAGCTTAATCAATCACTGTCCACCTGCTGAACAGACAAAACCCCCTTTAGGAGGTGCTGCAATTTAGCTTCTGTGTTGGAAGCCCTCAGCAAAGAGCTTCAGCAATGTCAGTTTAACTTGCACCTAAGATTAAAACAGGCAACGCAGAAATGGGTATTGAGCTTAAGCAGGGCGATGGAGCGAATCACCTTAACTCAGCAAAATGTTTCACTCTTCATGGCTTAATAGCACACTAGAAAATCCCAAATCCCTCCTCTCTCCCAAGTCATATCATGTTCTACGTTGAGGAGAAAGTTTCTGTAAAATTAAGCCACCTGAAAGAGGAAAAGCGTTGAATGACATTTTGTACCTGAGCGCTTTCGGGATAATGGAGATATTTTTATTCAAGGCTAGGGACTGCTCGTGCTCCTTTGATGTCCAAGTCTCCTTTCATAGGATTTGCTCACACATTTGAGGGCCTTTACAATGAGGTGTTTGCTTGTGCTCAACAGCAGTGTTGAGGGATTGGAGTGGGAGGCTCAGAAAAAGTTTATTTTCAAAGCCCTGCCGTTGAATCACGAGGTGCAGAAAGGACTCCTTTGCTTTCCAAACCCCTTCTGAGAGAGCTGTGGCTGGATCCAGTCTTAGCTTTGGATTATGTCAACAGGTTAAATTTAAGGAATCACAGAGCTGTGATGGAACCACTTTTGTCTGCCAGCTTTTAATGAGTGGCAAAATGAGAATATTTATGTAAAATGAATCATTTAGTATTACAAATTTAGGTCTTGTTGGGGTAGACCTTCCTGCCACTGGCAGGATCCTTTGCATGCATTGTGTAGGGACTGTTGCAAAAAATATGATCTATTGAAATGCCATGTTGTTTCCTTTAGAGATGTTTTTCATCTAAGCACCAGTTCAAGGAATGCATTAGCAGATGAAATACAGTCTTCTAGTACTAAGGGCTAAGTGTCTTGGGTTTGACTGTACATAAATACAAGCGGGGATTTTATAAAATGCAGATATTCTCACAAATGTGTAATGTATTCCGTACCCCAAACAGGCAGGATTTGAATGGCATGAGCATGTACTGATCATCATCTCCTGCAAACTTCTCACTGCAATCAGCAGGAATTTTAGGAAGCTTAAATAGACAAAATGAAAGTGTAAATTTCAATATGAGATGATAACTTGTTCCTTTGCATTCTGATAGTTGTGCATGAAGTCCAGAGCATGAATAATTTTACTCTGGAGTCTTTTAATTATTCACATACATAAGCATTTTCAGGATTAAACCTTTGCTTTCATTTTTATAGTGCCTGCATTGGTTTGGGATTTTATTGGGGTTTTTTACATTCAGTCAAACCTAGTAGAATAATTCCAACTTTCTGCTTCCTTGTGAAAAATCACATGTTATGTATTTCTTAATTTCAGTTGACTTCACTTCAGCATTTTATTTATTTCTGTTTTATTTAAATCTACATGAGCAATACCATAACAGTACTAAAGACTTTCTTGGTATGTCTACATAAATTTGCAGAAAAAATAACCCAATTAGGAAAACTTTTCTAACAGTCTAAGGAATCTAAATTTTGGCTCATAAACAGGGTCTTCCACTACCCGATCTTGGGAAAATTACTGTTTTCATGGAACAAAAGGAATAACAGTGAATTGTATTGGGCAAGGGGCTATGGGATTAAACATATTGTCTTAAAAGGGGGGGGGAGTATCCAATGCTGTGTTCTTTGTAAGAGTGGTCATAGTCAGATTTTCTCTGGTCTCTTGTCCATCTACTTCAAATCCAGTATTCCCTCCATAACCTATCACACAACCTGCCTCTTCCTCTCCCCTCTGGAATTTCAGAAGTGTTGGAAGTCTTGACTGTCTTTTGTAGTAGACCCACTTTGAACCCAAGCAAGGGCTGTGTGCTGAAATCCAACTGCTGATGGCTGAGAAGGAAGGTTTGAGGGAACACATATTTTTATGTTTTGTTTGTAATCACAGGTTTCTCTTAGGTTTGCAGTCAAAGAATTGGAATAGGATGAGTCCCAACATTACAACTCCTAAAATCTTTTTATAGAATCACAAAATGACACAATGGTTGGGGTTGGTGGGAGTATCTGCAAGCCATCTAGTCCAACCTTCATTCTCAAAGCAGGGTCAAATAGGGCAGGGCAGTGACCAAGTGAGTGTTGAATAGCTCTAAGAATGAAAAATTCAAAGCATCTCTGGGCAACGTGTTCCAGTGTTCAACACACCTGGGAAAAAAAGCTTTCTGTGATGTTTAAATAGGTTATCTTGCACTTTGGTTTGTGCCTGCCATCACTTGCTCTTTCACAGAGCTCCATCTGGTTCAGTCTTCACTGCATGTGAATTAGGAATTGGTAGTGAGACTAGAAAGGGGCTATTGATTAGTTATCATTCAAATTAACAAAAGAACAGGTTTTCAAGCTGATAAGCAGGCAGAGACCAACTATAGTAGTGCAAAATAGACACTGAAATGAATGGTACAGGATTTTTTGGCACTCAGGCTCCCTGTATTCTTCTGCATGGCAAGGATCAGCTCAAGAAAGGAAAACACATTGGACTGTGTGGCTGTGTCCTTAATGCACTATTTGACCAGGAATAAAGATCTGATTTACAAACCTCTGTGACTTAATGGGCATGGTTAGAAAGCCAATTATTTTGGTAAATAAGTCTTTGCTACCAGACTGACCCACAAACTTCTAAAAACTGCTTGCTATGCTGCTTTCTTCATCTATCTTTGGGCTGTGTTCTCTGCAGCATAATCCTGAAAAAACTTTATCAGTTTGCCACTTTTGTTGAAACTTGATGTGTAATACTGGGGGGTTTAATTCTTTTATAAAAATAAAGATCTAATCAGGAAGAACTAAACTTTTATGGAAAATGAATTATTGTCAGAGTTAACCAGGCAAAATCATTAATTGGAGTTCTTTCATTCGCTTTCACGTGTTTCCTACCCTGGGCACAAACTGAACATGAAAAAGAGAGTAATGGCAACTTATATGACAATTAGGTAGAAATAACTGTCTGTGCATTGATTATTAGGACATTCAAATAACTTTAGGTTTGTTTACTTCATGTTTTGGGCTGATCTCAACACATTTCAGAGTCCAACATTGTCCCTGTTTCTAATTACCTTGCACCTTAAGTGATGGCAGTAGCACTTGGCTCGAACCATTTGGTATTCCAGTATATCACATGGTGTTCAGAGATGCAGCCATTCAGAAATACATCCATTACATAAATGCATTAATTATTTATTTCTAAATCATTAAGCATAATGTGATTTTTATGTAGGTTTACAGATACATCAGGAAGTAGTAATGACTTTTAGCTGATTTGAATGTGTGCATGGAAAGATTTTGGGGAGCATAATGCTTCTGTAACCATGATGAACTTGTATTTTTAGCAGATGGAAAAAGCAGAGGAAGAATTTGAGACCTGTCAGTCAAAAATAAATGTTTCATGAAAATTCCTAGGATAACAGTCGAATGCTAACAATTTATGACTAGTCTCACTTGGCAAATTTTTGTAGTCATGTTTGATATTCATGCTTTTGTCTCCCTGATTTTTTTGGTGCTATGTTTCAGCTTCTAAAGATTACTTTGCAGTCACCATAATTCTTAACATTTCATATACTCTAAATGACAGATTAGATCCAAAGTGACAGAGATGTCTCCTCTGAGTCCATGTGGTACTCATTTTAAAATCAGCCCAACTGTGACTCGGTTCTAGTTTCTTCATGATTTTTTCTCCAAGATGCACTGTTGCATGTTGGTCTGGTTTAACTCAGCATGTTGCCTGAAATTGCTGTTGACTAAAGCATCATATGCAGGTGTGCCTACAGAAACTACATACTTTTAACACAGCAGTTCTACATTTCTCTTTCTTATATTCCCTGTGTTCTCTTCCTCTTCAATACCATACTTGAAATTCTTTCTCTGCTCTCCAATACAAACTGTGTAGCAAATATTAATTACATCAAGTATGGCAATAATTGTTTTTCCCTCAGGAATCCAAGTGCTGCCCTTATAGTCATCTTAAAAAAAGCGAAAATTTGATAGGAAGTTGCTGAGGACACTTAAGAGCAGCACAATCCACACTGTCTCTTAGATCAGACCCTACTTCCTGTCTTTCTTTCAAGTTCCTGTAGGACTCCAACTTCCAGATTAGTTTTTGAATGAACTGTTAGTAATAATAATTTAATAGTTACATATGCTCTGAAGGTAAAAATAGTAATATTTGGAGGAACTTAAAGTATGGTCTCAAGAATGGAATAATATTTGATGCTGAACTGAATTCTACCAAAGTCTGTGTCTGTATGACTGTACCCACCCAGATCCATGTATGTGTGCACACATGCATTTTGGCCTCCCAGCAGGTACATTTGACTTAGGGTCACGTGAAGGTTTCTCAAACATGCTCCTTTTTTATTTCCAGACCTGCCTGTCTCTCTTTTATGCTCAGCAAGCTGCGAGCCGCATCGATTGCAGCAGACACTTTCTCAGAGCATTGCACTCATTTCAGCAGCAGCAGAACACTCAGTATTTTAGTACCATGCCCTGTGACTGGGAAGGAGAGAGGAGGAGAAGCCATGGCTGAAATGCATTTGCAGGGGCTCTTTTATCACCTCGATGGCAGAAATGTCAATTCAAGCCATTTTTTACCTGCTGGAAATCTGGCCTCTGATTATACTGCTTGCCCAAATGCTTTTACAAAATGGGTAATATTTCTGATTTTCTGATTTAAATTAAAATTTCCTTCCCCTGCAGTTTTTCTTGTAATACAGTGTGCTTGGAGCAGAGCTAAACAGAGGGCCCCCTCCTCCAATGTTTTATGCATGCTGATGCCTTGCACAAGGCAGAAACAAGTAACTTAAACAATACAATAAATTTTACTGAGACATAGATACAGGTCTTTTCTGGCTTGTCTATAAAGTGAAAAATATGGAATGATTTGCTTCCCCTTTAAGGAGGTTATTAGCTTGCTTGTATCTACCAGAGGAATAGAGGTGCACACAGTCTCCCATTATTCACCGGGTTTTTAATCTTGATCCCTGGCTTCTGCGATAAGTTATTGCTGGGGACTGGAATTGCTTGGGGAGTGATGCAGGTGCCTGAGGGCCAGCAAGTGGCTCTGTTATGAGAACTGGCTCTAATGATTAATGGTAGGATGCAGTGCACTACTGCTGACTTCACTGGGAAATACAACATTGTTAATTTTATCATTATAAACTCCCAGCACTGCGAGAGAATGTGTCTGCCTCCAGGATGGTGAATTTGATAAGAAGGCTTTTCTGATAAGATATCTCGTACTCCCAGGGAAAAGCATTCATGTTTAATCAGGGAGTATTTAACTTGCAATCCAAATGTTACCAAGTAATATGTACAGGTCATTTTAAATTTGTGCTCTACAGTTCAGGTCACAACATTATAAATGAGTTTGTATACACACTGAAGAAAGAATCAATATACCACTGCTCTTTACAAAGACTGTCATAAGCCAGAGAAACTAAATATTTTTTCACTCGAAAGGGGGACAGACTTTTTAATGAATAGTAATACTACGGACAGATAAATACACACACAGAGCCTGGGAACCATCCTGTAAAGTACTCAGCAACTTCCGCTCTTGCTGATGTCAGTGTCTATGATTTCAGAGCAAACCACTGAGGACAAGAGGGATTGGATCCTCTCCCTACTGATTATGTGAACAGGTCATAGGACTTGCATTCATACTTTGGAGGTATGAAAAGATGACAGCGCTGAGCATGCGGATTCCTTCTTTAGGTGTTTATGGCATCAGCGTGTGCACTGCTGTCTTGCAGGGACATTTGTATTGGCTTTGGCTGGGGTACAGTTGCTTTTCTTCGTAGTAGCTTGCATCGTGCTGTGTTTGGAATTAGGGATGAAAGCAGTGTTGATAACACACCAGTATTTAAGTTGTTGCTGAGCAGAGCTTATACAGCCTCTAGGCCTCTCTTGATTCTCCTGCTGTCCCAACAGTGCATCACAAGTTGAGAGGAGGCACAGCTGGAACAGCTGGCCCAGCTGACCAAAGGAATATTCCATAACATAAGACATGGTGCATGACAATAGATGCCATAGGGAAAGAGGAGGAAGGGGTGTGTCGCCCCAATGCGAAATTCCTTCTCCCTGTCAATAAATACTTTATATTGAGGATTTTGTATAGTCTTGCCTCTGTCTTAGCACATATATTGCTACAACATCACTGTTGTTGGCAGTATCTTCACCCACTTTAGGTCTGCACCTCTCCCCATGCCTTCATCTCCCCCAGTACCTTGTACCTTCCTGTTGCTTCTGTTTCTGAAAGCTTTTGAATG
This sequence comes from Myrmophylax atrothorax, assembly GCA_026770055.1. NCBI lineage: Eukaryota > Metazoa > Chordata > Aves > Passeriformes > Thamnophilidae > Myrmophylax > Myrmophylax atrothorax. Next base: position 4,877,651 of record JAOXXN010000205.1, read on the forward strand.
GTCTGTATTTTGTTCATTCTGTTTGTGTTGCATGTGTCTTTCCTGTGTATGGGCTATTTTCTCTCCCATAGTCTTCAGGCTACGGTCCTTCTGCCTTTTTGAACAGTACCTGGAACTGTTTGGCTGTTATTTTGTACCTCCTTGGGTCATGATAATACATATGATAAAGACTTTATCAACTTTGTGAAATTTTCTGTGAAGGTAATCTTAACAAATAGAAAGAAAATTTTGAAATCCTGAATCATTTTGTATGTTCAAGAGAGATGTTCAGGCTAGGAGTTATGACGAAAAGTAAAGAGCAGTTAAAGGTAATAAGGTGATTCTTATGGAAAGCCTAATGGCATAGTGTCACTTAGTAGGTCATTTTAGTACTAGGCTTGTCTTGAAACTGGAATAACTTTGTAAAAGTGAGCGCAAAATGTCTTGCACTATGACTCATGTTCTTTAACTCTGCATATTGTGTTAATCATTTGATCTGCTTCTCTAATAAAATGGGGGTTGATAATAATGTAGATATTGCACTTGCCATTTGTTTAAATGCAAACTAGTGTTGTTGTGACTAATTTTATTACCTTGTCATAGCATTAAAGTGAGTATTACTACATGGGTAGGAAAGCTGTAGAAACTTGAGTCCTGTCATTCCTTGGACCAACTGCACAAAATACTGTAGTGACAAGAACATGTCTGGTTCTCCTGGTTTAGATCTATGGCAAGCATTTCTTTTGTAAAGACTTTTGACATATAAGTATTGATACAAGTAATGTTTATCTACTGATAACCAAGAAATCAAAATAGCTAACCAATTCCAAAGCTTAGGTTTTGGCATTTCAGGTTGGTTCTTAATGCCTAAGCTAAATGTTGCAACACTTCCTGATTTCACATGCTCTGCAAGAGAGAGGAATGGCAGGTTGATATCTATCAACTGCACTATTCATAACACAGAAGTAATGGCAGCAGGTAGTGTAGCAGCTTAAGTTAAGTAGATGATATAGTAAAAGCACGGTCCTAAGTGGATAATGGGAATGCCATGCTGAATCTCTAGAGGAATGGTAATCCATAGCCGTGGAGATGACTCAGAGGCACAGAGGAAGTGCCTGATGAGTGGGACGTTAATATGTGCAGACAGAAGCTGCTGTGCACTCCTCCTGATAGCCCCAAAACTGCCATGTTGCCTGTGCTGGGGATGCATCTGTTTCTCAGTCTTGGCCTATTCTTTGGCACATGGTTGGAGGTGAAATTTGTGCATTTGCACAGATTTTAATGGGTTAACAAATGAGTAGCAGCCAAAGCCAGCTGATTGCTTCAGAGACAAATCTTAAAAAGCTGAAATTTTAGGAGTCATCACAGGAAGAGAGAACAGATCCAAGTTTAAAAAGGGAATATGCTAGACTAGATCAGATTTTGAATTGCCTAATGTCTTGTGTAATATAAGTGCTAGTGCCCTGGCATATAAACAATTGTACCTGATCAAAATAGCAGGAGTATTTTAAACTCATTTTTTGTTTGTATAATCTCTTACAATATACAGAGCTCCTGAAACTCAAGCTGAGATTCAGCACTCCCTTATTTGTACCTTGGAAAGGTACAGCATGGAAAGGATTTTTTGTTTCCCGTCTAGTATATGCTTGGCTAGAAGTATCCTGGGGCTTTTTGTGCTGCCTTCTGAAGCAACAGAAATAAGGCTTGGTTAGAAAAGGAACACCAGATAGAACAGAATAGGAAAGTGTTTGGAATCAATACAGACAATCTTGCATTCTCGGTGTCTGAGGTCAGAAATGAAGGCTTGTTTGGTTTGGGGGGTGATTTTGTTTTCCTCTCCCCTTCTTATCCTCCCTCCTGCCCCAATCCCCAGACCATTCATATTGTCAGAGCCCTTTGAAAGAGATTTATTCTTAGGGAAGATGGAGAGTAGTTTAAGAGCTGACTTCATTTAAATCTATATCTCTCCCTCAGAGAATGTCTCTAGTGCCCTTAAGAAGGAAGTAGTAAAGTGATGTTTACCTCTGACAGCTTTATTAAGAGATTAAACGTTAACTTTTACACGACTTTATGGAACCAGTGAGCCAGGGAGCAACTAGTGCCTCCAAAAGGCTGTTGCCTGGCTAAGGCAGGGCTGCACTGGTGCAGTGCTCAGGGCACCCCGTGCTGTGTGGAATGCATCCCAAAAGCCTTGACACAAGGGATACAATCAAAGCCAAGTGTGCTGGCATAAAACAGGCCTGGATGTGGTGAAGACAGACTGAGGTGAATCTGAGCCATGCCAAGGTGCCTCCTTTCTCTGCTACAAAATTTGTCACGTTCAGGTTTAACTAGAAGCTTAATAAATGAGCATCTGAGCAGAGCAGCTTGATTAATATTCAAGTTCTAACTTGGCTGAACTATGATCCTGTTCAGGCAACTAAGGCAGGCTGCAGCCACCACACCACCTCAGGCAGTAAGGAGTATCTGTCCTTGTCACTCACCTCCTCACCGTGTGCTCAGATACCCAAATCCTTGTCGGTTACTTCACAGCAGCTGAGCTGCAGTGCTTTTCCTGTTTCACAAACACGAGGAAGAACAACTTAGGTTCAACCCCTTCATTTCAGCTAATGTATTTAGAGGTGTTTTCTGCTGTAGGCAAGGAAGATGAAAACAGCACAGCTCAGGCAGTGAATAGTAACTAAATAATGCATCCCAATCCTTTAGTCTTCCTGCTTTGGCTGTGCTGCTTAGTCTTCTGAAGACTAAAGTTTTTTAGGAGTAAGAGGGCATGGGGATGAAACACTGACCGATGGTTGGTATGGAGGGGTCAGTTTTCCCTCTCTAAAACAAAGCTTTTTAAAAATCTGCATGTCATGTAAGCCAGTACAAGTACATGTGTATATGTACATTATACTCATGGTACGTGATTGGCAGGTCTAAGAGAGGCAGAAGTGTTGTATTAGCACCACATTCTCCTTGAGTCCCAGTGGATAATGGCAACATTTCATCTTGAAGTTGCCTAGAGTACAGAGTTCCTTGTTTAAACAGAAGCACAGATTCTCTTGTAGATTGCTTTTCCCGCAGCTACTTGCAAAATGTGTATCTGAAAAAAAACACTATCATTACACGTAACCCTTTCCAAAAGACAGAAAACTTCACCAAAACAGTAATAATCCTTCCCCACTACTGCAAAAGTGTCAGTTAGATTTTTGAGAGAGGGAAGAGCATAATCAGCATCTGAATCAATCCTGGATATAGTATTCCACTGACTCTGGGGCCTACTATTCTTCCCCTTAGTTTCTTATTTAGCTAATAGTGGCGAAGAACACTGCATCTTCTATTTACTCAGGAATGGTCTTTGAGGCATGAGATATAGCTTAGACTTCTTACTTTGGGAAACTTTACTGAATAGGCTGTTCAGGTGTCAGACTGGTTAGAAAGTGATACACTTTGTGGCAGAAGCAAATTTGATCAGATTTAGAGGAGACAATACATATTGAAATACAATTTCCAAGCCCTCTTGGATCCTGAAGGGCACTGGCCCTGCCAGCTCAGGTGCTCGTGCCCAGCTGTGCAGCTGGGAAGGTGATGTGGTCAGCACAGATGGGAACAACCTCACCAAGGATAGGGCAGTGGAAACTCAAACTGTGAATTTCTGCCAAAAGAGAGGAGCTGTGCTTTTGGGAAACACTTTGCATTTGATATGAATGTTGAGAAATAGAAGCATGCATCCACCTCAGAATAGTCACAGACGTGCTCTATTCTTGGCAGTCAGGCTTTGTGATCTGTAAGACCAGTTTTCCTCTATTCTTTTACACATGGGTAGTTACTGTAGCTATGCATGAACAGAAGAATGCAAAAGGAGTGACATGGATTGGAGTTTCTTCTCTTTTTCTCTGAGCTAACATTGTGAAGCCGGGGAGGAGGCTGTGCTCTGCTCCATGACAGGCATGTTCTGGGCTGGCGCATTGTATGTCACAAAGAAATTGCAGAATGACAAGCTGGGATAGCATGATAAAGAAAATAATACACGATTTTGCTGTTTCATACCTTATGGTGAATGGAAAACAGTTTAATTTAGTTATTGACATAAATAGGCTTATATCTTGAGTTGCAGTTTTTACTTCATTGTGTGAAAAGCCCTTGTACCTTTAAAGGCATCTTCTAGCCAGAGTTCTTCATAGAAAAATGGAGAAAAAAAAAATCATTGCTTCTAGGCTGTGATTGCTCTGACTTATTTTAGATGTCTCTCTTTGGACAAGATGATCCACACTCTAGTGGAAGTGTCAGTTGTCTTCCACTGGTTATACAAGGAAAACTAACTGAGATGTCAATGTCTACTTCATAAGCACCTACGATTAGGTGAGATGAATTCCTGTGTGACTGAGTAATACACTGGGAGTCAACACAGTGCTGCTGCTGGCAGGGGGAGGATCACAGGTAGTTGGGCTTTTCAGGTGCCAGTTAACTGCATATATCAGTGTGTCCCTGGAGGCATTTGTTGTCTCTCCTTCCTACATACTTAGGATCCTTGCCAAGAGTAGCACTGCTTTGTTCTACTTCCACAATGAGAGTTGCTGTACAATGTGGCATCGAGCCTTGAGTCTCATTTGTAGAGGCTTGTGCATGAACTTAGGACCAAACTTACTTGCCCTGTCAGCATCCTCTGCACTGCTGAGTATTTAGAAGCAAATGTGATAAAGAAAGTAAAAATGCAATTAACAAAGACCAATAGATACAAAAGCCCAGAGCCAGTTTTAGCTCCTATTTGTCGATCCAAGCTGCCCAACGTTGAGACATGGAGTTATTGCAAAGTCAATAGCAGTGGCATGGCTTTCACTAATGATTTCAAGTCAGTCGTGACATGCTGCAGAAAGCGTTGCAGAAAGCACTGCAGTCAGCTTCTAGTGCTCCTCCTTGCCACAAGAAGTTTGGAGGCAGAGCCTTTTCTCCTTGTTCCTGTGACACATGCTGCCTGAAAGCTTTGCAGCTGGCCAGTGCAGGCCGCACATCTCTTTATCTGGAGAAATGAGCTTAAAAAAAAAAAAAAAAAGAAAAAGAGAGTCCTAACCATAATACATGTGCTTCTTTGGATAGAATTTATCAATTTACTTTTCACCTGCAACTGTAGAAATCTGTCAAACCTTAGCTTAAGGATAATTGCTGCCTTTGGGGAGATCCCAGTGTATTTTTCCACAACATTTTGAAGAGTTCAAAATCAGAAGAATGAGTTTTCACATCTGGGGTAGTCCTTGTCATAGTGTGATTATGCTGTGAAGATCAGACAGTCTTTAAACAAAGATCAGAGGAGAACATCTGGATGTATATTCATGTTAATGCCCCACAGTGGAGCTGCAGCTCTCTAAACAGTAGCAAAGTTGGAAAGCATCCGTAAGAAGCACCAGGGACCTTGTGGCCTGAGGGCTTAAAATTTACACTTTGTGTATCCCAAGCACCATTTAGTGTTTTGCAATATTTACAGTGCTTCTGGTGTGCAGGAGATATTCAGTCTCCAAAGAGTCCTACAGTGTGCTTTAAAAATGTCTTGAGAACTATTGTCACCTACTTATCAGGTTTTGCAAACAATATCACAGCTGTTTACATTGCTGAAATACTTTTTGAAAAGTCCAGGACTCACAGAAGAAAACTGTCTTGAGGTATTCAATATAATTAAGCAAAGGCACAGAAGATAAAAAATATTGTAGGTCTGTGTGGTCCTTGTTTCAATATAATATTGTTCCTTAAAAATACTAAGGACCGAGAAAATCCTTGATATGAAACACATAAAGGCTGAGAACAGCAGACCTGCATAAAGGAAAGAAGGCATTTTTTCATACCTCACCAACTTCACTGAAGCTGTTTCTATAAAGGCTACAGTAAGTCCAGTCCTGTTCACACTCTTCTTATTTCCAGTCCTCTGAAATTCTGAATTTAGAAGAGGGAAATTCAATGTTAGAAATTTTTGCTGCTGAAACAAACAAACAAGCAAATCCCTCTTCATACCTGACCATACTAAGCATAAGGAAAATAGGTTGGTCTGGATTACAAACTAGAAAAATTAGTAAGAATACTTATTCCTTACCCTTTTATGATCCACCATGAAATCCACATATTGATGGGAGTTCATAATTTGGAAATAATCATCAAGATGATGCCATTTTCTAAAGACAGGGCTGTAAATCTGAGTTTAAAATCAGTTGATGGATTGGTAGAATTAAGTACATCAGATGAAAATTCCAAGAGCCCAGTGTCAAAATTACAGCCCTGGGGTTTCAGCTGCAGGTTTCAAAGTTGGCTCTGGGTAAGTTCTCAGTTGAAGGGAGTTAATCTGGTCAGCATGAAGAAAAGAACCCTAAGCTTTTTCTGAGAGGATGGGTTGACTCATGATGAAAGCTGTAACTTTGATTTCATAGTGTTTTGTGGCATTGCTTAATTCTTTTCATTTCAAAGAGTTTGTTTTTTAGGGAATTGTCTGATTTAATCATGATTTCTATCCATTATGATGAAGACATTTGGAGTGCATCAGCCCATTTCAGCCAAGTCTGATGGAGAATTAATAGTTTAAACATATTTACTTGAAAATAGCAGCTAGGGTATAGGATGAATTCCCCTTCTTCCCTTCCTCATAGCAAGTTTTCTGTCAAATATGGAGTTTACACTGTATTAAATTTTGATCAAATTCCATCACAAAATAGAAATCTCTGTGAATCCAACTTTATTAACACTTCTGTGCACTCAGCTACTTCCTTTGAAGAGAAACAAAGACAACTTCCAAAAAGACATTGAAACTTTAGAGGTAACTCACTCCCATTTGCCCTGAATTATATCCAGGCTCCAAATGAAATTACTTTCTTGCTTTACCTGATCACTTTTCTGTCTGCTGAGGATCACACGGATCTGTAAGACAAGTTTCACAGCACAATTCCTAAGCTGACATTTTCCTTTCTTTTTTTTCCTCACACACCCCCCCCCCCTCTTTTGCCAGCAATATAATGGCTCTGCTTCCGACTTGTAAAATCCAAATATTTCTCCCCGCCATTGTCCCAGAATTCAACATTTATCTTTTCCTTGGAAACCTTTTAGCCCTTTGCTGAATTTGCAGTCAGCATAGCCTAATCTCTTTTAAACTCAAATCCAAGTGAAGTGCAAGTGAGAACACAGGTGTGAGTGGAGCTGTGGCTTAAAACAGCAGAGGAGTAATAGTAGTTTCTATTCATTTGGAAGAAGATAACAGATGAGACCTCCCAGGAGTCAGCAGTGCAACTTCACACTGTTTCTCATCTATATAAATGATCTAAATAGAGATAACAATGGTAAACAAGCAAATTCTACTGATAGCAGAAGTATCAGGGAGTAATAAGCCCAGAGCAAACACAAGAGTGTTCAGGGGATTTTGATCTACTACATCTGCAAAAGCATAATTGTCAGTCTTTCTGGCAAAAATAATTAAGATAATAAGCACAAATAAATGTGACTGAGCAGCACTATGTTGTACAGACTTTTTAGCAAAGACCTTGAAATAAAAAAAAAATGGAACCTTGATCTGAACTTCAAAATGAAGCTCTAGCAGCGAGCCAGGATAGCACAGCAGTGCCACAAAACACCCAGGGCTGAAGGGCTGCTGTTTGTGAAGATGCCCCACCATGAATAGGGTTTGCTGAATATGAGCAGCATTGTGATTAAACAACCTGTCAAAGTTAACTGAAAGTTTTCTTTTCTTAAGTATGTTTTTGTGTGTGTGTCTGCAGTGTAATTTATTTAAATTATTTTCATCAAAATATTAGAACCAAATTAGACAACAGTGAACAAAAGATTGTTTGTTAAATATCAGTGTTTTGCTCTTGTGGGATTTTTTTAATCTCTTCCATAACTCTACAAGATAAGTAGGTATATTCTGATGACCTTCCCCATGCTTATCATAAATGTCTTTCTAAAGTCTGTCTCATTAGCAGGTGTTTTTCTGTCTCTGATCATTCTCCTTTTATCTGCTGACCTTCCTCTATTCCTGGTGTGCAGTTTTTTTGCGAAGGGCAAGCAAGAGGAAGCTCAGTGGCTAAAGCATCCAAGAGTGCCAGCATCTAGGGGACTCTAGTTGGAATTGTTGCATGGCCCCAAGTCATATGGAGATATATTATATGATCTTAAGAAATGCTGCCTAGATCATGGATTAAGGACTATGTGAACAGATGGGTGAAAGAAGACAAATCTACACACATATGTTTTTATGAGGGACAGATGTGAGGTGATTATTTCAGAAGCAGAAGGGATACCAAGCTCCCGCTGAGCTGGGTTATGGGGCTACGTGTCATCCTCCCTCTGCCTTAGTGGAATGCTGGTTGGTTGAGTTTGTGTGGTTAGTGTTTCCCTCACACAGGAAGGGAGAATTGTTTTCTTCAAAGGAAAAGGATCACCTTCAAGAATGAGCACATAAAAAGTGCCCTGATGACTTGTTCATTGAGAGGAATGAATGAACTAAGCTGAGGAGGAGCCAAAGCAAGGGAGTATACCTGGCAGTATAAGAATGAAATAACTGGCAAAATCAATGATTCTGTGCTCAAAGTGACCAAAAATAAAAATAATCTTATACCGTGCATTTGTAATCTGAAGGTAAGTGAGGCTCTTGGGTGTCTGAACAAAAATCAGACTTTGGAATATGAGAATTCTGTGGATTTGTATTTAGGAAGAAAGAAGCCTGAACATGCTGGCCAACAGAGCTGGAAGAGAAAGAAGAAAGTGCAAAACAGAGTTTTGCTGAATATCAGAATATTGACCTGCTGATATTGCAAGATTTTATTTATTTTTTTAACTTTTAAATATCTCAGGTGCTCCCCTGCAGACTGAAGTCTGTCCTGCTTGATAGAGTGAGGAAAATTCTAAGCAGCTATGGAAGCCTTTTGCCAGGGAATCACCCTGGTGCTGATGCCACACTAGCATGGACATTTTGGTGGAGTTTGGCTTAGTTGTTTGCTTTTTTGGGGTGGACTTTGTTTGGTGGGGTTGTTTTGGTTTTATTTTGGGGTTTTTTTTCTTCAGAGTATGTTGGGGTTTTGGTGGGTTTTTTCCCCTCCCACATATACCTTACTCTTGAAAATCCTCTCTTATCCTTTGGCATTATTCTTTCTGAAGAAACCTCTGCTTCAGTTGACAGCCTTTAGTCTTCCTCGCATGCTTGTGATACTTTAACTGGTGTTTGACACTTTCAGATTGTAAATCACCTTTCTATTTGCTGCATTCCCTCTTCCCCTCCCACCCTTGGCATGATCTTAATAACTCTGCTTAGTATGACGTGCTCAGAAGCTCCTCCAGCACCCAAACTTTGTGTGTGCAGTGCAAATCTACAGCATCATGTAAATGACTAATAATGACACATAAGGGAGGTCCATTTAGCACAAACTTAATGAAAGCAATACTGGTAATGACAGCTGCCCAAAAATGACTTGAAAAATCCCCTTAAGTGTTACAGTGTGTGTTAGAAGCAAGTTCTTGAGTTTGCCTGTATGTAACCAATTACTAAGAGTTTGAGGTTTTTTCTCCTGGGTGACATTAGTGGTTTTGGCTACCCTTGGCACTTCCCTTTGTACAGAAGCCACTAACAGCAGCTAACAGCTATCTTGGCAGTGAATTGCCAATAGCCCAGACAGCCTTGAGGACTGAGAAAAACAACCAGCTGCCAGAGGACAAGAAAAAATAAAGAGAATATGTAAGTTTAAAACTTTAAAAATAATGTTATTTCGGAACCTTTTAGTTTTCCTTGAACAGAGGGCATTCTTAAACATCTCTTATTTATTTGAATTACAGTTGTGTCTCAGAGCTGCTGTCATGGGCCAATGTCCTGTTGTGCTAGGAACTCCAGAAACATCAAACAGAAAGATAAAATCAAACACATAAGGAGCAGAAAGAAGCCACAAGGCGATCTTGGTTAGTCTCATCTCATCATTGTTGAGATTCTTTAGGTGGTGTCAGACAGGAGTGAAAAGAGAGGAGATGACTTTGTTGTTAATGGGGGGTAAGGATGGGCAGTCCTTTTGCTTTCAGAAGGTAAACTATAAAAGAAAAAAAAAGACAGTTTGAAAGCTAAGGATTTAGAGCTTTCAACCTTTTTCACTGATATATGACCTCATTAGAGCATAAGGGAAGAGATAGGTAGGATATATACTTGCACAGAATTCTGTAGTGGTACTGGCCTAAAATATTGAATGGGCATGGACCATCCTTCAGTTTTCTTTAATTAAAACAAATGTATTGAGGACACAGTGGTGTAATCCATCACTGAATTAATGGGGAGGAGAAAAGCTTCAGTCCTAAATTCTATCTAAGTACACTAATTTTCCATTTTATCACCTTCTAATTTTTACCTAATTGTTTTGTGGAGCTGTGTTTTCCCTTCTGCTGATATGCCAATGTCTTCTAGAAACCACCCAAATTGAGGTGGTTGGCCTGATTCCAGCATGTACTCTGCTGTTGTTATGGTAATGCATCTACCAGAGTAGATTTTTACTTTACAAAACTTCCTGAGGATCCAAAGTCATGAAAGACATCTGAAGTCTGATGCAAGAAAATCTGGGGCAGAGGGAGGAACCAACAGTCTCTCTCTGACTCCTTGCTGTGCACCTAACCCATATAGCTCAGTGAAGTGCACATTGCTCCTGTTCCCATCGACAACAAGCCACTCCATCTGCATGTTCTATATGTAAGTTATAGTAGGTGCACATTCTGCTCAGTTTTACCACTGATGTGGGGTACCAGAAGCAAGGCTTTGTTTTATTATTCTCATCTCTGAAATCTAATTATTCCCCTTTTTAGAGAAGGTGCAATTTATGTTCTCTGACATGCAAAATGCAGTATCACTGGTACTGTGCAATCTCAATGTCTCCCCTGACTGACTGATGTAGGACAGGGTCATTTTCTGCCTCTGCTTGGTACCTCTGTGAAGTCTTAGGAAAAGAAACAAAAGCCCTCTGAGTAAATCACAGCCTTTCTGGAAAGGTTGCACTTGCAATTTTTAATGACTTTTTTCCTCCTTAGCTGAGGAGTAAAGCCTGTATAAAATCATAAAATTGTATTAAATAATCTTCACAATTTTTCTGATTCTTTCTAATCTTATGGTGCTTTACCAAGGTGATTCTCAGAGGCTTTTTGCTGCAGATTTCTGTCCCATTGCTTAACCAGAGCAAAAATAGGGTGATATATAGCATAACTAATTAGTGGCTGTGAGATAAAAAGGGACATTTGCACTCTACATTTGCATCACACAAGGTTAGACCTTGTAAATTAGATGAAACACCATTAATAATCAAACAAATTAGGTCAGATCCATTGTTCTTTTCATTCTCTGCACTTCTGTTATGATAATTTTACACTTCTGCTCCACAATTGAACAATTATTAGTTTCCTAAATGCTACATGAGTTTTGACAATACAAACCCCTGCAGAATCAAAATAAGTAATTTTATATTCAGCAGAAATGATTTTCACATTAGCCTGCATGAGATATTATTCAACCCAATTATCACAATATGTGGACATGTATAATAAATAAGATACAGGAAATCTAATACTCTATGACACTATATCAACAGTGCAACAGAAATATGTAATGACTTATCTGTATCCAGCGGAATGTGGGGCATGAATAAATTGCTTCTCCCACTTGAACTTTTGATGCCCAGAATGTGCAGCACTAACAGCAGGAACTTGTGTCACCAATTCCCCCTGAAGCTTCTTCTGTTTCCTGTGGGGCAAAACTCTTGGACCAGAGGACTGTGCTCAAGTTCCCTCTGACAGAGTTTTTAAACCTGGTCTAGGTTTCAGTTGAGGGTCTTTGTGGGATTGAGGGGCAAGGATGATTCGTTATGAAGAGAGTGAATGATATTAGTGGTGGGTTACACCATGGTGGGGGGTTCTGATGCTGATTGATTTCATATATTCAGGTACCCAAATCCTTAACCCCATGAGAAACCTGTCAGTGGGTTGTGCAGAGCTCTGTAGAACTCCTTACCCAGCCTTTATTACTGTGGAGACCCAATTCTGAACAACATGACACCTTATTCACAACCACAGGCAGAAGGAAGGTTTTATTTCCCTTTATGCATGGGAATATAAATTTATCTGCACAAATTAGACATGCAGTAGGAAGCCAAGCTTTGCTTGCCCTGCCATTCCTTCCCTTTCTAATGAAGCCTACTTCATGCTCCCCTTCATCTCCTATCCCTATTCATTACTATTTTATTTTCTGGATCTAAAATGCTGTAGTAGTCCATCCTTCCTTTCTGGTTAATTATATTTGCTCCACATGTTTCCACTTTTGCCAGTTCAGCACCTCTGGGAGCAAAATCAGCTGTTGAATACTTGAGACTCTTCTTTGAAGTATTTTATTTAACATAGTTGGACAGCCAGAGGACAACAGGAGAGTCAGGATGAAACAAGAAAGAATTTAATGGCATAATATTTCTAGGCTGACTCTTCCAGGGTGATGCTTCACTTTTATTACATGTGATGTAAAATAGTACTAAAGCTAATCTGCTTTCCTTCCTCTTTTGCCCAAACCTATGCAGTTATTCTCCAATTATCTTTTTTTTCCTCTTAAGAATACTTTCAGTGAAAGTTTTACACCAAGCCTGTTTTGTTTTCTATTTGTCCTCAAATCACTCAGATCTCAAGTCTAAGAGGTAATTATCACTATTTCTTAAGTTTTTCACTGCATGTTTAAAACAAGAAAAGCAAATTACCCAGGAGACTGAATTATAAAATAACTGTAACAGCACATTATTACATAAAGTTGTACATTAAAAACAAAGGAGATTTTCAGAGCTCTAGAGCTACATGGGAAAGCAGAGGGGATCTAGATCCTAATTTGCTGGGTGTTTTTCTGCTGATTAAGCAGTTCTTTATTTATAGTACTTTGAAAGTCCTAGAAAAGTGTATATGAAGTTAGTCCTAAAGGGAAGTAGACTTAGGAAGGAATTAATTTTAGTGAGTTTCAGCAGAAGATTTTTGGGGCATTGCAATTAGGCTGGAGATGAAAAGCATCGCCAGGAAATAATTTACCTTTGTTTCAGATGCACTGTGTGTATTGTTGAGTAGCTTCACACTTTGGAATGTTAACTTTATACAGACCAAGCTCAAAGGAATCTCATTTTCACGCACGTGCATTCTGTTTCTGAGCTTCTTGAACAGAAGTGTGACCTTTACCTCTAAGCAAAGTGGTCAAGTCTTAATGCATTTCATTTTGGTTTTTTTCATATGTCAATAGCCACAATTCACAAAAGCATCACTGTTTGCTGATAAATTATCTTCATTTTTTTGAGGCCAAAATCTGAATTTATCAGTAAAGAGCAGATTATAAGTTTCTGAGACTGGACATGAGAGCAGGAAGAGGAGATGTAGTTGAGTCCTCTATAATTGTAAGCAGGTTATCTGCCTGGCACAGCAACTTTATGTGGATATCACCAGTCAAACCCACTGTTATAAGCATTGTGAGGATTTTTATATGCAAACAAATTTATCTGAAACAGGAGAGTGCTTCTATGAGTGAACCTCTTCTAAATGTGTGCATTTTGGGATTAACAGTCCTGTCCATGGGACATGAGCTCAGTGGATCAGGGGATCCTGTCTGTTCTACCAAAGAGTGACTTTTCTGCTGCAGCTTCACTCTGTGTTCTGCTGTGACTTTCTCTACTCAACAACCTCCAACGACAGAGAACACAGGAATATAATTCTCCTTGCATGGGTTTTTTATTTCATTGAAAATAGTTAATAGGTTCCAAAGTTGCCAGGTTAGGCATGTTCTCATGCCAATGCAATATCAATGTGCACCCCTGTCTTTAACAAGACTTATTTCTGCATGAAACCTGGCTAAAAATGGGGTTTACAATGTGCTAGAGATCTTGCCAGTCAAGTCCACAGAAACCTTTTCATGTCCAAGTTATACGTCCTCATAGATTGACTTTTATATTGAAGATATTGTGACAACCTTAACATAAAAGCCTGAACAGCGTTGTTCTAATTAGAGTTTACCTTTTCTTTCTATCAGAAATCAACTGCTATACACTTTGTGTAGAGATTCCAAAAGAAACACAGGATTAAATACTCATATTACAGTCTCAGGTCCCTTCAGAGGTTTATTGACTTTTGTAAGTTCACCTGCTATGGACTTGTGGAGGATTCAGAATCCTTAATGACAGCTCTGGTATCGAATAATTCCCTCACAGATGAGCTGCCCCAGCCAAAGGACAGCCGAAGACATAGAAGGTTGATTTTGTCAAGCACTGTGTTCCACAGGACAATTTTATCCATGCTGAACATGGTGACAAAATGACACAAGGGACAGGATGAGGAGAGGAGCAATATGGGGAGACCACTCTGAAATTACATTAATTAATATAGCTTGAGGTTACATTATGTGTGACACTAATAGTAGAACTCCCATGAATAATAATAATTCGGTGATCAGATGAAGCTCAGGACTTAGTTTAATATATCTTCCTGAGAAATAATCTTCTCAATTAGAGATGTAAATATTTAAGAGAAGTTAAGAAGCCTTGTGCAAATCATACAACATGTAGCAAAAGTTAAATGTATTGGGGTTGACTGTCCTCTTTCGTATCACCATAGAACATTCCTCTCTTAATTAAGAAATTTTTGCTTGATTATAACAAATTAGTCGTACTGTATAATAATCTGATTTGCAGAAGTCATGGTCCTGGTGTGTTATGTTAGTGTCCCAGCTTTACTTGAAGCAAAGCATAAATCAAAGCCATGGTTTTGAAGAAATTTTAATTTATCTTCAACTCTTGACCTTCTGTTGAATAAAAACACTTACAAACAAATAGAAAATGAACCATGTACACAAATTGAGTGTCCTTTACACAATGAATAGAAGCGCCTTTTAGTTCCCTCACAGTAGCTGTGGTTTCCAAAAGCAAGTGAGAAGGCATCCTTAGAGACTGTATCAGCAATTTTTCCAAAGGGGTAGCATTCAGCAAAACTGGGAGTTACACTGAAGATTTTATGATCTAATGCTCTTAACACATCCAGCTTTCCCTCTGGTGTCATTTTATCTTCCTAATCTGACTGATTCTTGGATAATTTAATCAATGAAACTAAAATCGGCTTTAAGAAAGTGATCAGGTTGGGCAAACTTGCATAGAGGAGTTGCATGTCCTAAATCGCATTACAGTGTGGGATTTTTATCCTTAAACTCAACATAATCCCTCTTTACAAAGAATTCCAGTGGCTTACTCTGTAACAATAAGCCAAGGTCTAGATTTCCTTTTCTTCCAAAACATACCATACCGTAATTCCCAAATAAAGAGAGATGCCTAAGCATGTCTGACAAATTGAACTCTTTCCTTCCATTTGTAGTAGCCCATTGTGTGCACACAAGGCTTCCAAGTGCCTTCATAATCATGTCTTTTGAGGCATACCTGAAGGTGCTTTGCCGCTCACTGCCTCAATCTATATGCAGATTTATACTAAGACAGTAAATAACTTGTAACAATTTGTATTGGTTTGTACTCTTTGCAGTCTAATTCTGTTCTTTTGTAAAGTGCTCTATTCTTGTGCACATCAACAGTAATAAGATTGCTCATCAAAGCAGTTAATATAATATATAACAAGATATATAACGAGACTACCAAGTGTAACTTAGAGGGAGGATTTTTGACAGGAGAGCTTTTTACAGCTTTGGGCAAAAATAGATTAATATAATTTTATTTTTCTTTTGTTTTTCTTTTGCAGTCTAAATACAGCCTTGTGGCAAAACTTCTCTCTCTAATCCCATTTCATTTTCTCTCATTTATGTTACAATCCTCATGTTCACTTCAATATTTATGTGCTTTGACAGTGTCTTGAGGTCAAGTGCCAAAAAGAGTCAGTTGTACGCTTCTGAAAACACTCATGCTTTGTTCTCAGTCCACCTTTTTTGTTCCAAAAGGGAAGCTGTTGAAGATGAACCTCTTCTGTACTTTTGACTTTGAGAATAATCAAAAGTTCCTGTTGCGAAGTCTGTGTGCAGGGAGTTCCTTGGTAACAGTATCACTAATGGAGCTCATGAAGTTTCTTCAGATGTCTCTCAAGATTATTTTGCCATCTGTTTTACTCCAGTTTAGAACATCAACACATGACGATAAGAAGGGGTTAAACTCATCTGTAAGAAAAAAAAAAATCACAATCCTCGTCTTCAGAGGCAGTTCAGAAACTAAGATTTTGTTCAGCTTTCTGTTAATCTGATTTACAATCTCTAAGGGCTGAATTGTCTCACTGTAGTGATAAGAGTGCAGCACTAAAACTTGAAACCCTAACTTTTTCCAGCTCGAGCCACATTGTGTGGATTGTCTGCTGCCATTGCTGATTGTGGCTGTGTCCCAGCTCTTGGAATTGCTTCTCTTCTCACTACCAGCACTACAGACATTGTCCTGGTATATTGGTTGTTATTGCTCTGACCTGAGTGGTTTGGGGGCTGCCACCTGGTTTCTCAGAGTCCTCTTCAGAAGCTGAACTACTCTCAATCTCAAATTGGAAGAATATGAGAACACTCATCAAGAAATGATGTTGTATGGGACACAAAAGCCTTGCTGCTTTTGGAGTGTTAGGGAAGGAGCATCCTTGGTACCTGAGAGCCCAAGGCTGCCACCTTTGATCTTGGCACAAAACTCAAGCCTTCCTTGGCACAAGAGGGTCTGGGAACTTGCCATTTTTCAGCCAAGAATTGAAGACAGAAGAAGATTCCTCCCAGACAAATGGTGCCAGGACACAAAGGCTTTGCTGCTTTTGGAGTGTTAGGGAAGCTACATCATTGGCATCTGAGAGCCCAAGGCTGCCACCTTTTATCTTGGCACAAAGCTCAAGCGTTCCTTGGCACCAGTGGGTCTGGAAAATTGTCGGTTTTCAGCTTTGTCAAGGGGCAAACCGGATGGGCACATAGATTTTCCAGTTTCTCCTTGCCTAAGGAGAAACCACTTTGAAGTATAGTCTAATGATTTTTCCTGTTGGGTTTGCACTGAATTTAATGAAAGACCTTTCAGAACCATTAATGTTTGCTTACAAAAGACCATGTAGCCCTGCTCTTGCCACGACATCTATGTATTTATATTTGAAGATCCCACAGGAACGTGGGGACTTTAAATGGAACCCACTTTCACAAACATAATTATAGGTGTGGTCTTCAGAATATATTTTTGCTCAGTAGCAAGATATCAAGAGACGCCTACACTCAGTTTTTCTGCAGTTGGATCTGTGGTTTAATATTTTCATAGAATAGGGAATGATTGAGAGTGGGAATTGCAGATCAGAGGAGAGGTAGTGAAATGTCATTTGTGTTGCATAATTTGTACTATCACTTGTCAACAGTGATCCCCTTAATGCCATCCCTTTGACAGATGAGCAAAGCAAGCTTTTAGAATTCTAAAGAGTAAAAGCTGGGATAAAAAGACAACTATGTTTGATTCCCTTCTGCAGTTCAAAGGATTTGAAAGTCATGACACTGGTTATTACTGTGGTCTTTAGAGAGATGCACAGAAACTTAATCTATCTAATCAAACTGCCTCAAAAGATAAACCAAATCCAAACTTTTACCTACACAACTTCTACTATGCTTTCCTTTTTTATTCCTCAGTATTCCTTCTTCTCCAAGGGGATTGCCCATTCAGTATATTAGCAATATTGCTTACCTGCTTTACTGTTTCTCAGTGCATTAGGTGTGTTCACCTGATCTCGACAGCCGATGCTTCTGAGGACCTCAGGGGTGTCATGGGCAGGTTTTAACTGCAGTGACAGACATCACTGTGAAAGTACTGGAGGAAAGATGCAAAGTTTGGCTACACTGTCAGATAAAAGGTGCTGTTTTATAATGTGATTTATTCCAGT